>JAPSGF010000003.1:18925027-18987471 GCA_035772895.1 Perdix hodgsoniae
ACCATTTTCAGTATTTATGAATTTATGAATAAAACATAATACAAAGTGATGCATAAAATAAACTGGAGAATTCAGCACTTTCACGGCTTTAACTTGCAGAGCAGACAGTACTAATTACTACTCACTTCCTGCTGCTTCATGAAATATCACAAGTATTGGAGAGATTCAGAATAAAAGGAGGAAACAAACAGAAAAAAATGTTGGAGTTATAAGATGGAGAGAGAGTTAATTTCCTAATATGTGGATAGACATTATGACTATTTCCAATCATATTTAGCATGGGTACAAAAAACAATCAAACAAATGAACCCCCCGAAAAAAGAGAGAGAGAAATTTTGCAAAGCTCAAGCTAGCTATTATTTTAATAATAAGACAGACAACATTTGTCATAACAAATTTACTCACCCAAACCCAATAGCTACCCAGTAATTTCTGACACCTTGATGTGGTCCCACCATAGGAAGAATGTCTGGAGAATAAGTGATAGGACCTGAAACTGTGTTTATGATGTTTGCTTGTTTCAGAACTGGAACCATTTCCATAGCAGCCTCAATATATTCCATTATTCTGTCTAAATCAGACTCAAAAAGTTCTTTTCCAAAACCTGCAGAAATAATATATACTTGTTAAATATACTGAAAATACTTAATATTTAATTATAGTTATGCAATCTAGATATATAAAATTCATACAGAATTTGTCAGTAAGTTCAAACATTTACCACACTACATGAGAAAAATGATACATATAAGCCCCTAGTTAATTGCAGGATTGAGTTTACTGTTACTGCATCTACACTGTCTTTTATGCATATTTGTTTAACCCTAAGGTCATGAAAATTCAACAAAGAAGTAGAAAAGAAGTGGAGGAAGATAGAAAACTTCCTTCTCTGTTAAGATCAATTTATTTTTCTCATTATGGAAACAAGCTCAAGAGAGAAAAAAAGATACTGCTTGGGTCAGCTTATGACTTCGATGGCATTTACTGAATTACATATTTCAGTTTTTAGTCTGTGTTCTAAGCATTACTGAACATCACTATGTAGAAGGACTTGTCACTACTGGAGGCAATAAGCTTGGGAAGCTGTGACAGGGTCATACAAAGCCCAACAATTTTAACTGCTCTTCCTTAGAAAACACCTTCTGTGGGTTTTGTTTTAAACATCCATACACTGACTTAAGATAAATTTTTGTGAAGAAGTTAATAGAAACCTGGAGCGTAAATGTAACACGATTTTTTTAAATAATAATCAGCAGTACGACAAGTTTGTGATACTTTCGTACAAAAATTCAATACAAATCTATAGCTCCCTTCCACTTACATCTGAAAGCAGTATTTTGATTAAGACATTTCTTTGCTTCATCTCTGCTCCTATTCGAAAACCACATTACTACTGAGTGAACAGTCAAAAATTCAAAGCTGCTGTCAGTATGCTGGACAGGAGTGAAACTTAAAAAACCCTACTCAGATGCAAAAGAGCGTATAGAACAGATTTAGTAAATGGATTTAATCACAACAAACAGACACCTATTCATAGACTAAGCAAGAATATGTTGCAGTTGTGTATTTTTTATGTAAAATTTTTATTTCTATTTTCTTCTTACATTAGAGGTCACAGCTATTCTTTGAAAAAAAAGTTTATGTGCTTCAATTAATCGTGTATTGCACGTATTTTCTGTTTTCCAACATATTTGGCATTCTGACACGGTGGGAGTAATGCAGACTAAAGCATATGCTACTGAGTATCAAATCTAAAGATTTAATATTTTCCGTTACCTGGTGGGACTCCATTTGTTACCCAAGAGTCCTGCAGCTTCATCTTCTCCTGACTTTCGTATGGACCAAATAGAAGACCATCTCTTTCTTGCCTGAGATAAAACGATCCTTCTAAGTCACGAATCACAGGCAATTCTGTTTTTAGGGCTTTCACTTCAGGGACAGTTGATGTCACAACATACTGATGATGGACAGGTATGACAGGGTGCTGCAGGCCAATCATTTTGCCTATTTCACGGGCCCAAAATCCTACAGAAGACAACAAAAAAAATACTAATATTCAAACACTTCCCATACAATTAATGGAAAATAACAATAAAACATTGTCTAAAAGCATTCTGCTTTCTGGAATGTGAAGAATCTTTTTCCATGGTTTCATTTTTAAAATTATTTCTTGTATTATCCAGCATTACTTTCAGTCCATGATTTGACATTCTTGTTACTAATTTTACCACGAAACATTACTTGAGGTATTCAAAAACATCACTGAAAAAATAATTTTCCAAAACTTCAGAAGGCAATTCAGTTATCAGTTCCACAATTCTCATGGTTTGTTTCAGAGTAGGTCTGCAATGCATAGAAATCAAAAACAAACAGAAAAATTAGCTCATACCATAGCTGTTGTCCTAGCCTCTTACTCTCAAACAAAACAGCTAGAATGCTTTTCCAAAAGAGTAGTGAAGTCCTAACACAGCAAGGCAGTTCTTTCATCCAGCTAATTTTTCCCTCTTCTTTTATACGTACCATGCAAATTCTATTAATTATGCCTTCCAGGTAATAGTCAATTCACTATGATTTCTTATTGGCAACTATTGAGTGTGCTCTCTTGCAGCTGTCTAATTAAACGTTCAGATATAAACCATGACCAGAAAAAGTGAGTAACAATTTCCCAGTCCTTGAGACTGCTCAAGGTCCTTCATGTAAACTCCTATAGATAAATTAAAGGCCTAATTCTTCTCTGCTAGTGTCCTTCCTGAACAGTTGTTTCTACCTTGCAAGACACATTCACTTAATAAGTACCGGCGATGTACCAGTGTCTTCTTAGTTTGAGCTTTGAAGCATGGCTCATGTCTGCTGTGAGGTTGTAATGTATAGATGAGAGAACAGAGCAGATATAGAAGACTGGCATCTGCTCTTACAGGCTTGGAATGTCCTTCAACATCATTCTTCTAACTCTTTGGATGAAAGAATGGAGATCTCAGAAATGGGAATGAAAGTAGAGAATCCGACAAAGAAAGAATTTCAGAGAAGTCTGTGGCGACAATCTCAGGGTTGGGAGAAGGCAGAATGGAAGAAGAGCCTGAGGCAACCGAGCCTTTCAAATAAAAGGCAATGTGCTGCACATACCCCCTAAAAGGAGGCTGCGCAGACTGGTTCCTGTACAATTGGTCAGCTCCAATTCTAAGAAGAGCTGTCAGCAAGATTTGCTACCTAATAGAGGTTCCCTTTCTCCGAGGAATACACTCATGATCATCGGCTTAACATGCAACTTTTCTCTCTTTTTGCAGCTTTTTGTACCTTACTTTTCTTCTGCATCAGACTTTTCTATTCTACATTTTCCAAGAATTGGTCAAATTTTAGCTCATAGGGCCCTGTGAGCACTAACATGCCTCAGTGATTTCACCTGTGACATTCACCTACATCCCTGTCCAGGGGTCCTGTAGCCCCATTTCTGCTCCGCTCAGTACCAGTCTGAGCTGGTTTGATTGGAGGTGTGCCTGTTTACAGCTCTGTCACAACCATGCCTGTGCCTGGCCATGGACCTCATTGATCCAGACCCTGATCTGTGGACTACTTTCCAGCTTGGCTTCAACCCAGTCTCATCACCATGGACCTGCTTGTTGATAACTGAGCAGTCTCTGACCCCGGTTACTACTGACTTCCTGTCTTGTCTGTGGCCTGGGATTGTCACTACGGATATGCCTGTGCATCTTCCACATGAGTTTGTCTGGAAATCTGGACACTGGGCAGATGACAAGTGCCAGTCTGTGGCCTGCCTCATTCTCTCCCTTGCACTGTCTGGGATGAGGCCCTTGCTGGCAAAATCCCTGCCCTACTGGCCTTATTTCTATGCTTCCACAGAGAGCACCATCCCGTGCTGCTGGCTAACACTAACTTGGGCATACATCCTCTTATCTCTGGCAAGGCCTAAAGCTAGGACAATTAGAAAAGCTGAATTGGGTTGTGCTGGCTTGGAGCAATTCGTTCATGCCAGGAGGACTGTTAATCCCCTATTTAATATTCCAAGCAAGCCACAGGGTCTAACACCCAGAGATTTTAAAAATACAGAGTTTCCAAGAGGAAGGTTTTCTGTGGTAACTCACTTGACAGTTGCTAACGGCCAGGTGAAGAAAGGGACAATGAAATCCAAGACGATGACCAAGAAATTCAAACAACTGAAAGCCCCTGTTCAGTAAATAATTTAAAAAAAAACAAAACAGTATCTCCTGTTCTGCATTTATCTTCTATGTAAGACATTTGCTTCTGAACTGCATCCTCGCTACTTGGGGAGACTCTTAGAATAGTTGTTTAGTTGGTCAAATTAGCTCAGGAAAGATTGTGTCATAGTTATACACAGATTCGAAACATCTTTTTAAGGCTTCTGAAATCTGATTTATGTTTCTTTATGCAAAGAACCACCAAAAAACCCTAATGAAGCTGAATTTCCAGCACATTCAAGGTCTTCCTCTCTTATTACATGACAAATACAAATGTGATTTTAAGCCCAGGCTAAGGGGACTTAAACCTGAATAATAAAGTCATTAAAAAAAAAATAAAAAAGGAATGTACTCATTCATTTACTAGGCAATCTGCACGCTACCCCTTTCTATTAAGTCCAGGCCATTGACTAGTCAACTACAAACACTGTTCACACAGGCATTACAGTAATTTAACAGTGCTTCAGACTTCACAGAATCCTTAGGGTTAATTTATTTAAATCACATAAAAGAGAACTCTTCTCCCTAAATCAGCCTAAAATCTGGTCTTTAATACTTCTGTTGCTGTTTCCAGAAATCTACTAAAGGTCATACAACCAATGCCCAATAATTAGGAGAAGCAGTAATTGCATGCTTTGATTTCATAAAGTATTTTGTGAGTTTTTCTATGTTAAATCTTGGTGCAGGAAAAGCATGTACCAATAATTTAGGAATTTCTCAGATTTGAAAGCAAGGCTCTCATTTTCTCAGTTCTGATACAGGAACACTGTAGATGTGTTAACATGACTGCATATATATATGTGTATATATATGATATAATGAAAACGACATCAAGATCTGTAGGAACTTATTTTGATTTGGGCATTTCCAGGCCACCTCCAAAGAAAACAATTTTAAACTGAGATCAGTTAATGATCCATTTAAGAGTAAAGAAAGTGAAATAGCACACCTAGCATCACATGCACTTTTCTTGCCAAAACTGTTTAGACTTAAAAGAGATAATTGCAAAATAAATAATACTCCTAGACATGATATTCAAAGAAATTCAATATGCTGCTTACTTTGTAAAACAGAATTAATATGAAAAATATAGAGAGCAAGCATATTCAAAATCCTCAGAGAAAGTAATAATTGTAGACTTAATTTTAGATCTTTGAAACTTAACTTTGTTGCTTTCAAAATTATCAAGCTTTTGGGGTTTTTTTTAAACTACTAAAACATTGTTTCCATAAATATATGGCAAACAACTGATTTAAACTGCCAATGAATTAAAAGCAAGTACTTTCGGCGTCCTTAAAATAAAATCTTACATATTGTACTTCTAAAAAAAAATTCATACTTAAGCTAAATGCTTATTTAATTGTTCAAAACTACAACAGCTGGCATTTACTATATGAAATATATCATACTTTCTTTGTTTAAACTTTTTGAACCATGTGCAAAAGCCATTATAAATACAAAAATGACAATGGAGAGAATATGTTCTCTAAAACAAAATTATAATTGGAAGCAGATGTCAAGTCCTATCACAGATAGAAGAGATAAATGAAGGCATAAATTACATCTCAAGGACATTTATAAAGATTAAATTCTAGAGATTGCAAACATCTGATGCAGAACTATTTCCTGGTAATATTACTGAGCCTATCTGTTCAACTATGAAATCTGTCTCTTGTATTTAAAAGAAGAAAAAATCTTTCATCACTACATTTGTATAAATGGTAGTACACAGATTGTGCACAAGCCTGAACATTTGTGTCTATGTATGCATACGTACATTCCACAATCAAACTATCTCAGCTATTTTTTTAGATTTTAATCAACTTTCTGTTATAAATAGGCTGAAAATCATTCTAACAAGCTCAATACCAGTTACTTCATGTCACAGATTATTTATTAGACATCTACTCTGTTCCAAAATGGAAATCTCACATAAGGAACAGCTCAAGATTGGTTTAAACTAGTTTGTTTCAATATTATTTCCATGGCAGTTGCCAGGTGGGGATAAGGGAGCAAAAGAGAGTGTGGAGAGCCATTCTGTTGGAATGAGATAAGGCTGAACAGAGAATAAATGTTAGCTGAAAGAACATTTATAAAAGATACGGGTTATACAGTATTGTTCACATCCTTAGCCAGAATGTTAAGCAATATGTGCTTCCAATGTTCATTCTGGCTGAACAGTTTGTAGTATATTTTTGATTTAATAAGTTATTAAGTCAGAAGAAGACTATGAAAAATTTGTAAGGGCTCATTTTGATTTTAACAGACTTTCAGAAGCAGTTATTAGAGAATTCTGCCTACTGTCAACTCAATGTATAAGCCAAAAAACAAGTACACTACAGAAATCTAAAGGAAATCACTATGTCTGTGAAACTCATACTTCATCCATATAATGCAGAGCCAATATTTGGAATTATAAATATCTACAAGTTTGGGGCCTAAATAAGAAGTCTGACTGTCAAAAGAGCTCCTCATTCCATAATCTTGGAATGTTTTTAGACAAATGCATCCATCCCGTCTAAGAAATGACGCAAGGATCCTAGTAAGAGAAGTTAACGATTTTTTGAAACAATGCTGTCATGAAACAGTTCATGACCCAAATAAACTAAGAATCCAAAGGCAATCTATATATTGATGCCTTTCATCTTCTTAATGCTTGGCTTTGCAGTCTACATTGGCTTTGCAGTCCACATAAAATTACTTTAATTTCATTTCCCCATCTGTGTGGTTACCTGCTTTCTGACAAGTATACTGAACTCCTCTAGACCTCTTCAAAATATCATTATGGCACACTACATTGACATCACGACAGTCCATGCACAGAAACACAAGGTAAGCTACTTCAGCAAGGCTGACAGCAACCACAGATGGAGCAACTATATATGTGAAGTATATATGATGAGAAAGCACGCTTTTCAATGGGTTTCTCAGTCTTTACTGGAATGAGGTTAGGTTAAGATATTAGGAGGAAGATTTTCACCCAGAGGGTGGTGATGCAGTGGAACAGGTTGCCCCAGGAGGTTGTGGATGCCCCATCTCTGGAGGCATTCAAGGCCAGGCTGGATGTGGCTCTGGGCAGCCTGGTCTGGTGGTTGGCGACCCTGCACATAGCAGGGGGGTTGGAACTAGGTGAACATTGTGGTCCTTTTCAACCCAGGCCATTTTACGATTTCTATGATCTCACACAGGGCTCTCTGCATTCTTTACATGAAAAGGTAACTTAGTACACACCATTTTTCACTCTCTCAAATTACTCCTTACATATCCAACCAATTTATGTTTTTAAGTACTAGCCATAGTTATTGTACCCATCAACAAGAAGAGTAACTGTCTTATTCAACTCATTTAGAAAAACAAAAACAAAACCTGTTCCTTTTAAGCAGAAACGTCAGTTCGGCCTCTTTAACAAAATGAAGAATTAAACTAGTATATGTAAATATAAGATCCTTGCAGACGAGAAATTTTTATTACATGTAAAAATGTATTGTTAAACAAAATGTACATTTAAAATACTAAGCAAAGGACAACAAAAATCTTCTCTTTCAACGATATGTGGATAGAGCTAAATCTTAGAGAAAGATAATACTGAAGTGGGCAGTAATCTCATTTGGTACAAAGTTTCAGTCTCTTTGAAAAAGAACTACTTCATTTGTATATCTCATCTCCCTAAGTAGCTGTCATAAGATTTTCAAAGAAACACTTACAGACTGTCTCTTCTACACAACTTACTGCACAGTAGAAGGGGTCTCTTCTGCTTCTGAAATCTAAGAAAACAGCCTAACTAGTAATTTCTGGAGACAAACCAGAAAAAAATATTATGAATGCCTAGTCAAGGGCAGCTAACTGAAGAGTTGAATTTTCACAATAATGTAAATACACACAGAGTATATTTTACCACAAACCAAATGAATACTCAAAACCATACCTTACTCATTTCTGTAAATCACACAATTCACTACAGATCCTCAATGCCACCCAGTTTGTAAATCCAAAGGGAATAAAAATGATTATGTTAATTCCTACCTGCAGTATTGACAATTCTCTTTGCTTGAATTACCCCAAGTGGAGTTTCAACTTCCCATGTCCCATCTGATCGAGAGTTTAGTTTAGTCACTTGGACTGGGTAATTTAGCTGGGCACCATATTTTCTGGCTCCCGCAGCCAAAGCCATTGTCAGAGAATAGGGATCTATGTGACCATCTCCAGGGTTATACAGGCCTGCTAAAACCTAAGTGGAGGAAAAATCACACAAAATGAAAGGATATAAAAATCAAAATCAACTAATTTTGTTTCAAAAATGCTTTATTTTCTAAATGTGATCTACTTGTTTGATTTCTTGAGTAAAACTTATGGAGACTAACCAAAATAAATTTTAAAAACATAGAATATTAAAAGGCTGACTTAGCAGTGGCCCTAATGAAGTAAAATTCCTCAGTTCTCCCATGCAATTAAAGGCTCCAATGCTTTAGAATTAAAGCATAGAGTATTCACTAAAGCCTGAGTGATTTGCTTCATCCATTTTTTCACTGAAAAACAAGAGTTTCTCATACCATTTGTATGAGTAGGCTCTAGAATTAAATATCTGGTTGTTATTTAAATGCAATATTAGTTATTTTTCTTAAAATTAGGTTCTTTACCTTATCCATGTTCAATAATGGGAATAGCTCTTGCACTTTCTCAGGTGTAATCAGGTACTGCTCTGTTGGATGCCAACCAGCTCGAGTCATTTGGTATTTGAATTCATCCACCCTGGTAGGGGTTGATGCAATTCTGATGCTGCCAGGCTGGTGAAACCCCACAGCCTAAATGAAAAAGTAGAAGTGAAGTACTGTAAGAACCTTTACTTAACTCGATAAATGCATGTTCCTATGCTATGGAAAGTCCACAGAAATTCTGTCATTAACGTGACAGAAAAGACTCGTGTAAGTCAAGCAATCCTGAAGGAACAGGATTTATAAGTAAACTCTTTGTGATTTTTTTTTAAATGTTATCAAATTAGCTTCCCAAATAAATACATAATATCATCAAAAAAGTTCTAAAAAGCTTCTGTTAAGGTTTGACTAATACTGGAATTTATAGATTCACTTTCAAAATGATCAGATACATCTGAAAATAATATGTAATAGTTTACATTAAAAGTTATCACCTACATAATTTTCTACTGAGATACAGCAGAATAAACCTAGCTGACCAAGCACTTTTATTAACACAATGAATAATCTCTCTCCCTTTTATCTTTCTAATAATGTAGACATCCTTATAATTTAGACAACGAATGCTCACTTTTTGGTATATACTATGTATTTCATCTTTTTTCTGTTACTTCACAGGATATTAATATGGCTTTTAGCAGAACTTCCAATGACTACTTGCCGTGGTAAGAAAGAAGAAAAAAGCTTTTTATGACAATTAACAAGTTAGTAGACTGGTACTATGAGTATCATGCAGTTTCCGCTGAAGCAAGCATGAGTGTAGTAAATGAATGACTGAACGATGCCAGATAAGGAATACAACTCTCCCTCTGCATACCCATACTCTTAAAGGGATAGGAAGAATTGCAGCAATCTTCTCAAGTACTATCTATCATATCATATGAAATTAAAAGTGGACATGTTTAAAGCAGGAATGTATTATAATCAATCCATTCATTCCAGATCCTTGATGCTATTTTAGTTCCTACATGAAGCTAAAGTTGCAGACACTCTATCTGCTGAACTTCTGAGATGTTTGATGAAAACCATCTTCTTAAACTTTAGAAAGATCTTGGAAACAATCTAAAATATTTACTGATTAAGCATCTGACTTTAGCATAGACATGCAGGCACAAGAACATATTTAAATAAAAGGTAAGACTTATGATAGTCTTGAACAATTATATGCAATCTGTCCATTCCAAACTCTCCATAAGACTATTTATTTTTCTAAGATTTATATTTATTTGAATTAATATTTAAAAAGTCAATTACCTGTCCAGTCTCTTCTTCCAGCTTTTCATAGAGTTTGATGCTGTAAGCATGGATTTTCTTCAGGTTTATTCCAGGGTGAAAATAAGTAGTTAAGCCAGCCTCAAAAAAGAAATAGGAACAACAACATAGTGATACGATTAGAAATGCAATGTTTTCTTTCCCTCTTCTCAACTGTCATTCAAAAAGGAACTGTCAAGATACTGTAAAGAAAAGCAACACATGGATAGAGACGAGTGCCATGAAAATAAAACCAAAATTCTTTCCCTACTTAAGACATTCTTCTCTGCACACTTGTTTTTCCACCTGCCCTTTCTCATCAAATTTGGCAGCTCCTGATACTCTCGCAGTTGTCCTCTCCTATGGTTTCCTTTCTTCCTTAAATTATAGAGTTGTTTCAAATCATTTGGAAGTGACATACAACCCTCATCAACTTCAGTCTCTGCAGTTGCTGTGTTTCAGAAGTAATACAAGATATTGGTATTTGTATTTTGCATACTGTTTCTCTAGGTTTGACTTTA
The DNA here is from genome assembly GCA_035772895.1 of Perdix hodgsoniae. Taxonomy (NCBI): domain Eukaryota; kingdom Metazoa; phylum Chordata; class Aves; order Galliformes; family Phasianidae; genus Perdix; species Perdix hodgsoniae. Next base: position 18,935,726 of record JAPSGF010000003.1, read on the forward strand.
GAAAGCTGAGGAGCCCTACTGGGCACATGCAAACATGTAAGCAAGAAGTTACTACAGCCTTTTCTGTATTTAAGGAAGCTATTTACTTGCCTCCTCCAGAGCCAGCTGTATCACTCTAATAACATTCGTAACTGCACGTGCTGAGCAACTAAGAAAAGCAGAGTTTAGCTCTCACAATAGTTAGGCACATGTCTTTGTATCTCCAGAATTCAGCATCCCACTGAAATCCTTCTTCCAAGTGAAAAATCACATTACATTTTCAAGCTAAGTAACTACATTGTTTTAAATATTTTCATAGCATATCCCCCTTGCTGACTAAAATAGATCTTGTTCATAGATAATGATTGTTCTACTTATTAATTCAAATTATATATAAAGGATTCATTTACTTACATGGATATATTAAAGTACAGTACAGGGTTTTTTAAACCAGTTAAAGGAGACAAACACCAGAGCACACCTTTGAGTTCATAGCCATTTTGAGGTAGAAACAGCAGGGAATCCAAAGGTAAAAATTAACACAGCAGAGTTTCAGGCTAACCACTGTAAAAAGTTTATCCTACTTCCCTTCATGTGGATTTTATCTTTCTGATATGTTATATACAGCACAATTTTGTACCAAATAAGTGAAATGACATATTTTTCAGTTGTGAGTGCATTTTATTCATAAATTTGGCTGCAGTTCCCTAAGCATATATGATATTGTTTGTTACCCAAACAATCTGAATTTAAAAATGATCATGCAGATCTGTAGGAGCAAAAAATATCCACCAAGGGACACATTAAATGCAAAACAAGGAAGTCCTTAAGATAGGTAAATACTCTACAAAAATATTGCTTGTCTTTTCTTGTTAGGATATTGCACCATCTATATCATTAGGGATACAGAGACAAGGTATTTGCGTGCTTTTGATTTCACTTGATTCACACGACTTTATAAGGTTGTGAACACATTAAATAATTTCCTCAGTTAACTAAAACCCAGGGCTGCTTCCTTGGAAAATCCGTAATTAAAACTTTCTTGCTTCCTAAAAAAATAAGCCCTAATGACTTTTTTTTTCTGTGTATAGAGAATAAAGCAATAAATTAGGCACTGAAGTGTTTACATTTCTTCAGCCATTTACAATAATCAATGGGTAATTCGTTCATTTGTACCTGGAAGTTGTGCTATCTCATATTATTTTTACTGTCTTCTATTATTTATAAAAAAGTTTTCTGTTTGATCTTTTGTTCTTTTTCTAAATTTAGCAATACCTTTTCCAAAGTTATGGAAATTCTGTGTTAGTGGCCACTATTAGTAAAGTCATTTTAACCAGTGAACCCCAAATTACCTAAAAATTAGCTATAAAACCATGGAAAGTGCATTTAATTTCAAGAATCCATGACATTTTTAAGTGGAGAAAAGAATTCTAAACACGTGGCTTCTCATGAAAAATGTTTCTGATTTCAGAAATGTAACGAGGAGGCAAATATAACTTGACTGGACTACAAGAAAATTAAGATAATATAATTACAGAATAATTTATGCTGAATAGGACCTCAGGAATTCCGTAACCTTATGCTTTATGCAGAGTCAGCTGTGAGATTAAATCAGTTTGCCCAGATTTCTCCAGTCTGGAAAATCTCTCTAAGGACAGAAACCGCCGTTTGTCCATGGACAATTACTTTAATACTTTGCATTTGTACTTGATAAACTTCATGAAGTTTTTGTCATTCCATACTTCCAGTCTACCCAGGTCTCTCAACAAGGTCCTTGAAAAGGCCCTGCCCTTCATTGTATTGGTTGGTTCCCACAATTTGGTGTTAACTCCAAACTTGACAAGCATGCACTTTTGTTATTTGCTCCAAATCACTGATAAACAAGACGGGTCCAAGGACAGACCCATGTGGCAACTCAGTTGTTACCAACTTTCGGGGTATATGATCCATTAACCACTACCCTCTGAGTTCAAGCATCCAGTCTTTTACCCACCTAGTTGTCCTTGCCATGCAGTCCATAAAATATTAAACTGAACACATAAGTGTTATGGGAGTCATAATAGTCTTGCTGAAGTTTAGGAAAAAGACAGCTATTCTCCTCTTGTCCCCAGTTTCAGTCATTCTGACATGGAGGGTACTGGATTTGGTCGGTATGCTTTACTCTTAACAAATCCATGCGGACTGTTCCCAATTACATTCTTCTTTATGGGCCCAGACATATATCTGAAACTTGCTTCATTATTTCCTAAGAACCAAAGTAAGGCTAGTTGCTGGCCTTTAGCTCCCCAGTAATCTCTCTGGTTTCTTATAAAGTTGGACACTTTCGCCCTTTTTCAGGTGTTGGGTACTTCCTTTAACAAAACAGTCTTTCAAAAATGATTTAACAGCAATCTTGCAATGCCATCAACAGACCCTTAGATTCAGACCATGTGAGCCAATGTATATGCATCAGTTAAGTTCTAGTGATGCCTAAATTGATACTTATTCACTGCTGGTAGTTCCTCTACCCTCCAGACTCTGTTTGTAATCAGAGAGGCACAAGAAACTTTGCCAGTGGAAACTGGTAGTGGAGGAGGCATTGAGTACTTCAGACTTACCAGTGTGCAGTGTGACTGAATCACCCACCTCAAACAGCAGGAGTCCCACATTTCCCTTCTTCAGCATTTTACTACTAACGTAACACTGGAAGATGTTGTTGGCCTTAATGTTTCTTGCCAGTCTTAACTGTAGTTACATATCCTTTGCATGCCTATACAATTTTTTAAAGTTACGTCTTTGTAGCCCTTTTCTGCTTCCACTTCCCTTGAACAGCACTGAAGTTGTCATGATTTCCCCGTTTGGCCTCCCAGAATGCCACTCTGAATTTCACAATGAACCATTCTCTTATTTGAAGATTTGCTTTAGGGTTTGCTCTATTTTTGTGAGATAGATTTTGTTCTCATAGGTGAACATGAGCAATGAAAGTAATTTTCTTTAGAACAAACATTATGCTATAACAATACAGAGATTTCAAACCATGTTTATAGATTAGATATTTACATTTTGATATATCTTTTCATTTTATTTGAGTCTGTTCAGCATGTGAAATGGAATTAACACTGTTACCACCTACTACATCCGCTCTTGCAAGTTTGACCAAATCTTAACAAGTTTTTATTTGTCTTGTGCTGTGATTTATTAACTATCATCAGGAAAATCAATTGAATGTTGCGAGAATCAGTATTACATAACAAAATGATACATTCCACGTCTTCTTAGAAAACACCTTTTCAAAAAATGACTACACAAAAACTACTTGTTGAGAGGGTAATATATGCATAATTCAGTTCTTAGAACTTCATGAGTAAGATTGCCAACAGTCTGATCTGCACTATACTACAACTTCAAGAACTCTTCAAGTTCATGAAGCCTTAATCCTGACCTACTTTACATTCATATAATAATCATTACTTTGTTGTGGTTAGGTAGGAATGAAGAAGAGCAGCACATGCCCCATTATTTTTATCTACTCATTATTTCTCATTCTCTCCATCTTGTTTTCATTTCAATGTAATGAAAGTCAGACAAATTTATCTCAGACCTGAGACATGGAATAAAGTTTTGGTAGTAACACTGACAGGAGCATGATCTATACAAAACATGATCCTGAGCTCTGGCAGGACTTATTGGTCTGTGAAAGTGAGAAAATCTGGTAAATTTTAGCAATATCTGAACCAGGCTTTCTCAGGTTTTGAGGGTGCAGATGATATGCTATGTGCCATTCAACATGCTACTTACATGTATAATTTTCATATAAACCTAGAATTGTAACACTTTGAGGAGGTCACTGGTAAATATACAGTACCGACTGCAATGAAGAACTGAAAATCACAATTTTGATCTCTTCGATCTTGTGAAACAACTTTTTCATCTTCTGATACAGCACTGTAAGACTGAATTCAATGAAGAGCAATACTAGACTATGTGTTTTGCTTCATAGCTATCCATTTATGACCTGTCTCCTACTAGCTGTCTTACTGTGTTAATCACTGCATTCTGTTGCATCAGGGACTACACAGCAGCCCTCTTCTTGGCCATGGTACCCTCCATATCTTTACAACAGAGCTCCTCACCCAGTGCTACATCATTACATTCATTAAGATGTGAGAGCAAAAATACTGAAGACTGATTTACTTAGTTAGACAACGACCTAGGGGGCACGTATAACAAAAAAACGCTTAGAAACAAATTCTCCCTTCACCATTCTGGTTTCTTATTCAATGAAGGCATTTTTTTTTTTTTTACACACACATCATTCTGTAAATGCATTGGGTAAACAGAATTCAGTCTGTGACTCTCACATGCTTAAAAATATTCATTCAAACATTTCACAGTCATCATTTCATTTCGAGATGCATGATCTGACACTATAGTCCACATTGTTCTGTTCTCTTTACTGCCATCAGCTATGCTATGATTGTCTAAAAGAAAGGTAATTACTGGATTTTGTTTTCCTAACTCCACAAAGTGTATTTGTAGAAAACTAAGTAAAACAAAACATAAATTCTCAGGCAGTGTTTTTTCTAAATATCATTTTTTACTATTATCGTCTTGTAAAGCTCCAAACACACAAAGCATCCTCACTATAAGGAAGTATTTCCAGACCTACTCCTCTGGGAAAAGCATGAGAATACAAATCAAACATGATCTGTTTGAGTCATCCTCCACTCAGGTATTAGTTACAAATATTGCATAAACGCTCTACTGTATATTAGCAGAGTAAATCCAGAGATAGCAAACTGTTGCTTTTATATCCACTTTTATTACTATACACGGGAATAGCTTTCTTCTAACCTCATCTGCGTGTAGATTGAAATGAATGTAAAAAGCATCTATTATTGTGGCAAGCTTTATTTTATTTCATTACACTACCTACTCCAGACACTGACATACAAAATATGTGGTTACAAACATGCATGCTGTATAGCACTATAAGAGGAGGTGTCCTCACTTGTCAATATTACACATGTGTTTTTTAGTTCTTTTCCTAAGAGTAGAGGTCTTAGGAAATCATGGTGTACAGTTGTTACTTTTTCTCCTCCACGATTCTGTGCAACGTCAGAGGTGGCAGGAAAAAAAGCTGTTGTCTCTGAGAAGAATCAGTTTCTGGGACAGTGATTTTCCCGAAAACTAGACACTGCTACTGCTTCTCTATCACTTCTCTTTCAGGACAGCTCATGTGTTAAAAATGATTAGGCATAAAATAATGCCAAATTTCACACTTCTGGTCTACGTATCATTTCCAGTAATAAACTGTGCAGTATAAACTAAATTATTTATGAAGTAAAAATTTAAGTTGAAAAAATCCAACTTAAACTAAAGTTTAAAGTGTAAATCTAATTAATTACCTAAAATGTGTAATAGTACTAACAGTTACCTTTCAGCAATTCCAAAATACAGTCAGTATTTGACCAAATTTTCACAACAAGGAAAGTATACCATGGATAGCTAAATCAACTTTCAGAACTCACACAGGAAGTCTATACAGAACCTGGAGCTAAAACTGTAACAAACTGTTGTTAATCTCAGAGATTAACAAAATATTTCTTACTGCGTGCCAAGTAGATCCCGCAGTGAGCTCAGATTTTTCCAGCAGAACGACATCCTTTAAGCCAGCCTTAGCCAAGTGATAGGCTAGACTAACACCAACGCAGCCGCCTCCAATGATCACTGTGTCTGCTCTATCTTTCCCCAAGGAAGGAGATGGGTGTTCTTTCCTAGGGGAAACAAAACAGTAAAGTTACAAACAGGCAGTTGAATATTTGTCCATTTTCATTGTTTACAGCTCCAAAAATAACACAATCTGGTCTTTGCAAGGTTGTCTAAGTGCCTTAGAACTTAACCTATTCACATTTATCTTCTTTTAAAGTAAACGCTCTTAAAGTCTTAACACATATATACTACTAATAAATCCACAAAGCAAATGTAGCTCCAATATTTGTTATTTGTCCCATTTACTCTTATCTCTGGTTCTCTTTTCTTAACGACAACCTGTACCCCTCAACCAACATAAAAATCTGGCTTTCCAAAGATGCTATGGTGTATGCAACACAGTCTTCTGAAAATTGTGATCACCATGGTTGTGGTCAGTGGGGCAGAGTCCAGTTTGAGGCCTGTAGCTAATGGTGTTCCCCAGGGAACTGGGGGAACTTTTACTTGACATCTTCATCAGTGTCCAGGATGAACAGACAGTATGCAACCACAGCAAGTTTGCTGATGATAGAAAGCTGTGCAGAGTGGCTGACGCACCAGAAGGCCGTGCTGCCATTCGGTGAGACTTGGAGAGTTGGGTAGAGAGGAATTTTATGAGGTTCAGCGTGGTAAGTTTGTATTTCTAAAACTGGGGAGGAATAAGTGCACACATCAGTACAGGTAAGGGGCTGACCTGCTGGAAAGAAGCTCTGCAGAGAAGGGCCTGGGTGTCCTTGCAGGCAACAGGTTGGCCATGAGCCAGCAGTGTACCCTAGCGGCCAAGAAGTACAACGGTACCCTGAGATGCATTAAAAAGAGCACGGGCAGGAGGCTGAGGGAGGTGATCCTCCCCCTCTACCCTGCCCTTGTGAAGCCATATTTACAATACTGTGTACAGCTCTGTGCTCCCCAGTTCAAGAAAGACCAGAAACTTCTGGATACAGTCCAGCAGAGTGCAACAGTGATGATGAGAGATCTGGAGCATCCCCCTTCTGAGGAGTGACCTGGGACTATTCAGCCTGGAGAAGAGAAGACTGAGAGGGAATCTGATTAATGCTTATAAATATCTGAAGGGTGGGGGTCAAGTGAATGGGACCAGGCTTCTCTTGGTGTTGCTGGGTGGCCGAACAAGGGGCAATGGGCACAAAACTGAAGCACAGGAAGCACCATACAAACATGAGGAAAAACTTACACACTTCAGTGGTGCCAGAGAACTAGAACAGGCTGCCTAAAGAGGTTGTGGAGTCTCCTTCTCTGGAGGTATTCAAAACCCACCAGGATGCCTTCTTGTGAAACCTACTGTAGGGAACAAGTCTTTTGAGGAGTAGCTGAGGGAAGCGGGATCATTTACTCTCAGGGCTCAGGGGAGACCTTATCACTCTGTTCAAGTAGCTGACAGGAGGTTGTGATGAGGTAGAAGTCAGCCTCTTCTCTCATGTAACTAGCAATAGGACTAAAGGGAATGGCCTCAAGTTGCACCAGGGAGATTCAGGTTGGACATTAGAAAATACTTCTCAGAAAGAGTGGTCAGGTGTTGGAACAAACTGCTGAGGGCAGTGGTGGAGTCACCAACCCTAGAAGTGTTCAAGATATGCTTATATGTTGTACTGAGGGACATGATTTAATGGCAACTATTGCTGATAGGTGAATAGTTGAATTGGATGATCTTGGAGGTCTTTTCCAATCTCGGTGATTCTGTGATTCTATGAACCTGCTTTAGCAGGAGGTTGGATGAGATGATCTTCAGAAGTCCCTTCCACCCCCACAGTTCTCTGATTCTGTGAAAGTGCCTACTTAGGAAAAGATCTTTAACGTGTCAGCAGGATACATCAGTGTTCATGAACAAGGAAACTTAGTTTTTATTTTTATGTTTTGTCTTTTTTGACATGTTTTACTCTATGAAGTTAGAGCATTATGAAAATAGTGCTTTTTCTCAATTGTTTGCATTCAACCACTAAGCTCCACCACAGTTTCAGTCACTTTAAGCCAGCAAAAACTAGAACTGATACCAAAAGTAGCACCATCCTTCTCTACCTTGTGCGATCCTCCCCTCTGCTCTCTCTTCCACACTTTGAAGCAACAAGCAGAGCAGGAAATTTATCCAAACTAAAACTAGCCGTTTTTTGGATGAGTGAGACAAGGTCAGACCTCCTTGTGCAGGAGATGTTCCAGATAGCTGTGAAACCACAGCATCTGTTGTTCAAGGACAGTTAATCAATACTCAATTTTATCTCCACACTTTTACACAGCTTTTTGCTTGTTACTTCTGCCAACTTCTCTGACACAAGGCTATCTAATGCATTAAAAGAACTTTCACCCACTCAAAAATCCAAGCTGCCAGTTGTGCGCATTATGAACAGTCTCACAAAATTATATTGTAGATATAAATGCGAGGATAAATGCTCACCACATGGCAGCGAAAGAAAGCAGGGGGAAGCAGCAGACACCATGAGTTCCCTGTGTTTGACCTATACACACTTACATGTGTTCTTTTTCGAGGTTACAGATTAAACTTCTTCCAAGTTATCATTAAGCTCTTTAATGGCCTGATGTGAAAAGCAACAGCTCCTATACTGAATACTGTACTTGGTGCACATTAATCAGCACTGAACTTCTTTTGCAGTTTGAATTTAAGGCTTCATACTTTGGCCCTCAATTTTTTTCAAGCCGGGTCAGAATCCACTAAGTCCGACCCTGCAAACTCCACCTGATGCGACAAAATGTCACTGTGTGCGTGCCCACCTCACGCAGAGCACACCGGGGAGCATCTCGGCACACCGGGGAGCAGCTCAGCACACCGGGGAGCAGCTCGGCACACCGACAACCCCACGAGCAGGTCTGCTCTCCGGCAGGCGAGGTTCCCCAGCCGCACATCCCGCCCCACGGAGCGGCCCCACGCCCCGCGCCCCGCCCGCCACGTGGGTTCGCCTTCCCGGGGCGGCTCCCGTACCCGTGCAGGTAAAGTCACCCCGGAGGGACCGCCGTCAAAGGGGCCGGCGCCTCCCACACCTCCCGCGCGTCACCACAGCCAGCCAGCCAGCCCCGCTCCCGCAGCCCCTCGCAGCCCCCCGGCACGTGGCCCGCACTCACCCGCCCCGGGCGCCCGCGGCGCCGCCGAGGGCTCGCGAGGCAGCGGAGGGGTCGGGACGGCCGCGGCGACGGGGGAGCGGCAGCCGCCGCAGGGCAGCCCGCAGCATCGCGCTCATCCCGCACGGCTCAGGGATGCGGAGCGCTGGCGCTACGCCTCTCCCGGCGGCGGGCGGACTCCTGCCCCGCCGCGAACTGCCCTCCCGGGGAGGCCGCCGGCCCGCCCCTTGGCTGGAACGGCCGCACGGGTCACCCCGGGAGCGCGGCCGGCCGCCCACCCCCGGGTCTCGGACGGGACGGGCGGGGCCGAGGGGGCGAGGAGTCGCCTCGGGCCGGGCGGAGCGCGGGGCCGCCGGCAGGGTCAGGAGGTCAGGGCTGGGGGGGCGAGCCCGGCCGGGGGTGTCACCCGCAGCGCTGCCCCCGCGGACCGCCTCCCTCCAGAGCTATAAGAGCGCTGTCTGAACGCCGGCACTGCGTACCGCTTCGTGCCTAGCCGTCGGGTCGCAGCGGAGCAGCCGGCGTCCCCGGGCGAGGAAGATGCTGCCGATCGCGAAGACCCTGAAACAGGGCAAGAGGGTAACTCTCCCCCACCCCACCCCATCCCTTCCCGGCCCGGCTCCCGGTATCGCGTCTGGAGAGAGGCTGAGCGCTGGGGGCGGCGCCGCGGCTGCACGGCGGGGCTCTGCTCGGGTCCGGCGGCCGTGCTGCCCCGCTGCCCCGCCGCCCCGCCGCGCTCTGAGGGCGCCCTTCCGCCCGCAGCGCCGTGTTCCCCGCGGGACGGACCCGCTGCTCCCGCGGGTGGGGCGCGGGGTGGGGGCTGCAGTTAAAGGCAGGTGGAAAAGCTGCCTGCTGAGCACTGAGCTTCCCGAAGAGATCGGGCGCTGTTGTGGGATAGTCGGGCATATTAAATTGAAGTTGGTGCTGTTCCAGCCCCTAGAATTTTTTGTTTTTCTCGGAATGCACACATTGCAGCCACCAAATCCATTTAGTTTTACAGTATTTGATTAAAAAAAAATTAAACAAGATTTGCAATGCACTGAGATTCTAGATACTGTGAGCATGAACCTTCATTAGGTGGGATTTCTGTTTCCAGCTAACTCTATTTAAAAGTCCCAAACTGGTCTTCCCTTGATTGATAGGACTGGATACCAGCAGTGTAACACGAGTACCACCCCCAGTGTATGCATGCCCTTTGCACTCTCATTCAGCTGAAGAAATTAGTCAGTATGAAGTTATTCTGGCATCGACCGTTCTGCCTGTTAAGACAAACCTTCTAGCAATGTGTGAATCAAATTCTGACATATAGAAGTGTTGCTGCCTGTCACTGTTTGGCAGGGGCATGGAGCAACACATTCTTCCTTCTTGCCAGGGTTGCGCTTTTATCAGTAGGACAGCTCTTAAAGCAGTTCTCATTCATTTTCATGTCTACAAACACGTGTCTATGGCTCTTTCACATAAACTGGTTGTGAATGAAGGAGTCAGGATAAGATCTGAGTTTTCAGATGCTTCCTTTCTCTTCACCAACAGAAAGGTAGGGCATAGGGAGAACAAGCAGACTGTCTGCTGACATGTTCAGTTACACTCTTAAGCAAGCTGGGAATATCTTCATACAATCATTTGTTCTCTTTTGGTGAGTAGACAGACCATTCTAGTGAATGCACATAGTGTTGCAATGTTATTCATGGTGGTAGAAGTGAAAAGATGGCTCGAAAACCTTAGATTTTACATATCTTTTTACTTGTTACTTTATACCAGATGTCTGTACTACTGGATCACCACCTGATTTAGTTTTGATCTAGATTAGGCATGAATGCACAGTTGTAGTTAGCTGTACAGGACAAAACAAGGACAAAATGCTGTTTGAACCAGTGGTATTTCATTCAGTGAGGACAAGTAACAATGGTGCATTGCGGTAATAATAACCTGCAAAAAAGTTATTTCCATTTTGAGCTAACTTGAGCTGATAATACAGTTGATAATGCTGTTTTAACTTATATCGCTTCTGTGTGACAAAAGTGAAGATTATTTTAAAGTGCTGTTTTAAAAAGTCTTAACTGAGGGGAAACTGCTGTTAAGTCCAAGAAATGATTTGATAAAAGAAAAAAAGTCAGTGATGTAGTGCATTTAAATATAATATCTATATATGATGTCAACATGTATCTGTTCCCTCATCTTCAGTCAATCGGCAGCGCCTGAAATTGCTTTTACCTCCAGGGTTTTTCCCTCTGTGCTCCTATTCCCTGCACGTTAAACCTCTGAAGCAGGCTTTGTTCAACCTTCCTTGGCAAGCAGGAGAGGAAAGGACTCAGTCATTAGTTCATTAGCTGCTTTTCTTTAGCCCCATTTGAGTCATTCAGTCTAAAAATTATTTAACTGCAAACAATTTTCACAAGGCTTACAACACTTAGATGTACAACAGAGCTCCCATCTGTTGAGGTATGAGTGGTGGGCTTGCTAAAAGTTGCTCAGTTTTGTAGATACAGCATTATAGACTGAGTTTTTCCCAGGTCCTGCCAAAATAAGAAGCTTGCATAGTCTCTTGAATGCTAGAGTTAATCAGGTTGCTGTTTTGGCAAGTCTACAATGTGCAGTAGAATGTGATGCAAGATCTGCAAGCCAGCACTTGGCCAGGATTGTATATCAGCACAGAAGCCCCATAACCTTACTGCCATGTCAGCACCTGAGCCAAAAATGCTGAACATCTCAGCAGAGCTTTGAACGTTGGGGTGGCTGCACTCTGCAGATACTGGTACTGGACCCATCTGAGATAAATGGAGACCTCCCTTGTTGGGAGGATGTACTCTCATCTCACCTAAAGGGCAGCAATGAGAAGCTGTAGATGTTTGTCTTTCTGGTATGTGTGATAGCGCAAATGAATTAGCATAGAAATTATAAAGATACACTCTAAGTACACAGACAACACTCAACTCTGTCCATAAGGCTTTCCCTTTTCTCGCTCCTTCAGATTTCATTTACTAAACCGCATCAGGAAAACACAGCCATAATTTTTTCTATACCTCCTACCTTTGTTAATGTATTGTCTGCATTCATCCATTTCTTGAAATCTTATGGAAATAGGGTAGTAATCTATTTGCAGCATGTAGTACTGTTCAGTGTAATAGCACAGAACGTTTTGGAAAACTTTAACAGGACGGTGAAGCAATGAATGAAATACAAAAACTGTTTAATTAGGTGCAGTCAACATATATTGCTTTCATGTGTTACCCACAGAAAAAGAAGGCTTTTAAAACAGACTGTTTACTACTATTCTTTCAAGAGAATTTCAAGAAGGAAATAATTATGTTTTATTATTATGGTAAAAGGTGTTTCTGTGGCCCACAAATATTTCTGTATTGTCAAATACAGGAGATGACAACAAGTTACATATGCCCATGAAACTGAAGAACTGTAACTATTAACCTTTCCTTCAGGGTATTCTAGAGCGCTTGGATGCTGGAGAGATTGTGATTGGAGATGGAGGGTTTGTCTTTGCCCTTGAAAAGAGGGGATATGTAAAAGCTGGACCTTGGACTCCTGAAGCAACAGTAGAACACCCAGAAGCAGGTCAGTTTTACTGGGAAATGGTAGTCCTGTAACAGAAGTAAAAATGGTTGGAAAAATAATTAGTTGATAGAACTTGCAGTTTTTTAATGGAATTGTTGCTGTAGAGTTAGACACTGAGAAAAACAGCATAAGAATCTGTGGACCTAAAGCTCATCTTACCCCATATTCTTCCTGTAACAGCGGCTAAAAGCAGTTGGCTGTGGAAGAATGAATAGTACCTCGTTATATATGACATAGTGATACCTCTCCAGATCTTGTCTTCGATAATTTTTGAACCAGATATGGTATCGTTGTGTTCAGTAATATTCTCTCTCACGGACTTGTCCTGTCTGTCCTTGAGCCAATATCAAATTTATCATTGGCAGCATCCTGTGACAAAGAGTTCTGCAGGTGACTCTCTGTTTTGTTGGGTTTGACCATTCTAGGATTTTTATATTGCTGTGAATCAATGTTGTCTGTGTATTTTCTTTTTCGTGAAAACAGTGGCTTTAAATAAACAACTGAAGGGAAGTGGAGTTTTTAATGTATGTGCCTCCGCTGTGAAAAGGGGAACAAGAGCCCAGCTGTTACAGTAAAATAAGATCATTTTCTCTGCCTCTCCTGTCTAATGGAGTAACTGCCAGCAGTGGAGGGGGACAAAATGAGCAGTTACAGTGTCTTACAGCATAAGGATTGTAATGCATAAAGACTGTTCAGCATAAAAAGTGCTAAAACAGATTCTATTAGTCGTTAATGTGCATTTTGTTTACCTTTTTGTACAACACTTTTAATTCCAATTATCACATCTGAGAAATAGCACGTATATTACTGAGTGATTCAATCTGGGAAAGATCTGTTGGTTACGAGCTAACGTCAGCTGGCTTAACCCAGACACTGCTAATTGCCTTGCTGAGATTCTGCTTCATGCTGAGTTCTTGTTCTCAGATTGTACTTTCAAGGATTGGATGTGCAGTGGAATTTTGCTGTTTGCTTTCTTTGACACATTTGATGTAGAAAAATACTCTCATAGGTGAGTTAATTGGGCTGCGAGCGCACAGGCCTGCTTTAAGTAACTGCCTAGTTGTCGTTGTCAGTGGTTAGAGCTCAGCCATCTGAGCATTGCTGCTGATTTGCTGGTAGCTATCTATAGAACATACTGCTTATGTCTGTAACAGTTACAGCAGTTTAATAAACCTTTTTATAGGCGATTTATGAGCATATACTAAACTGGGAATATATTTGTTTCTTGTAGTGCAGTGTGCTGCCCCTCCTCCATTACTGATTTTTGCTCCTGCATGTTTAAGAGTCATGTTACTTGGAAAGCAGGTGTAAAGAGCACCAGGAGCAACTGGCTGGGCCAGCTGGTACAAAATCCATACAGCCAGCAGCCCCCCTCCTCTTTCTAAGGGAAGAGGGAAGAGGGATTCTTAGAATGCAGCAAGGCATGTGCAAAACAAACAAACAAAAGCAAACAAACAAAAAGGACACGTTGAAAGCCATTACTCTGTTACAGGAGAGAAGTTCTATGAGGCTGATAACTGTCCTGAGCCAGATCAGGTATCTGAGCTACTGCCCTGCATGGGGCAGCGTGCATATGAACTTTCTCCATCTCCTGTTAGCTTAAGTCTGTCTATTGTTAAATGTCCAACTTGTGGTGAATTGAAGTCATTATTTAGCCTTAACTGTAGCTCTTAACCTCATTTCTCAAATGGTGGAGGAAATCATAGTTTGAGTAATATACTAGAAGTAACACAATAATTTACACAGTGGTTTGGGGTTTTCTGTTAGTGTCATGCAGGCTATTGCAGGCTTTAAAATAGTAGCAGAATATTGTGGGTATAATAACGTCCGCCTGGGATTGAATGAGATTCAGGCTGATACTTCACTTATGAGGCCATTTTTTCTCTCCACATGTGGACAGGAGACTCCTGAGTGGGTCTATGTAACTAACATTTTTAAGTAAGTTTCTTACTGTTCATTTATTTATCTACATCACTGTCCTTATTCACCCAAAGCCCAAGACTTTTTCCAGGAATGCAGTAATTTTAAATGAAAACCAAACTAACACTGTGGGTAAATAAAGCTTGTTTATCACAGAAGTCAGAGCATTTGTGAAAATATTTCTAGAATTTTTTTACTTTTTCCCATTTCCTGGCTAGTTTTCACTGGTGTTTTCTATTCTTCCTCATGGGGAAGAAAAAAAAACAACAACAACAAAAAAAACACATTGGACCACTAGAAAAATATAGAAACATATCTTTTGTTTGTGATTAATGCTTCATGGCTACTTTAATGCCATAGAAAGCAGAATTCTCTCTGACATATTAAAGTTTTGAATTAATTTAGAAACCTGATCCTGATAGCTTAGGCAGATTTTGATCTGTAGCCTTGCTACAATCTGTGTTCCTGAATAGGTCTTTTTGACTGGGGTAAACAGGCAGTGTATTAAGTCACACTGCGGTTGGCCAAGGCTGTAACTGAAAATGAAATACTGCACCAGCAGAGAAAGGCAAGCAACACGACACTGTTCCTTCACTGAAAGCAGATGTGTTCTTGTGATTGATACTAGCAACTTCTGTTTGAGCTTCCCTGTTGTAGAATGCTGTATATGTTGAAGCTGAAGGCAGTAACTTCATTATGACACAGTCACACATCCTGCTAATGACACAGATTGTCTGTGGACAAGGAGGTACGATAAACCAGGCCATTAGGAAAACTTCCCCAAACATTTGCCATAGAAACTTCAGTTTTCTCTTGTTTGTTTACAATATATAGAGGTTAATTGATTTCTTGTATGTGCTATGTATAAGCTGTTGAACCTCTTAATACAGTCATGATCTAGAAGCTGAGAAACTGGTTCTTTCTTTCATTTGATATTCTTTTTGCTTGTTATTCCTTCTTATTCTTTCACAGGCTTTTGCTGTGTTTTTTTCTTTCCTTTCCCAAACTATGATGTGTTTCTATTATGTGTAACTGGGAGATGTGTAGCAGTGCAAAAAGCAGGAGATAGGTGAAGTGCAAGACAAAACTGGATCTGCTGATAGAAAACTGAATAGGAATCTTCAGTTATTTATGGCAGGGAATAACTAAGTTTTCTACCTAATGTTTAAGAGTGAGGAGGGAAAGAGGAAATTCTGCGGACGCTACTATTGCTACTCTTTCACAGTGGCTTTACTAGTAGATGCTTTATCACTTACGTCACAGTAACATAACTTCAGTAATCATTTAATTTTAGGATACCAATAGTAATAACTGTACCAAGCATCTCTTGTCTTTTTTTTAGTTCGTCAGCTTCACAGGGAGTTCCTCAGAGCTGGATCCAATGTTCTTCAAACATTCACCTTTTATGCCAGTGAGGACAAACTGGAGAACAGAGGCAACTATGTAGCTGAGAAACTAACTGTGAGTAGAATAAAACTTTGATGGAGACATGACGTAAGCAGATTCAATTCAAAAGGTTCCTTAGAGGGATTTTTGGCCATATTTGATGACTAAAAATGAGATGATGTAATTTCAGAGTTTGGAACAGTGAGAAGGACATGGTCAAAGGAGAGCAAAATTAGAAAATGGAACTAGAGGATACCCACGTCTTATTTTTCTTGTCTGAAGCTTACTGGAATTTTGATATGGAGAGTATGGGGAGAAATCATTTGCACAGAGAGCAAGATCACTTGGGTGTGAGGAGGGGAAGAAATGCTTTAACACTCACTGAAACAAATCAACTGCTAAAATGGTGAAGAATCATAGAAATTAGCAACTGATTAAAAAGTATTGAATTTTTTAAGATTATTTCTTCAGTAAAATAATAACTATAGACTATAATAACTATAATAGAAATTCAAGAGACACTCTGTGGCCAGTATTCCCATCTTCATGTGTAAGGGTAATCTGGAACAGCAACAGAAGTACGATGTTGGTGTTTTCTCACTCTGTGCACCAAGAACACATGGGATGCTGAGTGGCTTTACTAACTGCAGGCCTCAGCTCGCCTGGGACTTTGGTCATAAGCATTTCCAGATAGTTCCTTTGAGACTGGAAGATTTGCCAGTGTGATTTCCCTGATCCCTTCTCCTTTGGTCATGTTGTCTGCTTCAGCCTTTGGAAAATAGGTAAGATACTCTTTGGGGAGGAAGATATTGCAGAGCCACAGACTGGACTTTAGTGGAACACTTGTGGCTTAAAATTCTGAGGTCACTATTACCTTAAAAATGTTGTACATGTCAGGCTGAGCTACTACAGCATTGTTTTCAAATAACAGTGTTTGATATCAGCTCTCATCTATTTGGGCATCCTGTTAAGTGAAAAGAAACATCTGAGAGCATAGTTTTTGTGCTGCTTTCCAGTTAATACGAAAGTTGGAGCCACTTTCTATGTAAGTGATTCTGAGTATAATTAATCAGATTTTTTCATATTCTAAGGAGGGGAAGGGGGAAACACTGATTATAAATACTGAGGTACTGTACACAGCTTAGGAGATACTGGTGTGAGAGTGGTTCAGAAGATGCTGGTTCTTTCCTATTAGGTGGAATCAGAACAAACATTTTAATGAATACTTTCTCATTTTTCTTATATCCATTTAGAATGTGGCCACATTTACCCTACATTTTTATTAACTCCTTCAGACCAGCTAACTGAGTGCATGTATATTATGAATGTTCCTATATATTATCGATAACATATGAATGAATGCTTTATTGCTGCTTGTTGTTTTTCATTTAGAGTTCAGAAATGTTTCTGTCACTACAGTTGAAATTCCAACTCAAGGGTGTAAAGAGTCATTCTCCCTACTCCCCAGAAGCTGTTCAGTGTGTGAAACATCAGTCATAATGTTGTATGACCAAAATTACTTTGAATGTAAAGATACTGCATTCCAGGGATGCAATGTTTAAAATCTATTGTAGAAGCACAGTATCTGTGGAACAAGCCATGCTGCAACACCTGCTGCCACACAAAATGATAAGAGGGATTGGAAGAACACCAGTGCAGCAAATGCTTTGCAGCAAAGCTTTTAAGACTCACTTATTCTAGAATTAGGTTCTCTGAGCTTTGCTTAGTGTATGGCTCCAGATCCTGGACTTACCAAATGTGAGAGCCAATGCAAATGGAAGTCACTCTGTCAGG
The DNA here is from genome assembly GCA_035772895.1 of Perdix hodgsoniae. Classification (NCBI taxonomy): domain Eukaryota; kingdom Metazoa; phylum Chordata; class Aves; order Galliformes; family Phasianidae; genus Perdix; species Perdix hodgsoniae. The sequence continues at coordinate 18,953,186 of JAPSGF010000003.1, forward strand.
AATAATGTTAAAAAGCAGCTTGATCTTCTGGGGCATCCATGAAACACTTCAGCTGTGAGAAACCTGTGAAGTTTCTGAATAACCCGTGGACCACAAACAGACCTGGTCTAACCAGTACTTGCTATCTATCCCAAATGATTCCTTTCCAAAAATCTTCTTCCTCAACTTAATGTCTTCTTCACAAGCTGTTCTAGACATCTCTGAGTATAGTCAGTCTAGGTGATTGATTATATACAGTGCTAAGTTTCACTTTAATGTTCTTAAATTGGCTATTCTAATATGTGATAATGTATTATATATTTTTAAAGGTCCTAAATAAATCTATATAAGCATCTTATATTTTGATGATTTTAAAAATGCTAAGATAAATTAAAAATAGAATAAAAAATCAACTGAGATAACTACATTTTTTTCTTCCACCCACAAAAATGTACACTTAAAGTCTTACTCATTTTCTGAAAGATGAAGAGAATTGTACTAAATATCAAATATTTATTTGCTTATTATATATTTAATTGTTTAAATTGTGTTAAATGTAGTATGCTTTTTGTTAGTATTTGATAGCATGATATGATAGCTTAGAGGTGACAAGAAATTTGTTTCCTAACACTTGTTACTTTTTTGAAAGTTTGTTGATCTTTCACACCAGTGCCATTTAAAAATACATTTAAATTATAAATGAACATGAAGAAATTACTGTGGGTCTTGACTTTTATCCGTTTTGTGCTCTAAAGCTTCATGCATATCTCTGATGGGGTAAAACTAATGTAATCTGTATTCATGCAGTGCCAGAAAGTGAATGAAGCTGCTTGTGACATTGCCAGAGAAGTGGCCAATGAAGGGGATGCTGTAGTAGCTGGTGGAGTCAGTCAGACACCATCATACTTAAGCTGCAAGGACAAAGCAGAGGTTAAAGCAGTCTTTCGAAAGCAGCTAGATATCTTCATGAAGAAGAATGTGGACTTCCTCATTGCAGAGGTACATTTGTAGTTAAAAGTAAATGCATTCAACTGATACTATTTTTAATGGCATGGTCAGTGAACTCAACAGAGCTTTGTTAGAGTATGTTATTGTGTTGCTCATGAATTTGGCATCTGAGTTAATGTTTATGCTTCATCTCCAAGAAATGAAACTAGTTCTGTTTTAATACCTTGCAGTATTTTGAACATGTTGAAGAAGCTGTCTGGGCAGTTGAAGTCCTAAAAGAATCTGGCAAGCCTGTTGCAGCTACAATGTGCATTGGTCCAGAAGGAGACATGCATGGTGTGCCTCCTGGACAATGTGCTGTCCAACTGGTGAAGGCTGGTAAGAAACTGTTTTAAACTGCCTTTTAAAAGTATGGGACAACACAGATTTCTTAGGTATTCAGATACATGAAGGAGTATGTGAAGAAGATGATCATTTCCTGATTATGTTTTTAATAAGAACTTTTGTTTACTTTACTGTAGATAGTCTTGTAGCAAGAAAACACAGAGTATTGCAGCTAAGAAATCATATTAACAAAGGCTGAGAACGGTAGTCAGAGGTAGTTAATGCTGAATAGAGGAAAACTCTAAGCAAATTCCTTTTTGATTACAGAGACAGCCCCAAATCCTGGTCTCAAAATTATGAAACATAAGCACAATCTAAAGCAACATTTGATTCTGTGTTTTAAAACCTTTCAGGAATACAGTTCAAATCCAAGATGAGAAACAATGGGAAAAAAAATAATTATTTTTGTCTACCAAAGGGTATATTTTCTGCTGGACAAGTAGAATCATAGAATGGTTTGGCTTGGAAGGACAGAAGGAATTAGTCAGTGGCATAACGGATGATATAAGGGCTTCATTATATCTGTCCTGAACTGCTCTTTTCCTTTGGAGTTAAAGTCCCGAGGCAGAACCTGCATTAGAAAGCAGTTAGATAATTGCATATGTGGCTGTGGATGCTTTTCATCTTGGTAATTCATGTGGAAGGATAAGAGGAGAGCAGCTGAAATGCAGATAGTATGATCTGCCACATGAGAGCTGAGATTGACTCCAACTCAGCTGCCTTTTCATAGGGCTGGTGTGCAGATGGACTGCTTTGCTTCTGGAGTGCTGTGGCTAAAAACATTCACTACCTACTTCTTGGGAATATGTGACTTAAACAGTTATTGTCCTTCTCATAGGTGCTTCTATTGTTGGAGTTAACTGCCATTTTGACCCAGATACTGTACTGGAAACTGTGAAACTGATGAAAGAGGGCTTGCAAGCTGCTAAGCTGAAAGCCCACCTGATGTCTCAACCACTTGCTTTCCATACACCTGACTGTGGGAAGCAGGGATTTATTGATCTTCCTGAATTTCCCTTTGGTAAGACATCCTTTTTATTGCATATTTCCTTCTTTCCTGTTTTTAACAAAACCAAAACTATAAGATGTCCTTTTATACAGTAGGATGAGTCCCCACTATTTTTTCTGACATTTTGCATAGAGGGTTTGCAGTGTAATATCAGATTAAAGTTCATCTGCAAAGCAGGAGTATTTCAGTATTACTACAGCCTGTGACTGAAAATGAAATTGTTAAAATGCTGTGACCTGAACTCAATTAAATGTATAGTTCTTCCTCATGCTGTAGAACCTCATTCAAGACCACTCCAGAACAGCAAAGAAATGAGTAAGTACAAATAGACTTAAAAAACCCACAGAGTTTAAATACCTCTGGACTGGAGCTCACCTATATTTTGGGTTTTGACATCCATTGCACAAGACATACTATATTTATCTTCATAGGAATTTTATATTCAACACGTACAGAAATGGATTAGCGTAAGTACATGATTGCAACTCATAAATCACAGAATTACCAAGCCAAGATTTGAAAAGACCTCAAAGATTATCTAGTCCAAGCATCCACCTATCACCAATATTTCCCACTAAACCATGTCCCTCAGTAAAACATCTAAACATTTCTTGAGTTGCTCCAGGGATGGTGACATCCTATCACATCCTTGGGCAGTCCATACCAGAGTCTGATCACTCTTCTGGAGAAGAAGTATTTCCTAACACTCAATCTGGATCTCCCCTGGCACAACTTGAGGCCATTCCCTCTAATTCTATTGTTAATTACATGGGAGAAGAGGCCAACCCCCACCTCACCACAACCTCCCTTCCGGTGGTCGTATAGTTTGATAACGTCTCCCCTGAGATTCCTGTTCTCCAGAGTAAATAATCCTGGTTCCCTCAGTTGCTCTTCATAAGGTCCGTGCTCCATATTCCTCATGAGCTTCACTGCCTTTCTCTGAACACACACCAGGGCCTCCATTTCTTTCTTATACTGAATTGAACCTCTTCCATTGGCCTCAGCCCACCTATCCAGCCTGTCCAGATCCTTCTGTAGTGCCTTCATATCCCCAGGCAGATCAACCCTTCCTGCCAACTTGGTGTTATCTGCAAACTTACTAAGGATACACTCAATGCCCTCATCCAGGTCATCATTAAAGATACTGAACAGGACAGGCTCTGATACCAACCCCTGGGGAGCACCACTCATGGCTGGTTGCCAGCTGGATTTAATTCCATTCACCACCAGTGTTCAGTCTCTTAAGTGTCACTCTTATTTAAGATTAGAGGGAAACCAGAAGTAGTATGTTCTTTGATGTTGCTAACAAATGGATAAGCAATTTGGAGATGTTTTATCACTCGTGCTCAGGAGAAATTTCATGAAATCTGAAACACTCAGCCACTTTGTATGTACAAGGTTTTTGTATTTTGGAGCTTATTTACACCTGGGATGTAAAAGATCACATTCTCCTAAGATGAGAGGACTAAATCAGCCAAAATATTGTTAAATTGATTTGAGAAATGTCTCTGTTTTCAGTTATCATACTCTTCTTTTCAAGTTCAGTCTATAACATAAGGTAATGAAACAACTGAATTTTAGGAAAAACAATGAAGTAGATGTGATTTTCAGGAATATCTTTTTTTTTTTTAATTCCTCTCTTCAAAGAAAGGAAAGTTGGAAGCATGAGTGTGAGGCATTCATTAGGCGATAAAAGCATGATGGTGTTCTGAAAAATACTTGGGGATGCTGAAGTGCCAGGAACTCATTTTTGTTATTTATTCCTTCGTACAACTCCTCTGATTGCAAGCAAAAAGATAGAACAGATCCAGAAAATAGTCAAGTTATTTTGAAGGATTCACTGCTTGGTTTCTTGTGGTTCTTGGGTTGAACACTACAAGGAATCTGCGTGAGACCTTAGTTTTCAGAAATATCATGAGTCAGTTGCAGAAGTTTGGTGCTGTGAGTATTTTTCAGTCCAGAAGGTGAAACTGATCACTTGATGGCAGATAAGCAGTTCAGTTATTAAAATGACTTAGTTAACTTTTTAATGTGAAAGAGTGTGCAGAAGAGTCATTTAGATATTTGAAATATAAAAGGCCAACAAAACTTCATACTGGAGAACTCCAGCATCAGCTCTCAGAAATGTTTATCAACCATTAGAACTTTCTCCAGTTTTTGTGTCTTCCCTTCTGTGTAACCACCAGTAAAGCAAGGACAATGTTTTAGAAAGAAGCGTGCTGGTCAGTGAAAGCATACCCAATTGTTTCAAAAGTAAATGCATGGAAGGGCTAAATCTAGGAGCCGGTTATGATCTTCTTATCAATGAAAACATCAATCTTTTTATACTATAATGACCAAACAGTTAAGCTATAGGTAATTAATTCTGAGTAAAGATAAGAAAATAAATGCTGTAAAAAGTCATGCATTGAAAACAGAATATTAGATAACTTTGGGGAGGGGAAATAAGAAACAACAAAAACAAGAAATCAAAGGAAACGCATGATTTATGTGGCAACTTTTCATTGAATGTTTCTTTTTTAATCATCATGTTCCCCCGTGTGTGGCCAGTTGGTTTAGTGAGATCTATTCTTGTTTCTTTAGAGGGGTATGGCTGGTGCTGTCTTTATGCTTCAGGTGCATGAGGACTGGTTGTGATAGAGTAGATGATGGAGAAGTCAGGGGAAGTTCATTCCCCTGAAGTTCAGTTGTTTATACAGGCATCAGTTGGGTGAAAGATACTGCATTCTCACAATTCATCATTTTGTACTGATTTTGCATTTGCTTTTGAATAATGTATGAGAGACAAGGAAATTGTGAACTGGTGCTTCTGATGCTTTCTCTTACATCTACAGGGTTGTACACAAACTTACTAGTATTTGAACAGCATTTTAAGATAGTGTTGTTTTTCCCTCTGATATGAGGCCACTTTATTTTCTTTTGACCAGTTTCACTGTGACTGATAGTTTTCTTTTAAAGAACATTTCTGCTTTTTGTTTTTAAACCTGCCTCTTTAGAAACTCATTGGACTTCAAATTCTCCTCATGCTTGTTAATCTTCTACAAATGTGCATAAAGGAGCAGGAGGATGTTCTGTATTACAATTTTTCCAAGTTTCTTTTGCAGTCCTTTGTCCTTTCTTTCCAGTTTTGCCCCTTCTTGTGCCTCCTTCCTACCTTATGCTTTTTCTTGTTCTTCATATTTTCTATTGCTTTCCTTCCACAAGTGCTTTTTCAGCTCTGTTGTCCATCCAGTCAGCTCACTATAATTTACAGCAGGAAGAATGACTCAGCACAGCTGACGGAACACCCTTCTTTTGAGCCATCTACACTCAGAACTTTCCACAAGGAAGGAAGAGACATAAAGCAGTGGATGGGAATATAACTAAGTAAGGGATGGGCTAACAAACAGCTGGCTGCCAATAGCTAGTTATGGAAAAAAGTTTAGTTGATTAATAATGAGCAGGCTTATTGCAGTTGCAGGAAAGCCAGTATTGTCTCCTTTACAGATTATAATAAGATTTCCCAGCTATTTGCTGCACATTGTGAGCGTAACATGGAAAACGGTCCAGTATTCCAGCAAAGAACTCTAGCAAAATGGCAAGTGTATGGCTGAGGGTTTGATAACTCTCACTGGATATTGGTTGCTCTTTTGCTAGGTGAGAGAAGCTTAAGACAAGCATAGTTCAGAAGCACATAATAGAATCTAAAAGCTAGCTTTAGGAAATTTTGTGTCATTAATTCTGGCTTATACAGTTCAAACACCTACATTTACCATCAGTTTTCCAAACAGCGTGCAAGTTTCAGTAACATAATTTCTCACTAAAAATCTGCTGAAGTGGAGTGTTGTGGAAGCTGAAGGTATGAATGTCTTTGCAGGTTTGGAACCAAGAATCATCACTAGATGGGATGTTCAAAAATATGCAAGAAAGGCTTATGACTTAGGAATCCGCTATATTGGAGGCTGCTGTGGATTTGAGCCGTATCACATCCGAGCAATAGCTGAAGAGCTGGCTCCTGAGAGAGGATTTTTGCCGGAAGCTTCTGAGAAACATGGTAGCTGGGGCAATAGCCTGAGCATGCATACTAAACCCTGGGTCAGAGCAAGGTACGTATATCTGAACTGGAAGGCACAACAAAGCAATCCTTGCAAAGGCTTATTTTGGTCCATAAAGCAGATGAAATTCAGAGATCTAAGTATCTCTTTAAGTTTTCCACATGTTAGCAATTCTGAGGAATTAAATCTCATCTTGGAGTAGTGAAAGGGATGCAGAGGCAGTAGGAGAGCTGCAAAAGTTGACAAAAATTAATGTGAAAGTAATTCATGAAAGTTAAAATGGAAACCTGACAGACTACTGACAGCTTACAGTGCTCTTTTTGAGGATTTTAAAAAGTGTAGCATTTCTTTGTACAGTTCTGTTCACCTTTCTGTATCTAGACATAAAGTCTGATTTGGCAAGTCAGAGGATCCTTTGTAATGGCCACAATATCTTTAGTATTGTGAAGTGCTGAAACAAACACTGTATTTGCTTTTCTTTGTTCTAGAGCGAGAAAAGAATACTGGGAGAATCTGAAGCCTGCTTCAGGCAGGCCATTTTGTCCTTCAATGTCAAAGCCAGATGGCTGGGGAGTGACCAAAGGAGCCAGGGAGCTGATGCAGCAGAAAGAAGCAACAACTGAACAGCAGCTGAAGGAGCTTTTCCAGAAACAGAAATTCTAATCTGCTGCAATTGTCTGAATGTTAGGATGTTAGAACATCTCATCCTTTGAGAGAGAATTTATGAAGATTAATACCCTGTTAATCTGTTCAATTAACATGTAATGAAAGAGGCAAAATGCAAAGAGAATGTGATTACCAATGAAATATGAGAAGCTTTGATAATAAAATCTTTCTCTGGACAAAAAGTTTGGGAAGAAGTTTGGATTCTTATAATTGATCTTCTGTTAGTTAGCTAGATGTCGTTTATTGGGTAGACAGATAACGTGGGAGTAGTGTAAGTAATACTAGGCTTAACTGACCTGTGCATGGATCAAAAAACATCTGTAAGCACCACGTTAGTACTCTTGAGTCTCTTAATGCTTGAGTCTGTTTTAGTTTAGAAATCTGTGGGAGCACCTCAGACCTCAGGATTTGAGAAGGGCCAGCTTCAGGCATGCACAGTCTGCCAGTGCTTCAGGCTCAGTTAATTATAGCAAATTCATGTACTTCAAGTGCATAGAAGTAAACTGGAAATTCCATCTTACAAATGTGACACCAGTCACATACACACGATTTACTGCTTGGAAGATTGAGAAGCTTAAGAGATGATTGTGATATATAGAAAATACTGAATAAATTAAAAATATCATGGAATTGTATTGTATAATCTTGACACTTTATATCATATAAGTTCTGAGTAGTGTACCTCAAGTAAACTACTGTAATTTTCCAAATGATCCAACTGATTTATGTGTATTTCACTTGAAAAAAATGTGCTTATCTCAAAAAAGGTCTTAAAAACTGAAGCTTCCAAAATATAGCTTGTGTATATATGAATAGTAAAACATTCCATGATTAATCCATTTAGTTTAAAAAAAAAAAAAAATCGAGGAAACTTGAACACAGAGGGTTTCCTTACGAAGGGTAATGCTGTATTTGAAAAATGTAACACATAATGGACAGGTTTCCACAGCTTATTTTTGTGAAATACTATGCCATTTAGATTTCTATCTTGAATCTCATTCCCATCCATTCTGCATTAAAGTCAGTACCTCTGCAAAGATGTGCTTGAAGTTACAGTTTTGAAAGCCTTAGTTGGTCTATTTATTATGTATCAGCTTTTTTCATTACTTCTATGTCCATGCTGATATTCTCAGTTCAGGAAGTATTTAAACATATAATACTTACATGGGAAACTTGAGGTATAACTTGAAGGCATTCAAGGCCAGGCTGGATGTGGCTCTGGGCAGCCTGGTCTGGTGGTTGGAGACCCTGCTCGCAGTAAGGGGTAGAAACTAAGATGATCATGATAGTGCTTTTCAACCCAGGCCATTCTATGATTCTATGTTGTACTCTTCAGTCCGTTACTGGCATACAGATTTTAGAGAAAGCCACCTTCCTTCACTGTCTTCAACAGATTAAAATAATTTCTAGTTAGAAATTCTGCCTGAGTGCTAAAAGCAGACAAATTAAAAAAGCAAATATTTTTAAATGTAGATTATTTGAAAGGCATCTGTTTAGATACAAGCACAGTACATTAAACTTCTTTCCTTCCTAAATCCTTCCGGCACTTCCTCCTGCAAAAAGGGGAATAATGCAAAATCCGTGAAATAATCCATTCTGATTATTACCAAAATGCTCTCAGCATTAAAGGTGTATTCATGTGAAGTGGATTAAAATACAATTACTAAAAAAGTGCTTTAAGCAATCGTTACCAGTTTAGGGACTCCTGGACTGATCTTTTAGAAACTGTCCCACCTTGTGAAAATTCCTACTGAAGTGAATGACTTCACTGTACAGATATTTAAGAAACATGGTATTTAAGATGATGATCAAATATAATTTTGAAGACCTATTCTAAGAAAGCCAGCTTAAAAAGAACAAAATTTAACAGTGAAGAGAAGCACTGAGGAGATTTAAAACCACCCAAAATGAAATTGTGCCCAAGTGGGAAGATGCACAATCCTTGTTTGATTGTTGCTCAACTTATAAAAGAATAGACAGTGGCATGAAAATTAATTGATAGGGTGATTTACTGTTCACTTCAGAACCCCAAACTCTTCAGGAAAACAAAAACCAGCCAACAAGATATCATAAGTAAAATCAGCCAACAAAGCCTTAATTCCCACCTCTTTTTCATGGTCTATTAAGTGACTTGCTAAGGCAACAAGGCACAGACTGACAGCACAAACCTAAGAAATTTGTTTCCTCCAAAAGTCTATTTGAAAATGTAGATAAATGAAAGTGAAAGGGTCTTTATAAGGTCTTGGCCTCTAGTAAGTACCCTGAGGCAGAATCAGTTCTTCATAGGAGACATTTGTTTACACTGATTGTAAACACGCCTAATGATGGAGATGCTATGCCTTACCCACCAATCCTTTTACTTCCTTTATCTTAACAAACTGTTCCTAATTTGAATACTCCTGGGTGTAATTTGAATGTATTTTGATGGAATTAGAATCCATTATTTCTTTCCAGCTCATTACATAAACAAATAATTTATTCCATTTGTCTTTGCTGATGCTTTTTATACGTTTGAACATTAACATGCATTGCCTGTTTCTTTCAGTCCTGACTGAACAGGCTCTTTGTTCACTCCTTCTTTGTGGCCTCAGTGATTATTCATCATGAATCTAGAGATGACCTCTATCCAGTCTTTTCCCACAGCACAGAATCAGAAAATCTGAGAATACTAGAATGGCTTGAGTTGGAAGGGACCTTAAAGATTACCCAGTTCCAATTCAACTGCTCTGGGCAGCCTGTGCCAGTGCCTCACTACCCTTAGAGTAAAGAATTTCTTCATAACATCTAACCTAAGTCTCCCCCCTTTTCGTTTAGGAAACATCCCTCTCCCTGCTGACCATTCTTCTTCTGCTGGAACCCCTGTTTTGATGCAGCCCAGGATACTGCTGGCTCATGTTTTTTGTCTACCACAACCCCAAAGTTCTTCTCAGCAGGACAGCTCTCAATGAGTTCTCCCAGTCTATACACATATCTGGAATTGCCCTAACCCAAATGCAACACCTTGCACTTGGCCTTGTTGTACCTCAATAGGTTTGGGTGGGTCAACCTTTCAAGTTTGTCCAGGGATACCCCTGGATGACATCCCTTCCTTCTTTTACATCAGTTGCACCACTCAGCTTGATGCCATCAGAAAAGTCGCTGAGATTACACTCAACCTCATCTAAGTAATTTATACCAATGTTAAAAAGCATTGGCCCCAAGATGGACACCTGGAGGATGCCACTCTTGACTGGCCTCCACTTGAACATAGGGTCATTGACCACAGTGCTCTGGCTGTGGCCTTCCAACCAATTATTTATCCACTAAATAGTCCACCCTTTGAACTTCTGTCTCTCCAATTCAGATATAAGGATGTGGTGCAGGAGCATGTCAGAGCCCTTGCACAAGTCCTGGTAGATAACATCAGTTGCCATTCCTTTTATTTCACTCCACTGTAGAAGGCCACTAGACTAGTCAGGTCCTTAGTGAAGCTATTCTGGCTATCTTGGATCACATCCTCTTCTCACAGGTGCCTCAACATGTCTTCTAGGAGGTTCTGTACCACAGTCTTCCCAGACAGAGAGGTGAGTCCTTGTTCTAAGTTAATTTTACCTTGAAGCAGAAGTGCAGTGATCTGAACGACTCAATATGACTACAAAGAGGCTGTTAAGATATGTAGAGGGAAAACCAGAGAGGCAATAGCCCAGCTTGAATCTAAGCTGGCTGCTGGGGTAAAAACAAACAAGAAACTCTTTTACAAATACATCAACTGTAAGAGGAGGACAAAGGGGAATCTCCATTCTTTACTGGATGAGGCTGGGAATGTGATCACAGAGGATAAGGAAAAGGCAGAGGTTCTGAATGCCTTTTTTACATCTGTCTTTAAAAGTCATCTTGGTTATTCCCAGGGCTCCCCACGCTCTGACTTGGTAGTCTCGGCTGGGAAGCAGACTGAACCCCCTGTGATTCTTGAAGAAGTGGTCAGGGAATCACTGCTCCAACTGGACTGTCACAAGTCCATGGGTCCGGATGAGATTCACCTGAGAGTGCTAAAGGAACTGGCGGAGGTGATCTCTGAGCCTCTTTCCATTATCTTTCAGCGCTCCTTGTTAACGGGTGTGGTCCCGGAAGACTGAAGGCTTGCCGGCGTGACTCCCATTTACAAGAAAGGTTGTAAGGAGGATCCGGGGAACTACAGGCCTGTTAGCCTGACCTCAGTGCCAGGGAAGGTAATGGAACGGATTATCTTGAGGGAGATCACGCGGCGGGTGTGGGATGACCAGGAGATCAGACCTAGCCAGCATGCGTTCGTGAAGGGCAGGTCCTGCTTGACCAATCTGATCTCCTTCTACGATCCTGTGACCCGTCTGCTGGATGAAAGAAAGGCTGTTGATGTGGTCTACTTAGACTTCAGCAAAGCCTTTGACACTGTCTCCCATGCTATCCTCCTGCAAAAGCTGGCAGCCCGTGGCTTGGATGGGTACACTCTCGGCTGGGTAAGGAGCTGGCTGGAGGGCCAGGCCCAGAGAGTGGTGGTAAATGGAGTCAAATACAGTTGGAGACCAGTCACGAGTGGAGTCCCCCAGGGGTCGGTACTGGGGCCTGTCCTTTTCAACATCTTTATTGATGACTTGGACGAGGGCATTGAGTGCACCCTCAGTAAGTTCGCAGATGACACCAAATTGGTAGGGAGTGTCGATCTGCCTGAGGGTAGCGAGGCCCTACAGAGGGATCTGGATAGGCTGGAGAGCTGGGCTGAAGCCAACGGGATGAGGTTTAACAAGACCAAATGCCAGGTCCTACACTTTGGCCACAACCCCAGGCAGCGCTATAGGCTTGGAGTGGAGTGGCTGGAGGACTGTGTTGAGTAAACAGACCTGGGGGTACTGATTGATGCTCGGCTGAACATGAGCCAGCGGTGTGCCCGGATGGCCAAGAAGGCCAACGGCATTCTGGCTTGCATCAAAAACAGTGTTACTAGCAGGAATAGGGAGGTAATTGTCCCCCTGTACTCTGCACTGGTGAGGCCGCACCTCAAGTACTGAGTTCAGTTTTGGGCCCCTCACTGCAAGAAAGACATTGAGGCCCTGGAACGTGTTCAGAGGAGGGCTACGAAGCTGGTGAGGGGCCTGGAGCACAGGCCTTATGAGGAGCGGCTGAGGGAGCTGGGATTGTTCAGCCTGGAAAAGAGGAGGCTCAGGGGAGACCTTATAGCTCTCTATAACTTCCTGAAGGGAGGTTGTGGTGAGCTAGGGGTCGGCCTCTTCTCTCGTATAATTAGTGATAGAACTAGAGGGAATTGATTTAAGCTGCGCCAGGGGAGATTCAGGCTGGACATTAGGAAATATTACTTCTTGGAAAGGGTAGTCAGGCACTGGAATGCACTGCCCAGGGAGGTGGTGGAGTCACCGACCATGGGAGTGTTCAAGAAACGTTTGGATGTTGTGTTGAGGAATATGGTTTAGCTGGGAAGTATTGGTAATGGTTGGACTAGATGATCTTCTAGGTCTTTTCCAACCTTGATAATTCTGTGATTCTGCGATTCTGTGAACCTTAGTAGTTTGAGTCCCGAAAAGAAAATCCAAAGTCTTCACTACCTAAAGAATAAGCCTTCACTCACTAGATGGAACATAAGCCCAAGAGGGATCTGAACAAACAATTATGTTTGGATGGGAAAAAAGAAAAAAGAAAAGTGAGTCTGAGTAAAAAACTTGAGCCAACCAGAGTGGAGAGGAGTAGCTAAGAAATGAATTTCCAAGAAGATTTGAAAAATGTACGAGGGCTGCCCTGAAAGTAGTGCCTCTTGCTTTATGATGTTGGCCCTCAACATCAGTGGTGGATGTTGGTGGTATGGCAGTAGCAGCTGGACCTTCCCACCAGTATCCCGCTACATTTTGTTGCTGTATGGCAGATGGCAGCAGAGGAGCAGTCTGACAAAATAGCACTTGACATGGAAGTGAGTATGAAGCAAAGGTGCGTCACTGAGTTCCTCTATGCAAAAAAAATGGCACCCACTGACTTTCACTGATGCTTGCTGAACTTTTATGTGGATGTGAACACAGTGAGATGGTGAAAAAAAAACAATCCAGACAGCTGTGCACAGATGTCACACAACCACACAACAAAATAAAGAGCATTTAAATCAGCTCATCTGTGCAAACTGCCTATTGGTGGTGACTCTAATGAAAAATAGTATTTTGTATGTGTGAATTTGGTCTATCAAATAGTGTCATTGTGCTTTATTTCTGTTGTTTCCATGGAAATAAATAGAAGGCATTACTTTTGGAATGACCTACGTATATTTGGAGTGGGAAGGAGAAGCGTGATTCCATCTCATGACTAACAGCAAATACACACTGCACAAAAGATGCTTTACAAGCATTACCAGTTATCAGTAAGTGGTTCAGGAACATTTTGCAGCTTTAATTTGCAAATGTTTTTATGTAATCATTTCAATGCAATGGAAGAAAGAGACAAACTGGCAACTGAAACAAGAGGAAAATGGTGAGACATGAATAAACACTGCTTTGCAATTTATCTGCTTGCCAGTCAAGACACCAGACTTCCTCAGCCCAATAGGCTAGTCATTGCCTTTCAGCAGCCCATGCATCAAGCTTTATAGCTATTATTAAGCAAAATGTTACCATTTTTTATTTTCAGTCAAACAAAGAAAGGCAAAGCAGTTCCACACAAGAAAGATCAAGAATAAAAACTGTACTATTCTCTGGGTCAAGCAACAGTGCTTTTGTCTCACACTGGGAATGAAGACTTTACCTACAAAAGGGGTGCCATGAAGGGCATAAGGAAGAACATTACTACTCTCTGACTTGCCAGTTTATCTCAACCTTCTAAATCCCACATATCTAGTCCATGTTTCTCTATCCAGTCTTGGGAGTCAGTCCCATAGTCCTTGCAGCTCTACCAACTCACAGCTGTACCAGCCCTGCTTCCAAGACTTTATGGTTGCATTTAGCTGTATGGACCTTAACGTGTTGGAACATCAGGCTGTGAGAACTGGCTAGTTTGCTGTTATTTATTTTGGATGTCATACAGTTTTGGGACATTTTTAAAGATCTGACCCTCGCTGTTGCTGTGAAAACATTAACTGCAAACAGTAGAAGGCTACTTGCATCCTAATCTGAAGTTATATCCCTGATAAACAAAAGCTAAACCCATATGCATTTGATGATGCATATCATGAAAGTTGCTGAATCTCCAGAGTTGCTGCAAAAGACTAAAAGTCTAGACTGTGACAAGGTTTTTTAATTTCTTGCTCAGTGTAATTCCTTGCTCAGTGATTGTTACATTAGTAAAATGTAATAATTTTCACACAAAAAAAAAAAAAAATTATGTTTCCATACTCTGTGTATTATATAGTTGCACAGTGTAAGAAAAAAGATTGGGGTTGGCCTGCTGAAAGATGCTACATTTTCCTCCAAACCTTTCTATAAAAAAGCATTTCTTAGCAGTGTCACAGTACTACAACTTTATATAAAATTGAAGACGTCCTATTAAGACAAAAGATTTTTGGAAACCTTGTTTCTTATCCTGTTTTGTTTGTTTTTGTTTGTTTTTTGATTAGACTGGTTTTCTGTGTGATTTGTCATCGAACAGCAATTTAAATACACAGCCTTGTAGAAAAATGTGTAAATGCTGCCTCCTGGTGAGCCATTGTAAGGCTACAGGACACGGGAAAGTGGAATCTCAAAGGGCTTCTCAGGTTTATACACAGTCAAAAAGCAGAAGACTGATTTATTTTTATCTAACTTCAAAACAACTTAATTACACCCGTATTTGTTACTTAACGAGGAACTTTTCTCAAGAACCGTCAAAGATCATTAAGCATCCAATTGTGCAGCATTTCATTCTTATTTTACTGCCAAGATAAAAGAGCTGGATTGAAGTTTTTTCTTTGGGCACGGTCAGGTCAGCTCCTATTCTGAAAAGACAGACTGTAATATGGCATACAGCATAGACAAGCATTTTAAATAGTATGGAACAGGACAGTGGAGAAAAGATGAAGAAAGAAGGTAGTTAAGAAGTGTTAAAGTTAAAAAATAGCTAAATTTCAGCTTTCCATTTAGCACTACTTCCAAGGCCCAACGTTACTGTAACGCAGAATTTCCATAGCTTGATTCTCAGTGGTTAAGAAATGTAACCATATGTCCTTAAATCTACCTACATGGGTGCTCATTCTACCCAGTGAGTAATACACAGACAAAGAGGCATTATGTGCAGTATTAAACACAGTACAACGCTGTATCTAGCACACAGTGGGGCAGAATTTAGCTGACTTGACAGGCACTCAGTGCTGCATCTGCTCTAGTCACAGCTCTCTACAAGGCCAGAACTTGCCTGGTTTCTGTTTGCTGCCCTGGTGAGGCTACACTGAAAATGAGTTTCTAGTTGAGACCTTATTATTTAAACCTTCTTATGGGCTTTCTCAATGCTTTTATTCATTTAAGAAATATTTTCACAGACAAATCTTTGTTATTCCATCCTACTATCCTACTTTTGCACTTACATTTAGTTTGACTGGTTCTGCTGGTTATGCTAGGCAGACAGGTCTTAAAGATAATTAGTATTTGCACCACTGACCTGAAAGATGATTTGCATTTGTGTTCTTTTTTCATATTTGAAAGTCCTGAAGCTCCATTCTGTTCACACTGATATGACAGCAGAAATAAGTAGAGGTTGGATTAGCTATGTTTGCCTTGAAATGAAACAATCCTTGGATAGCATAAAGATGACACTGAGGCTCTAACCACTGGTTACTTCCTACTTATGGGAAATGGAACATTCTGAAGGTGTGTCAGCGTGGCCAGAACAGCTCACACTTCATCTACCTTTGACTAAGTTAATCAGATTTGTCACCTAAGCTTATGGAAAAAGGCTGCATAGGAATATAAGTAAAGAATTATGATCGGTTCATGTTTAATATTCGTGTTGAATAGCACTCCTACCAGCTGCTCTAGGTTTAACAGCAGAGCAACTTAGGCCTTTGATTTTCATTTGTAATTTCCACTAAACTATTTACCTCGTTTGTACCCTGAGATGAATGAAAAATGAAAAACTGTGCCAGAATGTTGTCTTCACCTGAGAATAGAAAGGAGATCGGAGGATGTCCAAATGGCAATTGCCAGCACTTTTCAGACTACATGCAGAACATTGTCTGGCCAAAAAGAATTTGTCCCCTGGTTCAAACATTCATAAAAGAGCCATAGAGAAGTCTGATTTGCTATTCTGTATTCATGACCAAAAGCAGAAAACCATGGATCTGAAACACTATTCCCTTGGGTTATTAATAGCTGCATACAAGTGAGCTTTAAATGCTGGCAGATCAAAATGATCCTCTCCAGATCCAGACCTCTATGTTAGTTGCTTCCCTGTGGCATAACTGAGTAGCTGGGATTGAGGCAATACGCAGAGCACATAGTGTAGTTCACTGCTGCAGAAGAACTAGAAGCAGTGTTCATTGTTAGGTACATTTTTACTGTTCATGACTTGGTTTAACAGTCTATCTGGAACAGTATCTGTTCTAATAGTGTGTCTGGCTAACAAGCACTTATTTATCCAAAGCACAAAGATTTCTAAGTAACGCTGGCTATTCCATTACTCACCTGCCTAGTTGCAGCTAATAAATCAAAGCTCTTCTTGTTCTTTTATCCTAATATCCTGGCCTCATTTCTAAAAGTAATGCCTCAATGTTTGTTGCTCATATGATAGATACACTTACAAATCCAATCTTATGGGCACCCTACAGCTTTGCAGACATGTCTGTTAGGACATTCTTCATTTTTTTATTTTATTTTTTTTCCGTTATAGAGAACATGTAAATCATGCTGCTTCTTTAAAGCAGCTAAAAAATCACATTCTTCTACAGGAACATATAGTGACACATTTGTTATAATCTTCAATGAGCTGATGCATGGAATTCATTAAAATAATAAAATGTATGATACTCATAGCTGATTATTTCCTTAAAAGTGAAAGACAGTCATATTTTCCATGTGAAAACCTGCTGGCCCTCAGTGGTTTCTAAAAGAAGCAATGGAACAATGTCATCAATCATTCATATGAGAATCTACTGTTCTGGGTTAATAATGAATTTAAATCTTTCTTGACATCAAAAGCAAGGAATACCTTCTAAACAAAGACTTAATGACAATGCCACGTTGGTCTACTTACTCACTGAGCCTGGCCCATGTACCTCCTCCCCTCTGAACTGTGTTTGTTGTCATTTCCAAAACAGTGACAATTAAATTTCAGGTACATTATACCTTGAGGTCTTTGCTGATCCTGGAAATGGCAAAGAGAGAAACTCAGGAGTAAAGAAATTCTGAAACTCTTAAGGAAGCTGGCCCCAGTGTTTAGAAACACTTAGTGTTTGCAGCTACAGAACGAACTAATGTGATCTGCAAGCCATTTGTATGATCAAAACAAAATTCTTCTACAAGTTAAAAAAAAAAAGTGGGATTCCTCATCTGACATAACATCTAGTTTCTGCAACCACTAATAACATGAATAAACAACAAGGACGTAGCAGAGGGTTATGGTAATGAAAGTGCAGTTCATCTGAAGAAACTAATGCAATTGATTTGCATTTATATAACCTCCCTTTCTGCAATATTTCAGTGCTCCATAGTCTTACAAAGTACTTAATTTTACAAGAATCCAGTGGGGCAATTAACTACCAACCACCTGTTTCACAGATGGGAAATCAAAGGAAAAGAATAAAACGAGAGCCACATTCCGATTGATTCATGTAAGTTAACTTTGCTACCATAAGTAACTCCTCCACAGTGCTATGAGGTTCCTGTCTTGTAGAAACAGAGCTCTGAATTGCTGAGTTCACTCATAAACTCAGATGCCACAGCAGATACAAAACCTAAGGTTTGTACTGAGACAAGCTGTCTTGAATGTGGCCCAAAGAGCCTTTCTGTGATCCCACTTTGCTCAAAGTAAAAAAGAAAGCTGTAGGTAGATGTTTCCCAACTCCTGCAGGTCAGATAGAAAAACTGTGGAGAAGCAGAATTTCAGTAAGTAATCCTTTAATGTAATAACAATTTCAGGTGTGCCAGAGAAAGTGCAGTCCCCTTACTCAGCTTTCTAAGGTCCTGCAGGAGTTTCTGGCAGATGTTCACACACATGCTTTACTCTGTGATTCTCTTCCCAACAGCCAGTTAGCTCCTCTCTTCTCTGAGACCTTTTTTTCCATTTAAGAGACCAAAAGCCTCATTTTCAATTCAACTGAAGATGATTATAATTGATGTGAATTATGCAAAGCCTCTTGTCACATTTTCCATTCTGGCTGACTCAAAGCCCTGGATCTCAAACCCCACTCTGCAGTGCTGTTCCAGGTCTCAAACTGTAGATCAGGTCCCTTTTTCATTTCAGAGATCTTTGTCTAGTTCATCATATTGTCTAGTTGATATAGTAATTATGTTTTGTATGAACTTAAGTCACTACATTTAAGTTTGAGTTAGTGCATGAATACCATCAGATGAAAATGTCCTTTAGTAAGTCCTTTGCAATACATAAATAGCTCTGCTGAGAGCAAAACAAAGGCCCTTTGTGTTATTGCACAGCAGAGCCAAAAATGTTCTCGAAGCAAAGTTTGTTTTCAATATAATTACATACAGCTCATACATAAAACAGCTTGCCATTCTGTAGCCAAAACATGTATTCCTTTAGATTCCACGAACATCTCCATCTATATTAACAATAGAAACAAATATATAGTAAAATTGCTTATATTTAACTGTTTTTGTTTTGTTTTGTTTTGTTTTTTTTTAAATTCCACTTGATATATTACTTGTTGCCTAAGGAGACAGTCCTGTAGGAATCCTACTGCTGGCACAAATGTCTGCCTGCACAAACGGCCTTTCAGCGATGGACGTTTTGTGAGTGAATTCGGGACTGTTTTGGTATGTTTGGGGATAGTGCCTGTTACTGATCATGAGTAGGGACTTTAAATTCTACAGTGACAGAACTGAGCAGAAAAAGTATTAAATACAAAATACTGCAGGATGAGAATAAAGATTTAGAGCATTTCTTTGCATTAGGTGTGCTAAAAAAAAGAACAGATTCAAACTTCCTAGTGAGAGCCATTTCTATCAGCTGAGACATCCTGTCAGGATGATCCATTTGGATCTCAACTATTAAATAAAATAGCCCTTCTCCACTTGAAATAACAGAAACAAGTTTGAATCCTTTAGCGTTGGCGATGGAACCAGACAATGGCCTCTCCAGCAGGATCACTCTAGTTCAGGTGGAAGATTCATTTTTCGTCACATACCTGCATCCTTCCATTGCACAGTACAGTGGCTGTGGAGCCAGATGCCAGTCATACGCAATTCTTTACCGTGTTCTCACTAGTATTTCAGTGAGATTTCATTTTCATATCTTTCTTTCTGAATACACTAACAGGAAAACAAATGATGATAACCCACAGTGAGTCTTGTTACTTAATAGTGTATGTTTTCTTGCTACTACATATCTGTGTTGTTCTGTGAAGAATCACCTTTACAGAAATAATTTTCTTTGTATATAAATCCATAGTCAGTAAAAGGCTGCTATGGCTTGTCAGAAGGAATGTGATGCTGATGCTACACCGAGGTGCAGAACAGACTGAAGGACAGCTGGTAGCTGAAATATTTCAGGACCACATAAAATCTGCCTTTCTTTGCTCAGGACAGGCGAATCCTTGCAAGTCTGAGATCAAACTAGCCAAGATTTGTGCTAGGCACAATCTACTTGGCTACAAGAGCATGAATCATGCTGCTACCAAAGGTCCATCTCAGCTGACAGAACCTACATAACCAGAACAGCACACAGTTACCATTACCACCAGTAGCTAGGAATTATGTAATCAGAGATCCACAGTGTTTCGATTCTTCCCATCTGTTATTACCACCTGCATCTGTCACGCTCCATACACTGTACTGGTTGTGACAACTGGGAACAAGGAAGGCATCCTAAACCCTTTTGCATTCATGACACAAGTAAACAGGCTAGATCACAGTCTTATCCTAAATCACCATCTACATAAACATAGTCTGGAAATACCAGTGACACACAAAGTTGGGCAGGAGTTGTTCTGCATGACGGCAGGAAGATTTGCAGAGAGATCTGGATAGGCTGCATCGATGGCTGCATGCAGTTGTGCAGCATTCAACACGACTAAACATTAGGTGCTGCACCTGGGTCATAATAACTCCATGCAGTGGTGCACAGCTGGGGAAGAGTGGCTGGAAAACTGCCTGGCAAAAAGGAACTGGCAGTTCTGGTTGACAGCCTGCTGAACATGAGCCAGCAGTGTTCCAGGTAGCCAAAGCGGCCAATGCATCCTGGTTTGCGTTAGAAATCATACGGCCAGCTAGCATAGGGAACTGATTGCCCCTTTGTACTCAGAGCTGGTGACACAGACCCACCTACACTCCGTTTTGGGCCCCTTACTACATGAAAGGTATTGAGCTGCTTTTTATCAAAAGGAAGTAAGATTTGCTCCAAGAATCAATACGTATTTTATCACTATTGTTAAACTCCTGGAAATAAAATTATTAGAATGATTTCTTGTCTAACCAGTTTCAAGCTAACTGGTAACTAGCAAAGACTAAAGTACTTCTTTGGGAGCCAGATGGAGAGGTACACACAGCCACAAGGAGTATTTTCTGTCAGGGAAAGAAAACTTTCAACATGCTTTTCAACTGATAAAAGCTGGCAGTTAAGGGATTCAGTGGAGAAGAACATACAAGATCACAAAATGATGTAATCATTTAAGTTGTAAAATACCTTCAAGATCATTAAGTCCCTCCCCCTGCCTGGCCTACAGGGTTCCATCAATAAACTATGTCCCTTAGTGCCACATCCAGGCATCTCTTGAACACCTCCCAGGCTGGGGACTCCACCTCTTCCCTGGGCAGCCCATTCCAGAGCTAACTACCCTCTCTATAAAGAAATTCTTCTAAATGAGACCTCCCTGGAACAACTTGTGATCATTTCCTCCAGTCCAAGATGTCACTTCTAAATTTAAAATTGAAGCACGAAACAAACAGAAAAAATCACAGAGTAACTTTGGACTCTTTGGACATTCCGTCTGTACTCCAGTAAAAATATCAGACTTATATAAGAAAAATACTGATCAGATTTTACTAATGCCCTATAGAAAAAATAGATTAGCTGAAATTTTTACTAAAAATGTCATTAAAATATGTGAAGTTTAGACAATCTAGTGCTCACCGAAGAAGACAAATCCAGAAAATGCATATGCGAGAGTAGAAATAATCTCTTCTGTTCTCTTGGTCTCCTGTGCACACCTCCCTACAGTGATGTTTCAGCACTCCGCATTCACAAGCACTATGGGTTCCTACAGACAGATCAGTTCAAAGTACACCAGTTCACAGTGACTGTGAAGCTATGCAAATAAAAGACAATATTCTTTAGTAACAAGGCACACCTTGGTTTTCTGGACAGATATTGCTCAGTCACAAACATCACTGTCTCCAGAATGACAGAGCCATAATGTCAATCTCTATCAGCTACATTTCAAGTGAGTGTGTCTTTGGTCTGCAATTGCACCACTTTTAGCTGAAGTTTCTGGGCATGATAACTGTCTTCCATTCAGCTTATCTCAGAGAGCAAGTTATAGAGGGACCCCTTTGTTCCAGGATGGCCAAAATAGAAGCACGTCAGTCACAAGGGCACTCAGTACACCGAGGGCACAACAGCCACCCAGCTCCGGGGTCCAAAGGGCTCTCCCATCGTGTGGGAAAACGGCGTGGGCGTATGGGATTGATTTGAGTGCAGAACAGCGTGTGTGCGTGCAGGCGTGTTTGAGAATGCATGCAAAAATATACGCGTGTAACAGAGCAGTGAAAAGAAACTTTACAGATACAAACAAGTCCCAAAAAAACGAAACCCAACCAGAGAAACAGCAGCTGGAACATGAACAAATGTATAGCACGCAAGAGCTTTTGGGCTGTCTGTACTGATGGAGGCTTGGAACTGAGAACAGAGAAATTTGTCCAAGTGACTTGAATGCAGATATATTCAGAGAAATAAATTGTTGCTGTGAAGGCACAGGATTGCATTTAAAAATACCTACCTATATTTTCACTTTCTTCTTTTACAGGAAATGTCCTAAGATTCCTTCCTGACTGATCAATTATTCGTACCAACATGAGGATACAACATTACAATAGAAAATCAGAAATGCTGTAAAGGTACTTGAACTAAAATCTTAACTCAGAAGGTTATCCGTATTTCGTCTGTAAAATGTTTAATTTCTGGGTGTATATTATTGAAATTGAAACAAGCAATGCCTTCAGCTACTTCATTTGTAAGAGTTGCACAATGCTACTATGCTACTTCTGTGTTTTTTAGCTTGTATAAAAGTGTTGTCCAAAAAAAAAAACCAAAACAAACAAACAAAAAAAAAGGAGCTGCGATCCAGTTCTGATGAGAGCAATCCTCCATAATCCTCCATAGTGCTCTCTTTGGCAAAGAATGCAGGCTGCCATCCTTCTCTACCCTGCTTCTTCCCCATCTCAACTAATAGAAAGTGAACACAATTCCACAGAATAACAGCATTAGTGAAAACAGTAGATGTTGTTACAAAACGATGTCTTTATTATGAAACTTAGAAAAAACAAGACAGATGAGTGGACAGTGAGATGGATTGAGAACTGGTTGACTGGCAGAGCTGTGATGGCTGTATCAGTAGTGCAGTGTCTGGCTGGAGGCCTGTAACCAGGGGTGCTCTCCAGGGGCTGGTGCTGGATCCAGTCTTGTTCAGCTTCTTCATCAGTGATCTGGATGAAGGGATAGAGCCCACCTCCAGCAAGTTTACTGATGATACAAAGCTGGGAGGAGTGGAGTGGCTGTAACACCTGAAAGCTATGGATGAGGCCAGGCTCTTCTCAGTGGTCTGTAGTAATAGGATAAGGAGTAATGGCCTAAAACTTAAATATGAGAAGAACTTCTTTATGGTAAGAGTGATGGTGCACTGGTATAGGCTGCCCAGAGAGGTAGTGGACCTCTTCCTGCTGGCCACCCGGTTTTTGATGCACTTCAGGATATAATTGGTCTTCTGGGCTGCAAGCATATACAGCCAAAACCCCTATGTTCTTCTTAGCAGGGCTACTCACAAAGGGTTCTTCTTCCAATCTGGGATTGCCACAACTCAAGTGCAAAGTCTTGCACTTTGCCTTGTTGAACATCATTAGGTTCACGTGGGCCCATCTTCCAAGTTTATCAAGATTCAACGTAGAACGGAACTGTGAAACAAAAAGAGCTGCTTACTTCTTGCTGTGGCCCACTGAAAGGTTTTCTGTTTGGCTTATATTTTAGACCTGCAGTCTCCTGCCCACTGGTCTCCATGTTTCTGTAGAGGTGCATCACCATGAGAATGCATTTGCTTCACAATATAACCCACATTTTTTTAACTTTTTTTCTTGACATACATCACACCTACTTCACTGACAGCACTCAATCTATTTAGAGTGCACAGCTGAGCCATCAGTCTGTCTGCCACGAACTCATCTCTGCAGATTCCCACCCAGCAGTTCCTGTCCCTCTATAGCTGCACCTTCCACTTTCTTCCAGGCTGTATCTCCTAGCACTGAAAGAGCTCATCATGGTAAAATGGATTCAGGTGACTAAATGGGAGAAAATGCTTCTTTTGAGGCACTTGAAGATATACTTATCAAACAGTCTTATCCAATTAATGCTTCCTGAGTCTCAAAATAAAAAAAAAAAAAAAAAAAGTGTTTAGTTTCCTTCAAATCTTTGCAATTTCTTTACATCTCTTTCCCTGCAAATCAAACAGTGTGGAGGGCTTTAGCTTTTCCCCAAGGCCCTGGTCTCGGTGAAATCTTAAGTCTCAAATCGTCCCAAGTACAAAAGTCCAATGCAATTGGTATGAAGAAGATACAAAGTTAATCTGAAATGGCACAAGAAAGATGAGAACTACTAAGAAGGCTGTATGATGGGACATATCACTAAGTGCTGCTTAAGAGAACACGCATTACTGGCTGAGCAGAAGCACAGAGGTTTGGGCTGTTCTATGGAACTGCTTTAAACACTTGCATCTTTTGGTCCTAAAAAAAAAAAAGTCCTCACAAAATTAGATTTTCCTTCCAAGAAAGAACATAGTTAATGAGGGCTAGCTTCCCTTGTATCCACTCCAGCAAATTAAAAGTGTAATGTCTCTTTAAGAAAACACAGCCACTAGCATGGTAAATAATGGTATTTGTAGAGCTATGCGTGTCTGTCAAACTATAATAGGAACAGCAGCTCAGATTGCCTGACGTTTGAAGGGACATGCCCGGAAAGAAGCTCTGTCAGGGAAAAGTCAGCCAGGAAATGTCAGCGTTGCACAGCAGCAGCAGGCTGTAAAACTATAGTATTTGTACATGTTGGGAAAGGTTAAGGTTAACAAGGTCTCTAGGCACCCACCAGGGACCATGAAGGCTGTGGCAAACAAACAGATCCACCATGACCACACCATATGCTCTTTCTTCAGCCCTAAGAAACATCTTGACAAGGGGAATGCCAAGGGCAGTGCATGCACGAAGCTGCCTCTTCTGCCAGCTTTAGCAAATGCTGGGCTGGAAGACAAAAGGGTTTCTTGCTGCCATATCTCTTCACTTGTGTCCCCAGTGTAGATCTTCTTGTTTCTGCTCCTTTTCCTATGCCTCCAGCTCATGCTTTAGCTGGCTGGATGACCATTTTTGGAAGCACTGATGTAAGTTTAAAACAGGAAAGCAATATTCACTGCTTCTACAGGTTAGCCAAATCACTGGCTACTGTGCTGAGTCTCCTCTAGCAACAACGCTGTAAAAAAGTCAGGAGCAGAAACAGAGGGTACACTTTCTAATTTGGCATTTTTCCCATTTATCCTTTTGTGTGTTCATGTCTTAATTTATCATTGAAGAGGCAGAGTCAGGCTCTTACTGTAGCAATAATAACAGCAGCTCTGGCTCATTATCTTGATTTCTTTTTCATCCAAAAAGAGCAGTTATTACCATCTTTAATACTACCTAAAAGGCTGCCAAATACAACATCTTCCCTTATTACAAGAAACAAAACCAACAAAGACTATTACAGCTATTGGGAAAGGAAATAAGAGATGTAGATAAAATCTCATTCAACAATTTCCCATGTTCTTTTCTACTTTTATTTGTAACTAACAAAAGTTTAAACTTCTGGGTTTTTATTTTAGATGTCTTTTTTTTTGCTGCAAGACATTTGGTTATCTCTGAATATTCATATTTTAACTACACAGTATTCTACAGTGGGTCGTATAAATAAATACCTTTGACCCTCCTGACTCATTTGTTACAGTAAAGCAGGCTTAAAGCTTCTAATTAATACAGGCTGTCACTATTGCCTCCCCTTCCCCCACAGATGACTCCATAAACACTGTGCTATTGTTTCCTCATTATTTTCTTCTTTCCAATGCTTCTCCTCTCACTGCTCAGCTGCCATTCCTTGGGTTACTCCCTATCCCTACTGACCTAGGAGTCCCCAGCATCACTGTTCCTCCTGGAAAAAGGTGCTGCTACTCTGAGATCTCTTACCAAGCTGAAAGGCAGTCCTTTATGCTAAATACTACACTCTTTACTTACTCCTGGTGGTGATTTCAGATCATTTATATTTCAGATCATTCATATTCTTGCCTTCAAAATTTTGGACTACAATAGTGGCATGATTTGTCATCCCATTTCTGTTCAGTAACCAAGATAGCCAACTTGCTGCCACATCATGCCGTGGTCAAATCACATCATAGTATATTTGTTTCTGTCAGCAGACATATTCAAAACCTCGGCTGAAAATGATCAAAAGACAGAACACAGGTCAAAGTCTGTCAATTTATTCTAAGCCACAAAAGAATGCAGATGTTAATTAAAGCAGAATCAGTGATTCACTAAATATGCAGAAATAGATCAATGCACAAATGAGTTTGCTGTGTTGGTAGGCAAACAATGAATCAACAAGCAAAATAAAAAGGGCCAACATTCAGTGTTCAACAAATAGTAAATAACACAATCATTGAGAAAACAAGCACTTCTTCTGTGACCAAAAAGGATCTTGAAGACAGTGTAAAGAAAAGAAGAATTACCAACGAACTACTGATAGAATTCAATTAACAATACTTGAAGAAGGGCACTTAACTGTATTTCCCTAGTAAAAGATCTATCTTTCCCTTGTTTTCAATAGTTAATTTTTTTTTACAAACATGGTTATGACAACCAAGTTATCTCCAAAAGCAATAAACATACAAAACGTAGTTTTGACACAATTCAACAGAAAGGATTTGCCACAGGATGATGACAGTAACTTAAAACAGGAACTTGAATAACAATTCAGACCTGTTCAGTTCTTGCATCAGCAGCAAAGAATGTCAAGATGTATTTGTTGCATGATGCAATTCTAGGAATAAAGACTGACTGGAAAAGGTGTCAGCCGGTGATTAATGACAAGCACAGGAAAAGTCATTAATAAAAACCATTCCTATGGATGTCCTGTTCTTCTGTAGAAGAAAACAAGACCACAGTCTTAAAACAAATATACATTACTGTAATGAGAATTGGCTTGGTTTACATCATGCTAAAATCTAATAGGTCTTCACAGTCTTATTACATTTCCTTTCAGCGGTGTAAGGAGAATATTTATTGAACGGATGCTGAAAGTAAAACTCAGTAATATGAGAAGCAGAGCATGAGTTAGCAACACAGAAGTGCCGGTCCCAGAGCCCATTGCTTGGAATGCTACTGTAGCCTGATTCTGTGAGAAAGCAAAGCTTCCACAGTCACCGCTAGTTCGTGCCTCCATTACTCCATGTCTTAGAATATTTGAACATGTTGCCCAGTTCTAATCAAATTTGAAATCAGTATTAATTGCAAAATAACTCAGGTTGGATGAATCCAACTGCTTAAATGTCCAGCCGTAACTTAATTTTAACGATGTTGAATGACAGAATGATTCAGGTTGGATGACACTTAAAGAGCCCATCTGATTAAATTGGTAAAAATTCAGAGTAAACACATTTTTTGCAAGTTTTTTTTTTTGTTTGTTTGTTTGTTTTACTTAAATCAATCATTATACATATGTGTATGCAACTTATACTTTGCATCAGCTGACTGACCAACTAAGACATACTCACCTCTATTAGTATAGCTTTGGGAAGTCATTGCTCATACTGATGCTTACTCAGATGTGGAGGCATGCTGTAGGAGCATAGGGTGGGTTACAACGTTGAAATGAGGAAGCAGAACATAAGTCTGTAAGGAAATAGTTTTGAATATTCTGTTGCTCATAATATAAATTGTTTGCCCGAGGCATAAATGTTAACATGAAAACAGTAAGACTCATCAAATAGGCTAGAGAATAGCAGTGTTAATCTTCTTCATAAAATCTGACACAAGCGACCTTCTGATTTCAATTAAAAAGACTATGTGCTATTTTTGCCTGAAAATATCTCTGTGCATTAATGGTTTGAATGCTGCATCCCATTCTCAAGGACTCACAATCAGAAAGTGAATTTCTGTGCAAAGGATTTGAGATACTGCTTATGAGAATAAATATTTATTTCTAAAAGGTAAAGCTGCTTGTCTTGTCTGACAAGCTTGATTTGCTTTCAGACCAGCTATTTAACAACCATAACAGTAATAAAATAATCAGATACACAAGCATTTTCTATGAATGCTAAAATTGATTTGGATACAGAATAGCATATCATATTATTTCTAACACTACACTCTATCTCATCCCACATCCATGAGCTTTGTTGTTTCGATGCAGAATGAACATGCAGGACCTTGACAAACAATATTATCCAGTGACATTACAAGAAGAAACAAAACTCACCTTTCCTTTATCATTTTCATTTAAACTATGAATTACAGCTCTGTATGAAATCTGTATAAAATCCCTCTAGGGCTCTGCTACTCTTCGAAATCTGATCACATAGATTGAATGAGGGATTTAACTTCTCAAAGGATAGTATGCAGGCCCAGCAGCAGAAGATTTAGACTTCTTTCTGCAGGGACTGCTTCCCTTCCTCTGTGTTGCCAGTGGGATCACAGGGCAATTCAGCTGAAGATGGAACCAGATGAAGATACCATCTATTTCTCCATTTCTCCCATGCTGAGTAACAGGATCAGACACAAGTGTGCAGCAGCTTTAAATGTAGTTATGTCCATAGACAGCAGCTCACATAACCAGCATTTCTACAGAAGAGCTTAATCAGGATGACAGTTTCACAAGAGAGGCTACATTTCAGGTTTTCCACTGACACATACAAGAGAGCACCTAAACTCCCTTAGATGTAGGACTCTCATCCTAACATTCTTTGATGAGGGCGCTTGGAATTCAGGCTTCCTATAGCATCAGCAGCATTGTTATGACCTTTCACTCCATAAGCTGAGTTTATTCTACTGTGTGGTGTTATTTCCAGAGTGCTCTGGAGAATTTGGTTACAAGACTTTCTCACTAGTATGTATTTCTTTACTCAGCAGGCTGTTTTCTTTCTTGAACTGTTTCCAGCCTCATTAGATCCCAAAACTGCTGGAACACATATCTGGCAAGCAGTAGTTGCTATCAGTTTTGCTCAAAAACTGGTAAGACCTTAACTGCTGGCTTGCGTTTTAGTAGGCGACAACTTTCAAAGTGCTTTCAAAATACTTAATAAACATCATATGAGTCTAATACTTTTTATGTTCCAAAGTCTGTTGATACAGACATTATTCTTCCTTGTGTTTTATCTTCTGCCCCAACTCTGCCTTTCACATACAACTGTACTCTGTTGCCAACTGAAGACAAATGTACATATTTTCTGAGATGTTCCTCTTTGAAGAGTATTAGGTACATGTACACCACAGAGCTTTGGCTAAAACTTGCACAAATGTTTACATGGCGACTTTAACAGAAGCAAGTTGGGTAGTTAAGAACAGTACAGCTGAAGCTTCAGGGTTATTACATATAGGCTGGACATTAGGTAGTTTCTGTGTTGAAATTAGCAAATGATTCAAAACCCACTGGGCATCCTGAAGACAGTAAGTAAATAACCAAGCTAAACATAAGTATCCATGGTCTTCTTTGACCTGGATGAAAGAGGAGCAGAATGTTTTGCTGAAAAATAAATTAACAGTGTCTCTGTGATTTTTGTAAGTTGCAGATACTTAATTCAGTAATTGACTGTGCTTATAATTTTTATTATTACAGTAATATGATTTATTTTACAGTTATTTTTCAAGAGTTTTTATCCATAGATCACACAGGCATAGAACTACCATCAAACAGAAAAATTAAAATTTACATTTATCAGTTGTACTGTTTACTTACATCATTCACATATACTAAAACTTAAGCAACACGGAGAAAGTGGTGAGGATTAATTGGACAGATAAGGACAAATTTCCTATCACTTCCTTAAGGTGTTGTCATGACTGAAATCTCAAGAGGCAGAACTCCCTGTCTGGTGAGATAACTCTGGAAGTTATAAACACTGCAAAGAAATCCTGGCATTTTCTTGGTTCGGTGGAGATTTTTGACAGTTTTGAAGATTAAATCTATCAGATTCAAGCTAAGACTTTACTGAGCAATATTCCCATTACTCCATCTATTCTTAGCTGGTTAAAGAATGCATTTAGAAATTTTACCATCCCATTGTGACCCAAATACAGCATTGGCTCTGCATACAATAGTCTGTTATGCTCATCTCAGCCAGTGTATAATGCAATGACACAAGTTCTGCAGAATCTTGGAGGGGGCAGATGGCCTGGAAATGTATTGGAAGTAAGAGTGACTCATAGAGGATTCAAAGTTTTTAGACCAAAAGAAGAGTAGCATACATGATTATGGGAAGTCCTAGGATCACACTCTAAATCAAAAGCTAAGTGGTCTTCAACACACTCTCTTCATCCAAAAGTCAGGCCAGAAATCCTCAGATAATATTTCTTTATACAATAGAAGTGTTTTAGTGTAGGCCTCGTGTGATCCTGCAGAAAGATCTGGCTCTCAGTCTATCAATTTGTCTGTAAATCAGACACAGAGAAGATGGATACTCTAAGGTTACTTAATAACACCTGAGTGGCTTTCTTGTCATATGCTACATGATTAATCAGAAGTCAGACTATATTCAATACCACAGGAACTATAATTTCTTTTTTTGTTTGTTTCATGCAGGTATTTTGTCTGTTATAACTCAATGCTTGTTCTGTGGTTTGGGGCTTTCCCTGCCTACTCACAAATGTTCTTGATTGACTCAGTAAAACTGTGGATGTGGCTAAATGTATTGCTTCCTCTTTCCTTGAATAACAGCTTCCAATGCTCTACTACAGCCTTTCTAGTGCTGCGCTTGCTGACACACTGTGTTTGGAGCCAAGGAAGCATTTTCTTTATTTCTCAAAATATTTCAGACTGGAATTTTTCACTCTCATCCTCAAAGAAAATGCCACTCCTTTGTTTAATTATAAGAAATTAAACATGCAAAAAAAAAAAAAAAATAGACATATTCCTTAAATTTCTGCACTTAAAACAACTTGAAAAAAAATTGCTTTTTCAGAACTTCCAATTGTCCTTTCTGTCACCAGGATCATTTTTTTTATTCCCATGTGCTTGGGTGGAGCACGTAAGAATATAGTTTCTGTAAACAAACAAGTTGCAGAATTGCTTTGTAAACCACTAAAGAGAGCTGCAAACACAATCACTCCCAACTCACCCAGCCTGAAAGACAGGGCTGCTCTAACTGTGTCTTTCATGGCAAATGTTCTTGTATTTGCCAAAGAGACTACTGACTACTTTTAGATTGTTTAGTAAAACTCTTGTTAAATTTAGAATTTTCCAATTATGATAGCACATCTAAGTTGAAAACAGGTTTTATACCATCTCAGCTTCCTGGGAAGGATACATGAGCATTACCAACATATTTTTCTCCATTGTCACTCAGACAAATTAAGTGCATCAGTCTTCTCATGTGGCCAGAGAGAAAATACTGATTCCATTCAAGAAAAGATTGATTTGCATTTAAACTATTGGGTTTTCTCGGCAGTTCAACTTAATCACACAACTGTAAAGCTTACCATGCAAGTAATAACTCCACATGTTCTACAACTGCAATAATATTTGGTTGCAGAAAATTTTTCAGTTTGGGGCCAGCATAAACATAAAAAATATTCAGTGTTCCCTTATAGAATGGATGGACTATGACATACTGCAGATATACCTTCTCCTCTGCACAATGCAATTCATCATATTTGGAAACTACACCAAAAGTATTCTCGTATTGAAGTTGCTAAGGGTAGTCATTTTCAGAATTTCAAGAGCAGATAGAACTATTAATAGAAAGTGTGTGTTTTTATTGTATGAGTGCTACTAAGCCATCACATATTCAGCAGTGCTTTCAGGTAGTCAGCTTCTAGTCTTGCTGCACACAGAAACAGTCTAGAAAAACATTCCTTAACTTTTGCCAGAAAAAGACTTCCACTAACAACAGACATTTCTATTTGGCTTGCCCACACTAAAATTTGAGTCATGCTATCAACAGAAACCTATTAAAAATGCTTACCTACAATAGTTGTGTTAACATAATATTAAACAGCAATTTCAGGACACCTAAAGCTACTCACACTGCTACAGTACTTCCAAGCACATTAAGGAATATCTTCCACTTTCCATCTCAGCTACTGTAAAGAATGGTACACATCAGTCTTGTGTAGGAACGTAAATCAAAATCAGGACGGTGTTTCAGCCTGACCAATCTACAGGAATCACACATTAGATGGAATGTTTGTATAAATACTGATGGGACTATTTCTGTTCCTGTTCATAACAACAGTATGCAGATGACAATTTGGACAGTGTTGGATGAGACCACAGGTTATTGAATTCACAGAGGACTCAGCCTTTTATGACAGGAAATTACAAACCCACCTGACACATGCACAAGTACATACATGCAATTCCATAGGGTTTCATCCTGTTACCAGCTCTTTTATTGTGTATGGATCTTCCTAGGTGGTCTACAGTCAGTGGAGCTGAGAAGCTTCCAGACTATCTCCTTCACTACTGAATTTTTATTCTGTAGCTCCCTTGTTTTCCCAACACCAATATGAACTGAGATCATGTCTGAAAATTGACAGTTTGAGAACTGGTTTAGGTAAATGAAACTGCAAGGCAGAAGGAAGTACAGAGAAACTCATGGAAGTTTATTCATCACTGGCTCACTAGTCCAAAATCATATTAAAAATCACTGCCTGGAGCCTGCAATGACTCAAAGTACTCTCTGTATAAAAGTTCTGGCACTTGACCCAATTCTTTAAAAAAATAACATGACATCAATTAAATTCCCAACCTCACATTTCAGCTCACTAGCAATAGAATGCTTGTGGCTCGCAGAAACCTTTGTCTCTTTGAAACATAATAATCTAGCTTATTGACTGAGAAACAGCTACTTCCAATATTCCCACTCACGAGGTTAACAAGGTTTCTCATACATGGTTTCCAGTTTAGTGATAGAATCCACACACACTGAAATGTGGCAGCTCATTTCTCTTCAGGTAGTCAGATTCCCTTAGGAGACAGAGACGCTCTCTAGTAGTTGTTTCATTTACCGCAATTTTTTCACTTTTCTAAACTGTGGAAATCAACCGCAAGTCAGGCTGATTGGGCCAGGGTCATTGGGTGCTACCTAACTAACTTCTTAGTGATGAAGAGTACAGAATCACAGAATGGTTGAGGCTGGAATGGATGTCCAGATGTCATCTGGTACACCCTCCCTCCTCAAGCATGTCCATGTGGCTTTTGAACATCTCCAAAGATGGAGATGCTACAGTCTCCTGGGGCAACCTGTGTCAGTGTTCAGCTGTCCACACAGTACAGAAGTGCATCTCGATGTTCAGCAGGAACTTCCTGCGTTCCAGTTTGTGTCCATTGCGTCCTGTCCTGGCAATGGGCACAGCTGAAAAGAGCCTGGCTCTATCCTCTTTGCACTTTCCCTTCAGGCATTTATAGACATTGATGAGACCCTGCTAAGCCTCCTCTTCTCCAGACTGTAGGGTGCACAGCCTCTCTCAGCCTCTCCTCACTGAAGAAGAGCACCAAGTCCTTCATCATTTTCATGGCTTGCTGTTGAACTCACTCCAGCACACCCAGGACTCTCTCACACTAGGGGACCAGCATTGCACACAGCAGTCCAGGTATGGCCTCATCTTCCTCAACCTGCTGGCAACATTCTTCTTAAGGCAGCCCAGGGCTACCAGCAGACTCCACCACAATCCTTGTTCAGAAGGATTGTTCCTACTCTTTAAGAAAGTCATTTTAATTTTTTGCTGTCTTATTCAGTAGAGTTCACTGACATAACTCCTTTAGTCACTCTTAAGAACAAAGCAACAAAATCAGGAAAGCCTGCCCTTTGTAATTTTGAGTGACTAGTTACAGATGCCCAACAATAAAGAAATTGCTATAAAGGTCACTGAGTGCTCCTTAATAATGTGATTTTGAAAAGTTGCCACTTCCTTGCAATTTTTTTTTTTTTCCACTAAGAGTACAACTTTGGCAACATACAACAGCTCTTGAGATCTGACCACACAGCTTTTGTGCTGCATTAGAACAGGCTTCTCAGAAACTTATTAAGTTTTAGACTAATTTTCATCCAGCTCCCAAATACTGCACTTACCTAATATCTGCTTTAAATTCTACTGGCTTGTCCTTGTGTTATCTGAGAAAAGCCAGGCTAACACTGCTTCAAAGACCTTGGCCTCTGCAATAACATACTTGAAATACTAGGACTCTGATCCTTTGCCTGATGAGAAATCTTCAGTCCATGTTTAATTTTCTTAGGCTTGTGCTTATGTGCATATACATGCACACAGACAGAACCACATCTTCGTTATTTTAATTTTTCTTTCATGCATTTCTAATGACAAAATTGGACTGCTATTTACTATCATCCAATGCAAATTCGTTTCTGAATACTTAACAATCACATTACACAGTTCCTCCACCAAGGCACTGCCATTTGCCTGCATGGTCACTTACGTACTGCGTATAATCAAATCTTCCAGATAATTTCACAGACGTTTTGATCTGCGCTGAAATGCACAGCGCTAGGAAAGAATGCCATTCTCCGAGATGTACAGCACACACCATCACCATTAGCAGAACCCACTTCTGTCCTTTCCTCTGGCTGCTGAACCGTCATTTCCTTTTTTTTTTTTTTTTTTTTTTTTTTTTTCTACTTTTTTTTTTTTTTTTTTTTTTTTTTTTCACCCGCACATGGGGTC
>JAPSGF010000003.1:18989531-18999697 GCA_035772895.1 Perdix hodgsoniae
GGAGGTGCTGGAGCTGGGCAGGGAGGAGGCGGCCGAGGCGGGCGCTCCCGACGCGGAGCCCGCGGGGGAGGAGTGCAGCTGGGCCGGGCTGTTCTCCTTCCAGGACCTGCGCGCCGTGCACCAGCAGCTGTGCTCGGTGAGCTCGGAGCTGGAGCCCTACCTGCCCGCCTTCCCCGAGGAGCCGTCGGGCATGTGGACCGTGCTGTTCGGGGCGCCGGAGCTGTCGGAGCAGGAGATGGACGCGCTGTGCTACCGGCTGCAGGTCTACCTGGTGCACAGCCTGGACACCTGCGGCTGGAAGATCCTCTCGCAGGTGCTCTTCACCGAGACCGACGACCCCGAGGAGTACTACGAGAGCCTGAGCGAGCTGCGGCAGAAGGGCTACGAGGAGGTGCTGCAGCGGGCCCGCCGGCGGATCCAGGAGGTGAGGCTCCAGCACCGTCTGCGCCTCGGCGGTGCCTTTCCCTTTCTGTGCGATACCTTCACTGGTAGTTCGTTGTGCTTGGGCCGGTCTGCCTTGGTGGAACTGACCGAGCCAGGGACGAGTAGGAGCAGGGGACTTCACCTTTCCAGGGCCTCCGCGGCCAGGATTTAAAAGGTGCAGATTTCAGTCTCGGCGTGATTCGTTGCTTCACTGTCTGCAATCAAATGCAGACGTTTGTGAGCAAAGATCTTGGGGGTTTGGCAAGACCCTGCTGCCAGACTTCTGCTGTTGCGTTGCTTTGTGCTAAGATGGGTTTGTAGCCTGTTTAATAGGAGCGGCAACATGTGGTGTTTATTTTGATAATACGGTTTAGTCAGTGGAGGCCAAAAAAATTTGGGCTCTGGATGCTGAAGCCCGATGATGTCTTGTAGAACTGGCACAGCTACAGCGGTTGCGCAGACTTGGTAGGTTCTCAGAGTAGGGTTTTCAGCAAGAGCAGTCTGGTCCTAGCACACCGACAGTGTCTGACGGGCCTCAGGTGCTGCTGGATGTGCTGTCTTGCTTCCTCATACCTTACTCTGCTCAGATAGAAACAGTTAAGGAGGTTGCTTCTGATAGTTTCCAGATTCAGCGTTTGTTTTTTTTTAACATCTTGCTATACTTGAGGGTCTGTGAAAGCTTAGATTTGCCATGTTGAAAAGGAGGTTCTTGTACTTCTGTTGCCTTATGTGGAATGCACCAGGTCTAGGTGTGACTATGTGCGTGTATCAGGCTGTGGCATTTTTAGTTTTTGTAAACACCATCAAAGTTCTGCTTATTGCTGTAATTCAAATTTAGCTGTTTCTGCAGCCCACGTATATCCTCCGGTGTCGTGCTTTCAGAAATGTGTGGTGAGAAATCTTGTTTTTTTTTTTTTTTTTTTTAATCCTTAATGATGTATGAGCATACATGCTTGCTATCTGTGTAGATGGCATAGTGTTGAGTCTGGGTAGGATTCTGTGATTTCTGTAGTGATTAAAGTTATAGAGTATTAGAAAAATGTTGTCTTTTCAGTGATGAAATCATGACCAGGGCATTTCAGCATAGCACCGTCAGATACAAGTTAATTTCCAAACTGTTAAGTTAGAATATACCTTTGTGGATGTTTTTTTCAATTACTTTTTCCCACTGCTATTTAAAGGGCTGAATTATTCATTGTTAATTGTTGCTTATTACTAGTCATCAGTCTAACAATGTTCTGCAGAAGTTTTAATGCAGTGCATGTGGAATTGTATAATCTACCATTTTTGGCTGCATAAATGATTGGTAACATGTGCCTACATTCACTTGGCCTTCTGCTGAGCAGTTTTTGGGAGTAGCTGATCAGTATGAGAAATGTTACTGTTAAATGAAGAGTTTGGGTACTGGCTATTTAACTCAAAGTTCATGGTGTTTAAGAGACACCCTTTCAAATTGACTGTGAAAGAACTATTTGCTCCTTGGAGTCTCAGCTTTGATCTTATTAGTACTGGTGCTGCAGTCAAAAGGTAAATCAGTTATCAGTAGTCGCTACAAACTTTATCCATAAACATTCTGTTCCCTGTTTAATGTTCATAATCTGGTGCAGACAAAATGGCAGATCATGTTTGTGTACTTGACTACAGTAGTCTTCCTTTCTCATGGTAACCAATCTACTAGTGTGCCTTGTGTCAGTAAGCGGTACTTCTGTCACTGTCCACTGTGTAAATCAATCCTTCTTTAATTAAAGGTAGTTCATGTTTAAGAAAAGAAACCAATAGAATGACCTGCATTTTCCCTTTTGGCTCTCAAGTTTCTCTTTTACTTGCTTGTTGGTGGTTTACTTGGTCCACAGTGTTTTTCTTTGATGCAAATGCTGATATTGCCTGCCATTGAATTCTAAGCAAATGAAGCAATGGGGGATGGTGCTGGTATTTCTGAAGTAAAGGTTTCTCATAATTTTAGGTAGAATCTGCTGATTCAGTGTTTCATCTCACAGTTTGATTTACTTTTCTAGCTATACCTGAAATCTGCCTGTTGAGAAAATTGGATTAGTTGAAGTGACAATTTGAAGCATTTTACTTTCAGATTTTACTTTTTAAAAGAATTTTTAAGGAGGTGGGGAAGGGAGTGAAGGCCATCAGGCAACAAAATACTAAGGAGCATATACAGGACTTTCATTTACATAATGTTGCAAGGACTACAAGTTTAGAACACCAAGAATTTAGTTTAACGTGGTAAGATATGCTTCTGAGGCTTATCATTACTTCCAGTGTCTCCTTTTCCAGGATAATTTTCTATGTGCAGTTACAGTCTTCATAAGTGCCTGCAGTTTCTTATGCTCATGTTTTTTTGGTGTGAAGGGACAAAGTGAACAGCAGAACCTCTTGTTCATTGCCTCTGCTTACCCTACGTGGCCATCTGTTGCTCCAATTTATTCTCAAAGTAATTAATGGTTGTTGCTTTTTGTAATAGGCATTTTTATCTCTGTCACAATTATAAGCCCTTGGTAGGCCAGAAGAATGTTACAAGTAGAAACAGACCCAAGATGAGAGGAAAAATAGTTGCAGAGTAGTTATATGAAATGGAATTATTTTCTTTTGCATAACTTAGTGCTTTGAAATAGTGCATCTTTTATTTTCCCTAACAAAACTGTTAATTCTATAATAACTTAAGGACAACTGTGTCAAAATAAATTCTTGTATCTAAGGGAGTAGAAGGTATTCTGCCTTTTTTTTTTTTTGGACAACTATTAGACTCTTATTTGCAGCCTGGTTTATTAAGATTTATGCCTGTTTAAAAATTCCTTGGGTGCTCAGCTACAGAGCTAAACTCCCAAGTAGAAACATGATGTAAAACCAGTTAATGACCAGATAAAAAGATGTTACTATTTCAAAACAGTGGATACCACCAAATAATTCTTTAGCGTTACAGCTTCTTGGCCAGTATTTCTAAGACCTTAACATTTTGTATCTAGAAGGCAGAAAAGGTTATTTTCTCTACTCGTTACTGACAGTTTTCTGGCTGTTACAGTGTGGGAGGACCTTTTCAGGCTAAGCGTACATGCTTTTAAGTCTTTGTGAACATAGTAATATCAAAGCTGGTTACTACATATTTGTCATAGCTGTGTTGGCAAAAGGTTGAATGTTGTCACAGTTTTACTGAATAAGAAGTGCTGTTAGTATAAACTATGATTAACAGGGCTTGGTGGCATAGTCGTGCCAACAAACATTCTGTTGTATGCTTATCCTTTTCTTGCTCTTGCATAGCAAGTTGTAAGGAAGGAAGCCTCTCTTTACGATTCATGCCTACTTGGGCATGTTTGAGTTAATGGTACCTGTAAATCTCTCTTTTCCTTAGAGCACAAAAGCTCTAGCAGTCTGAAATTTGGCAGGTGACACTGAACGTCAGTTATAAAACTAGTTGCAGACTTGCTTTCATTTTGCCGTTTCTCTGCATAACTTGTGGATTCTTATTACTGTAGGCACTGAAAGAGCATTCTGCACATCTGTTCTCTGGGTTCTTTTGAGTTGCTCCAATACGAAAGCACAGAAGTGTGTCAGTAAATGGTTTAGCTCAGAAGTTCTGAGAGCATCTTGTCTTCAGTGTCTAACTTCTGCCTGCCTTGGGGCTGGCAGCATCCCCCTTGTTCAGAGGAGTGTTAAGCACCAAACTGACTGCGTGAACTTCAGTTTTACTTGGTTGACTTTTCTTGCAACTAGAAAGGTTTACAAAAAATAAGGTCACAGTTTTTTATGTACTTTGTTATGGTAACAACTTCTTTTTAAGAAGAATTGTTTTGTTTGTTTGCTGTTGGTGTGGTGGTTTTTGTTTCTTCATTTGTCTCTCTTACAGAAAGCTTTTCTGTTACCTTCTTCCTAGCTGTTAGGTGTGACTGTAGGGAGGCACTCTCACAAAAATTAGTTTTCCACAGGTAAAGTGACCTGTTTGTATTCGGTGATTTGCTAAGCACAGTGTGATTTAGAAAGATTTCAACAGCAAGGTGTTAAATTATCCAAAATTAAGTAATCCATACCAGTATGGAGAAGTACTTTGTGACTAGCACAGAAAATGAACACTGGCAGTGGTGATTGTATCAAAACCAGTGTAACGTCTCTATGAAAGAGTACAGAAAACTGAATCTTGGATGTTAGCTACAATAGCAAGGTTCTGGAGATGCAGAAGGTGTCTTGTGGGACAAAAGAACGTAGCCTAAATTAAATTGGCATGCATGGAGGATTAAAATGAGATGTACTGTAGTTCTGTTTTTTTTTTAATCTCTATTGAAATATGTAGAACAGGGTCAGACTGTTGCTGAGCATTCTGGAAATGCAGCCTCATTTTGTTTGAATACTGTTCTTATGTACTCAGTAGTTACGGAGGTAACACTTTTTTTTCCAGTAAAACTCTTTTGATTCATTTTGAATACTTTGTAAATAAGCCACTTAAGTACTATCCTGTAAGTTACTACTAGGCAAAACGTAGTGTGTGTGTCAGCAGTTGTAGAGCGTGCTCTGTACAGCAGGTAAATCAGCCCCCCATTCTTAAGAGCAGTTCTTTGAGAATTGTAGTCTGGCTCTCAGCGACTTCTGTTGCTGTCCAACCGAAGATTTTTATTTTTTTTCCTTCAGTGTGTTCTTGAAGGCCGCCATCCACCTTTTTACCTAATCAGCAGTTGGAGTCATTAGCAGTCACATTTGGTTGTTACAAAGTAGTCTTGAGGTAATAAACATCTCAAATGTTTGGCAGTTTACTGACTGAAAGTTCACAACTGACTCATTCTGTAAGTATACCCACGACTCGTGGTAGCGAGCACATACTTTTACAAAAGCAGAATTAAGTGGAATTCTTATGGATGTGTAAGCCAGGAAGTGTAAGCCAGGTAGGTATTTCGCTTTTCAAAGTTTCTAAACTTTTGAACTTCAGTGGATTTCTGAAACGCAACTTCTATTTACATACACAGAATACAAGCTAAATGCTTTTTGTAAGGAATTGGTATTACTGAAAGACATGGAAGTAAAGTTGAGATGGCTGTGTCCTTTGAGAGATGTTTGGTTCCCTGAAGCAGCAAGGAGGAATAAATATCTCAGCAGTTTAACCATATGGTGGACACTGTTGTGGAAAATCATAGCTGTTATTACATACCATTTTAAAACACGTGCTTTAAAATGTCTTCTAGGAAATCAGCATTTAGAGTACATCAGACCATCTCACTACCGTGTTGTTTTCACTTCAGTCTGTGAATTAAAACCTTCTGAGTCCTAAGCAAGATAACTTTCTTTTGTCTGGAAATCTTTTATTTTTCCTTCTTCCATTTGATATCTTCCCAGTTAAATGATTGTTTTTCTTCTGTTCTCCCCTTTTACTTCTCTTTCATAGTTAGCAGCAAGTTGCTTGTGATTGCTTATGACTTGTGGTTGCGGGTTAATTGGGGTTTTGGATACGGCCTTTGTTTTTTGCCAGTCTTTTTGTACTGTCTTTTCCAGCCTCAGTCAGATCCTTGTGTTGTATCTGAAGTTACAGCTCTTTTTCGATTTTATTTTCCTTCCTGTTGTTGTAAATGGCATACATATGTAGATGAACTTAATATGTTGGGTTTTTTTGTGTCTTCTTGGTTTGACCAGAGCTAGCTGAAGGTGTATACTACTCCAGTATCTGAAAACATTGAAATCTTTTTGAAATATTTCTTTTTAACATTGAAATATTGAAATATTTTTATATTATAATAAATTATAATAAACTATAAAATAAATATATAAATTATAATAAACATTGAAATATTTCTTTTTAAAATAATCATAGTTCTTGAAGATTTTTACATGCTATGTGCACAAAGAAAAGGACATCTGCTTGTAAAATTAAGTTTTCCTTGACAGAATTACTTGACAGTACTACATGAAAAAAGGAATAACGCTTTCGGTAGAACATACCAGTACTATTCAGGATGATGCTTAGTAAGCTTAGACCTAATGTTTAGAAACTCAACACAGCAGTTTACCAGTCTGTCTCATTTTTTTTTTTTTTTCCCCTACTCAAATACTTGGGAGAAAAGGAAAATGAAATAAAATGCAATGCATGCTCTGTTTAGTAGTGAGAATTGAGGTTGAGGAATCGTTTTAATATTGTAGTTGGGGAAGTATTCTGGTGAGAAGTTCATTTGATATTACATTCAAAACTTGAATTGTTTGTTTTTCTAGATGTGGAGAGAGACTTCTTCTGTTTTAATTTTTTGAAGTTGTTCTGGCTGTTAGGCAGTTAGAGCATTTTCATATGTGAAAATACTTTGAACAGGTTTGTACAATGTGTGCAATAAAAACACTTTTAGATATGGAATGGGTTTTTTCTTTACCTTTATGTTTACATTTCTTTGTCTTGCATATTTTTCTCCATTTTGCCAGCATTGCTTTCCTTCTCTTTCAGTTTAATGTCTTACAGTACAATGCTTTTCAACGCTACTTTCAAAATTCAGTTTTTTACCTCCTTGGTTTCTATGTTACTATTGTATAGAGAGGCTTAGAATTAGAAAGCAGATTCTTTCTAATAATTGCGTTGTCTTAAATTTCTTTCCATACATGCCAGTAGGTGTTTAGTAAAACAAAACAAAAAAAAGCACAAGTTTTTAATTTACAGTGCAATAGATAGCTTGTAAGTAAGATGTTTTAAAAATTGGTGTGTTAAAAAGATGTGTTAAAAATCGAGCATTGTGCTCTATTGCTGTTAAGCATGACAGTACTCCAGGGAAGGGGCATATAAGGCTAATGGCACATGTAGATTTAATTGTATGTACTGATCTTGATGTTTTTGAGGAAAGGAGCTGGTAATATTTTAGAACAGCTTTACTTTAGTAAGCTGGTATACTTTACAACAATTTATTTGAGTTATGCATTTTGCATGGTATTAATGCCTCTGCAGCCATTCCGAATAAGAATCTTGGATAGTTCACCAAAAATCCAAATTCCTGCTTTAAGAACAATACTATTTAATAGTGAATATGTAAGGAATATGTTTTAGGAACAATAAGGAATGAAAAGGTATGCTATTACAAGAAATAATTCAGTCTCATCAGAAATCTTTTAATGGTATCTGCAAGTGTATGAGTAATTGTCTAAGAACAATTGTTAAAGCCCATGCATAACTTGAAATGGGGTTATACAAATATAGGAAATAGTCTA
Organism: Perdix hodgsoniae; assembly: GCA_035772895.1. Classification (NCBI taxonomy): domain Eukaryota; kingdom Metazoa; phylum Chordata; class Aves; order Galliformes; family Phasianidae; genus Perdix; species Perdix hodgsoniae. The sequence continues at coordinate 18,997,125 of JAPSGF010000003.1, forward strand.
AATTTGTTGGGTTAGAGATTGGATGATCTCATGGTATCTTCCAGTCAAAAACTGTATACATTAATAAATTAATAAGGAAAATGTGTTTCTGCTTTAATTAGTATGTTGTTGAAATTTGCCTAATTTCCATTTTCTGAAGAATTTGGGCCTGGAATATGAACCAAGCCATTGTTAGTTTGTCTGAAGACTCCATGAAGAATTTTAACACACAGGGTCGTATTTCATCTTGCAGTGTAACCATAAATGTCTCCTTGTTTCTGACCTCTACTTTTCATCCATGTTCTTGATTCCTGATAATTCCTGATTGGAGGCTCTTTTCTGCAGTTTGAATTTTACTGTTTAACTCTTACAGCTGTAGCCAGAAAGGTGCTTCAGCCTGAAGTCAGCTCCCTGGTACACTGATTTTTTTTTTGAAAATTGTCATGTGGCACTACTGAGATTAGATGTAAAGAAACTCCTGCTGGTTGTCTGCTTATGAGTCAACTGACTTGTCGCAGAAGTTGTAACAGAGATTGTTTTAAGTTAAGAAACCTTTTACCCGTAAGCCCCTATCTCTGCATTTTCTTTCAGTTTATTCTTTTCTGCTGGTAGTATTTGTATAATAAAAATTATCAAATGGATATGGCTTTCCTTTGTATAGGATGGACACAATTGCACACAGAAAAATTTGAGTGCTTACGGAACATTACTTGCTTTGTACTACTGTTATAGTACCTACCCAAAATGCATTTGTGAGCTCCTATTTACACGGCCTTCTTTTGGAAAAAAGTGCAGTGCATATTGGTGTGGGGAACCTGGATAATTTTTCTTTTGAAAAGTGTTCAAGTAATTAATTCAGATTTGTTTGCCATGACTTGCAGGCGATGTATGCAGGTCATCTAGAATGAGCAATGCTCCACTTCTTGTACAGCAGCTTTGCATAGTGGCTTTTCTTTCAGATATTGTAGGGAGAGGATTGTGTAAAACATGTTTCAATAATTTAGAATCCTAGATTATGATGTTAGAATGTGCCTCTGCAGATTTCCTAGTCAAACCCCATTGCTAAAGAGATACTAATTTAGATCCGTGAGTTTTGCTTGTTTTTTGTCTCACCTTGGTGAGAGCTGCATATGCTATATTAATTTTAAGGAAATTCACAAAAAGAAAAAAAAATGCAACAGTTGTGATGTGAAGCTTTTGAAGGAGAAAAATCTGTAGTTGTAGAGGTTTTTAAAAGTTTGTAATATATCTTCAAATAGGTTTGTGGCTTCGGAGCCCAAGTTGGTGCAGTTCACTGCTCTAAGAAAGTTATTCAGAGTTGGAAGTAGTGTCATGCTTGTTTGCGGTCATCAGTTCTCTGAATTTCTGATTGAGCCCTTGTTACTCTGGAGTAGTACAATTCAGGAAAATAAACAGATTCTGGTGGAGTTAAATAAATAAATAGAAATTCCAAACTACTTCAGATATTGGAGTGGTCCTTCTAGAAGTGTTTAATAGGTGAATTGTATGTCACATTTCAACTGTTCTATCATGCTGTTGTATTGCGTATATTTTATTTATACATCATATTCTTTTCCTTTCACTTGCTATGAAGGAAGGAAGAAAACTAACCCAGATGTATAGAAGTCTGCCTTCATCTGATGATAGTTAAAATTTCTTCTGAAATATTTCTTCTGAAATGTTTTCATGCTGTGAAGGTAATTAATAGCTTGCTATTTGTGTGGTATTTGCTACTAGAGTGGGAGGTAAAGCAGCATTGCATGATAAGGGATTTCGGGAGTTTCTTCATATATCGGCCTTTTAATAGTAACAGTGGGCTTTTTATTGGTCACTTTTGATGTTGTATTCAACTTCTAAAAAATATTATTTTAGCTTATAAACTTTAGAAGTTTGTGCTTCCTGCTTAGATGTTGTTTTTTGTATGAGGGGGAAAAAAGAAGTGGGGATGGAACTGGAAGAAGGAAAGGAAGAGAAATGGAAAGTGGGATATGCTTTCAGTAAGAGCAAGCCATAAATTCAGCTCAGCTTTAAAAAGGTAATTCAGCTTTACCATTGCTTTGAATCTGGTGTTGATGTAATGATTTACATTTTGGAATAGATTTGAAAAAGCCAAACATTACCTTAATATCGAGCATTTGAGCATATCTGCTACCAGGCCAGTGCATTGTACTGATGAGTACTAATTCTGCACTGGAAGTCTGAGTCCCAGGAGTTAACTTCAGTCTGTTGATGATAACATTGTTTTCATTTTTTTGTTGCAATCAAATTCTCACATCCACAGGGCGGTTTCAGCCCAGTGTGTCTATCCTGACACTGCAAGCTGTACACAAAGAAAGGGGCTTCAGAATAGCGTAGCAATAACTTGCATTTAAGGAGTACATTAGATAATTAAATGCTAGTTTTAGGCGTTGTCAATATTGACACTGTTTAATACCTTTTCTGCCAACTAGCATTGCATGGAAGAATAGGGTTCATGGACCAAAAGTTGATGTATATAATGGCACAGCGTGAACCCTTTGTGTCGCATATGTTCTGAGCCTTTTTTTTTGGGGGGGGGGGGGGGGGGGGGGGGGGGGGGGGGGGGGGGGGGGGGG
>JAPSGF010000003.1:18999797-19153708 GCA_035772895.1 Perdix hodgsoniae
GGGATTGGGCCAATGCAGAAAAAGTTCCTTAGAACTCATTAGTACATGACAGCTCTTTGCCAAGCCTTCAGGGTGAGGTGTTGTGTAGAAGTTTTTGTTCGAAGTTATAGTGTTCCAACTGATTGGTGATTCATTAGTGACTTTATGTTTTAGTTATTTTAACCCGTTCCAAAGTGAAGGAGTTCCAGAGTACTATATTAACTTTGAAGTAAGGTATTTACCTTGCATCTATTTTACTCAAGTTACATTGCAGTGTAAGTACTTATTTCTTTGTGCCTAGCAGCAGAAAAATGCCTGGCAGTCCTGTATAATTAGCTTTTGTTTGCATGATTTATGGAGTTCATTTGTAGCTGTATTGTTTCAAAATAATATACTGAATTCAAATACCTGGGTTTTATGGGCTACTCACTTGATGCAACAGCATAATTCAGGAGTGGCACAGCCACATCATACAGCATGGTGAGGTGATTAGACAAGTTACCGCCTTCAACGTCTTACAATTAAAGCAACTTTACTATGCTGTTATGCATGTTTGTCTTCTTCACAGAGAGGGAGATATGTAGTTTTTACTTGTTGACATGCACCTCTTCAGCTTTTAGGAAGAGATTTTTTGTGCCATACATTGTTGTCAGAGTTGGCAGCTGTAAATGAGCCTTGTGATGTTCCAAGTTATATGTGGAATGTACTGCTAAGACTTCTATTTGGAGAGTTGAGTGGAAGGAGAGAGTGCATTGTTCAGTAACACTGCATGTGTGAAAATAATGTTTGGCTCAGTTGGCTGCATTAAAATACTGCTTCAGTTTTTCTTCAATAATTCATTTCTTTTCTGCTGACTTGAATTACAGGTAGAGCATTGCAGTGAGGTGCGTTTTGGTTGGTGGTGTAAATGAACTTAGTGATTGTTGCTATCCCAGGAGCTGTTAAGCTGAGTGCAAATGGAAAGAGGCTGTGATGGTCAGTGTGCACTCTCAGGTGTTGTGCTAAAAGACAGTTTTAAACGGGATTTAAAATGAAGTGCCTTACTCGATGAGAGCAGCTCTCCATAGCCCTGGAAGGTAGTATGGAACATCTTATGGAAGTACTGCATTTTATGTCCAAGATTTTAAACAAAACATGTTTTAGTTCCCAATACCTTTTTTTTCCTGCTATTGTTTTTTGCTGTGTGTATTCAGTGTTTGTTTGATAGAGTAGCTGCAAATTTTGATAAACTTTTTTGTGTTCTGTGTGTTAGTTTTGATTACTTTAGATCAGTCCTCCTGCAGACAGCCACTCAGAGAATCTTCCTTTTTTAAAAATCCAGACAATAACCTTTGCTACCCGTTGCTGAGGACTTGAATCCTCAACTTCTAAAGCTTGAACAAAAAAACACCTGGATTTTTTTTTGTCCACTGAGTAGGTGAAGGATTGCTTTATGTAGCAGTTATAACCTGTGGTTTCCAAATCAATTCAATACATAATTCACTCATTTGTATCTTCTTTCAGTCTTAAGAGGTTAGGCAGATGACGTGAAATGCTGATTCTTACACCTCTAGTTCTGAGTAGTATTACATGATTTATTTATGCTATTCCAACTCTGTGTCCAACTTTTGTATTCTCTTAGGTGATTTATATCTCAAAAATAGAATATATTTTGGATCTGTATTGGAGAATCAAGCTTTGGTCGGTTACTGATGTGTTTGTCTGCTGTAGTTATGCAACTCAACATTCTGTATTACAAAGCTGAGGATGTTGATGACAATGTGCTCATGCAAACAGCTGAATGTCATAGAATCATTGAATCACAGAATAGCTTGGGTTGGAAGAGACAAGAAGAATCATCAGGTTCCTACCTCTCTGCCACAGGCAGGGCCACCAACCTCCAGGATGTCCTAGAAATGACTGATCTTTTAACCTAACCACTAAAGGAACATGCCTGTAAGGGAGAAGAGCCGTTGACCTGTAGAACAAATTTTGTGTAGCTGAGGCTCCTGCTTATCACCAAGATGCATGTGTGGGTTATGAGCATTAACAAGAGTGGTTTTTGTTTAAAGACAACTTGAGAGTAAAGAACAGAAACAATTTAGAACATGTTCTAACGTAATAGGTTGAAGTTTAAAATTAGTTGCTAAAACTTTATATCCAAATTCTGTGTGTTCTGGGAGTTTTTTTATTCTTTTTTTTTTATTGTTTGGAGACTTCTGCAAGTTTATAGCAGGAGTATTCAGTATTTTTTACATAACACCAATGTTTGGTGGAAAGGAGGGAGCATCTAAAGGTACTTTTTTTTTTTGCAGTCTTGTAATTCATATGCCAGTTTAAAAAAAAAGCAAAAAAAAAGCTGTGCATGTTTATCTTTGATTTCAAATATCCAAATTATACACTAAAAATGTGTGCGATTATTCCTGGAATTGGCAAGTAATATGTACAGGCTCTGAGAACTAAAATTAATAGAAGAATAACTGTAATTATCTGAAGGAAGGCTGTAGTGAGTCAGCCTCTTGTGTTGTGTAACTGGTGATAGGACTAGAGGGAATGGCTTTGAGCTGTGCCAGGGGAGATTCAGGCTGGACATTAGGAAATACTGCTTCTCGGAAAGAGTGGTCAGGCACTGGAATGGGCTGCCCAGGGAGGTGGTGGAGTTACTGACCCTGAAGGTGTTCAAGAAACATCTGGATTTTGTGCTGAGGGGCATGGTTTAGTGAGAGCTCTTGGTGATGGGTGGGCACTTGCACTGGATGATCTTGTAAGACTTTTCCAACCTTGGTGATTTTATGATTCTGTGATAGTCTGTTCTTTAATTACTATTATTTCAAAACGATGTGCAGACTAAGGAAGGGATTGACATATTTATTTTTCATTTTAGCTACAACTGGATTTGTGGCACATTCATAGAGTTTTTATAAATTATCCAAACTATAAATAGTGAAAGTTTTGAAAACAATTGTAAAGGAAATGTAAGAAATGGTCTTTCACTGATGCCTTTGGAGTAGCCTAGCTGACGGTGACTTTCACACAATTGCACTGCCATCTGTACAGATTTTAATGATTTATGGACAAAATCATTTTTCATATTGAAGACAGAAATAGTCTTTGGTATATAGTGGAAGTGTATGTGCAGTTAAATCAGGGAAAAAAGTTTCCTGCTGACTAGAGTTTATCTGCATAATAGTTGCCTAAAATACATGAATTCATTTAGTTGTGAACAATATAACATCTGTGAAACATCATTCTTAAAATAAATACAGTATTGAATGGTTATTGCACTAGTCAGGCCTGTACAGGATATTACTCTGCCCTCCTCCACCCACTTCATTAAATAATATATTTAAAAAAAAAAAGTGGAAGCAAAAATATTCATGTTGAAGTGGTTAAAATAAATGAACAGTAACACTGAATGTCAGTATTAAGAACTAACCATTGGTGGGACATAAAATATGGCACAGAAATTGTTCATTTATTTTATACTCGCAGTTTGGAAAACATACAATTTTAAGGTGCTGGGTTGGTTTAGGCATTTGGCCAGCTTAACGAATATGTCTGCCTTACTAAAATGTAATAGCTGAGTTTTTCTATTTCTGTAATAGAAATTAGATCCTTTAGATACTTCCTGTGTGAAAATTGGAACATGCACAGTTAAACTACCTGTGAGACTGTGGGGGGCCAGGCTTTTCTTATGACATTATTAATTCAGTGGATTCTCTGCTAGACGTAGCATTAACGTTATCTGATAGTCTAAATACTGTCTGGATGGCAGCCAGCTTAAAAAAAAAAAAACAAAAAAAAAACAACACTTCATCTGACTTGGTTCCTGGACAGGAAAAGCTCCCTTGGACAGTACTGTAGAACACAATGGGAGGGCACAGCTAGTGACATCTGTCTGCTCTCCCCGTTAGGACTGATAGCAATAAACCAGGCTCTGTGCCTCATTGTCTTGCTGGCCATGTCTACTATGAGAATCAAAGCTGTCATGCCTCACTGCATTGGTGAAGAGTATGGTAATCACATCAGTTTCAAAAAAAGGGGAGAGGTTAGTTTGATGCTTCTGTATACCCTTAGATTGTGCATATCATAACAATCACTTCATAATATGACACAGGTCATAATTTCTGTGTTGTTTTTCTTTTCCAAAACTGGATCACTTATTTCTTCAGTCTCTTCTTTCCCTCATGTAGCTTTTAACTCAAGTGAAATTTGAGCCAACAGTTTGATGATATTGATCTGATGAAGAAAAGTGTGCATGCTTTTAAGCTGATTCGCAACCTTTCCAAGTGATTTAGATATTTTTTCCTCTGAAATGCAGACTGAATGAGCCTTTATACAAATGTGCTAATAGACAGGTGTGTGTAGCCTGTATTAAGAGACAGGTAACTTTCCTACCTATTTTGAAGAATATTCGTATTTGATAGCCCTTTGGTCTAAATCAAAGCAGGTGGTACTTGGTTGTTTCTGAATCAGCTTTCTAGTGTTGTCTTTTTATTGAAACTCTATTTGCATGGAAATTGCATCACCATTTTCATTCAAAAAAAAAAATCTTTGTTAGGCACAGGACATGCACCATGTGTGGTTTGTTGCTGTAGGAATGAAGAAAGGCCTTGTGTTAATAATTTAAGACAATAATATGTGTTGTGTGAATAACATGCCCTTGCTTGTATTTGTTTTTAAGAATTTGCTCCTTGAGGATTTGGTATTTTGAATAAGTTGGAAAGCATTTCTAGGCATACAATCAGGGGAATCCCAGCAGTAGACCAAAACTGAATGTGGACAAGGCCCTGAAATTATGCCTGTTTACTTATTTTATCTATGTACATGTCAGGATACCTCATTACATTATCAGTCCCGTTTCCATTTATGGAATTTTCTCTGAATAACTAGCACTGTAAGTAGATGCATGCTACCAGTGTCCTGAAATACCTTTGCACTGTATGGATGGGCATACGTTTGAAATTAATCTTCAGTTTCTGGTGCCTTTTTAGTCTCAGTTCTGCAAAGCTGTGACTGCCTTCCACAATACCAAAACTATCACAAAGGCTTTAAGAGTCATCTGCAAATAATTAGAAAAACGAAACAAGAAGGAAAAAAAAACAACTCTGTATTGTATTGCTCTTATTCTTAAGTTAGATTATTTAAAATGCTCCTTTAAAGGGTGATATATGTTTTTTCTAATTTTTCTTTATCTATTGCCCTGTATAGTTTGTATATCTACAGAATAGTAGGATTTCATCCTAAAATGAAATTGTATACTCAATAATCAGTTAATTCAGCCGAAGCCACTACCAGAAAACTAACATTATAGTGTATTACAGATATATTGTAACAGTTGGCTTGAGAGAAAATGAGGTTTGTTTTTTTCAGTATGTTGATGAAAGAATAACTACAGTTTTGGGATTACAGGAAGATTTTTGATATGCCTGTACAAGTAGGGGAAGGCTTGAGTATGGCAACTGTATTTTGAGGCACTGGCAGCAAGCAAGAAGAGCTAGGAATGTGGTGGCTTTATAGTCTGAAAGGCTAAAAATGCTGGAATAATGCATAGTCAGTAGAAATTTAGGAGTCAAACCCAGAGTGCCTGGAGTGACTGCTGTCCATTCAGTTGGAGGTTCAGTTGTGTGTGTATAGCCCAGAACATGCATAAAACATCAGTTTTAGAGACTGCAAACCACAGAACACTACCCAGTACCCTCACTGACAACTTGGCCACCAGAGGATGTTTCGTACTGCTGGCAGTCAGCAGAAGGGCATAGTGAATGAGCCTGGAGTAGCAACTGTGTAGGTGAAACAAATTGTTGTATTGCTCATGAGAAACATCATCGCCATTCTACAGTCTCGTCCAGACCTCTCATCTCCAAAAGCATTGCTGAGGGAAAATAGTTTATGGCTTGGCCTATGTCAGTCATCTCAATGATTAGCAAGCAAATTAAAGTACTACATGCCCCTCTGATTCCTGTTTCATAATCTTGTCCAATATTTAGAGATTCAGAGAAATTGACACAGTGTGGTGGGGATCATCAGATGCAAAATTTGTATTAGAATTTTTTTTTCTTTCGGATAACAAACACAGCAGAATAATATGAATGTAATGGAACAGAGTAGACTACTCTGGTAAAAAGATGTCTTTTGACAGTTATGGGATACAGATAAATCAGATGCCAGCGAATTATTGATCAAAGATTCAGTTTCTCATCTGCAGTTCCCACTACTTTGTTTTCCAGTATTCATGCTTGATGCAGTCATGTATAAAGCAAATATTTCTTGTAAATTGAGAGTCTAGCTCACGTGACCACAGAGAAGATAGAAAACTTTATTCTTAATAAGAATTCTGGTTATTCTGTAGTTTCCAAATCTGTGTTTAGTTAAGCATTTGACTGTGAGTATATGCTTTTGAAGTGGTGAAAGGAAGGACAAGAGACTCGCTTTCAGGGTCTGAGAGCAAGAGAAGAATTTATTTCAGATAATCTTGACTTGGTAAACACATCAATTACTCTACATATCTGTATGAGATCAGTGTAGCTGAACAGTTGAATGTATTTTTGGAAATGGTAAAAGATTTTCAGCAACATGTGAGGTCTGTTGAGACAAATGCCCCAAATAGATGAAAAGCAAATGTAAATTAAAAACATACATTGTAGCAGATTTGTAGGAATGAATCAATTTTCCACTTCAGAAGACCTGACAGGAGGAAGGAACAGGATGTCTCCTTAAATGAAGTAAAACGCATGCTTAAAAAAACAAAGTTTTTATTTAAATTTTTAAATACATTTATCGTTTTCTTGTTAAAAATATCTAAGAGACACTTTGGATTTGATCTTTATGCCTAAATTATCTGTGCTAAAATGCAGGTCCCTGTATTGTTTCACATACATTTCTGTCTGTGTCTGGAGCAGCATTAATATGATGAAACTATGTAGGTACAAAGTAATAGGTGAGCTAGCAAGCTTAGAATCTGCATTCTCTTTTGACTTTTCCCTATCATTTCTCCTACTACATCTGAAAGTGGGAAACATATGAAGTAGCATATGTGATGAATATGTTATTTCTTGTGCTCTTTGTACTCTTTTATTATTTATGGTGATTTTTGAAGGGAAGAAATCAACAATAATGCCATACTTTTTGGGTTGTCAGAGAAGTGATCGTTTCTGATTGGCTAAATTAAAGATGTGAGTGGAAAATTGAGACTTTTTTGTTTGGTACGTCCAAGTGAGGATTTTTGGAGGAGAGCAGAGATGGGCCTAGAGTACTCTTTAAACTGTTATTGCTTTCAGCAGGGATTTTGAATATGTTCATTAAAATCGGTATTTTTCTTTTTATAGCTACTGGAAAAACACAAAAACACAGAAAGCATGGTAGAGCTGCTTGAACTGTATCAGATGGAGGATGAGGCCTACAGCAGTCTTGCAGAAGCTACCACAGAGCTCTACCAGTACTTACTACAACCATTCCGAGATATGAGAGAACTTGCAATGCTTAGAAGACAACAGATAAAGGTATGGCAGATGCCACTGAAATTCTCATTTATGGGGAAATCATGCTTTTTATTTACTGTTTATTAACAAATACTTTTATTATGCAGTATGTGCAGTGATGTTTTTTTCCACTAACTGTTATCATTCCTTTATTCAGAGGAGGGCCTTTGTAGAGTGAGGACATATCTGACATGTGGCTTAACCATTACCTGTTTCATTTCTATATTTCTATGTTAAACACTTTAATTGTTGAGTTTAACAGGTGAAATTAAATATATTATGGAGGGGTGCTAATGCATAAAATATAAACAGAAATGTGTTGCACAGTATTTTTTAATTGCTAATTATTTTACAAGGTTCTGTGGGAAATTACATTTCATTCTAGTTTTCTGAAGTAATCTGATAAACCATTAGGAGCTAGTAGATTCTAATCTTATGTTGTAAAACGCTTAAACGTAGACGTGTGCTAGAAGTATTTAGTTTGTTGTTGTAAAACTTTAACAGTATATTTTCCTAAGAGCTATAGCATTATAACGAGCTGAAGAATATGATTTTGACAGATCTGTTTTAGGCAAAACACATTATAAAAAAATAAAAATTGTAGTATCTTTAGACTTATTTCAAATGCTTAACCAGAAATAACAAATGTTGTCTTTACTGCATCACAGAAGCGCTTTTACTGATCATAGTTTCTGTGCAGTTGAGTTGCCTATAGCCCTCTGTGTCTTTTAAAAGAAGTATCATAAGGGCTAAAAGGGGCCTATTTTGTTCAGTCTTAATTGTAAATGTCAATTTGTTTGAGCTTAGTACCTTATTCGGCTAGCCAATGTTGATTTTACTACTTTCAATTAAAAAACAAGTTTGTTTTTTGTCTGAGTATAGAATGAGGAAAGAAGACAAGAAGATTTAAGATTCTCCAACTACTTTTATTTTGAGCTATTGTTATGTCTATAAGTCAATTTTTCATAAGGGTATTTGAACTGGAGGCCTGTTTTTCCACAATTACAGATGTTGATGCACAGAGAATTTGAATTTTTTTTGTATTATGATGTTCAAGATTATGAACAGCCTTTTTCAGAGCATGATTAAATAGTTCTCTTCTTTAATTTGTACAAAAGGAATTTTTTAAATATTTTGTTTTTCCTCTTGAAAAGGGGAAGTAAATACTGTATTTCGGATGCAACGTGAAATAGGAGTCTTTTCTAGTTTCAAATTTATTGATTTCTTAGATGTTAGGTTTAAAAAAGAAGTCTTTTTTCCCTTTTTGTGAAATAATAAACTTGATAAGCTGAAGAAGCATATTCTGTGGTGTATCGCTTTACTCATATGTAATTACATTTATTGGACATTAAATTCTCTTCCTAACTTGGCAACTTTTGAGTTATGGAACTTGGTCATCCTTATTATGAGGTTGAGAAAGATGCCATCTCTTGTTTTTCATTTCTTTGTTTGAGAGAAAGCAGTACTTGTATCTATGATGACAAAATATATATATAGTACACTGGGTAGCTAGGATGGACTAATTCATTTATAAATAGAACTTGTGCTTGAGATGGTTTGTATTAGCTTGCCACATACATGTTTCTGGAAGGCTAGATAATGGAATGTTTCTATAAACCATTATGGTGGAGGTTAGCTCCATTTTCATGCATAATGCTAGTATTTTTGATGCATTCTGCCTTAGTTAATGAGATCTGTGAACACATGCTGTTTAAATACCAACAAGGAGAAAACAGTTGATAGGGCAGGGTAAGAGGCAGAGCCTTTCTTACAAGGATAATTATTTTCTTGCAGGGATAACTGTGTCTATACAAATATTGGTCAAGATTATCTGTACCTTCTGTAATGAAGGCATCATTTTTGTTTTGAGTTGGTTTCTTTTTTGTTTTTTTACTGAGTAGTTCAGTTCCATTTTTGTTTGTTTTCAGAATAAGATCAGGAAGAAATGAGTTGCTTTACCTGTAGTCCTTGGAAAAAACTGTTTAGTGTCCTCTCCTTTTGGTGCATAACATACAATTTTCTTAAGATTTGTGTATCCGGGTGTTGAATTTCTGCTGTTAATGTGGAAAGTTAAGTGAGAGGCAGGCCTCCAGGAGAGAAGGGAGGAATGCCATATTCTGTGTACACAGTGGAGGTTTGTTAGAGCTGGGCAGCTGGTAGTCTAAGTAGTGAGGAAACTGGACATTTTGTATGAGACTGCTACAAAACTGTAACATATATTCAATCACTTGGATCTATGTGCAAGTTGAATAGAACACAAACTGCTTGTATGTTCAGTTGTGAAATCAACTGGTAAGATATATTGAAAATGACAAAAGCCTTTTCTGGGGAATTTCTTTACGATTGGATAATAAAGTGATAGATGAAGTTATCAATAGATTTTGTACATTGCATGTACAAAATGTACAAAATGATAAAGTATGAGAGTCTGCGTGTACGTTTGTATGCACTTAACTATTACTTTTGAAGAAAAATGTATGAGAATTATCTCAGTTCTTGGACAGCTTGCCATTCAGCATACTTAGAGCTGAAAGGAAAACTTTGAATTAGTAGAAGGGGAAAAAAATAGAGAAGAGTATTATACTTCTTATTTGTCTGTGTGTACTCACGTCTTGAACATTGAGGTTTAGTTTCTTTTTCTCCAGAAGATACTGTAGAATAAGAATAGTTGCAAAATGGCAGTAAGGATGGTAAAGGTATTTCCATATCAACAGTCTCAGATTAATCAGATGGTTTTATTTTTGTCATTCAAAGCATGCAGTTAGTGTAAGGTATATTTCTGTAACTCATTAAAGTTATAGAAAAGGAAATACTGAATGATTTCACTATTTCTTAGGTGCACACATGAAATCAAGGGCCCTGTCAATGAACTTGTGGCATTCCTGAACACCCTGCAAACAAAAGAGAGGAGAAAAAAATAAAAATTGAATCTTAAACTCCTATTAAACACACCTCACATACTCTTTGGCAGTAGTTTCCAGTTTAATTATGGACGTTAAGCATATACATGTTTCAGAAAGAGGTGGGTCCCTCATTGGCTATTAACAGTGATTCAGATTAGCCATCAGCTCAAGAGGTTTCTAGCTGTTCAGTGGCAGAAGCTGCAGAGGTATTGCTCTGTCTGCACTTTGTGGGTTGTTATTATTATTTTTGTTCTCTGACTGTTACTGATAGTTATAGGCCAGGACAGCCTCGTATCTGATTTAAGAACTAAGTATTAGGGGAAAGAGTGAGGAAAGGACACAGATACAGCATGCATTTATAGAAAATGAATGAAATCAATGAAAACCCAAAATGTTGTGAACATGCAGAATATCAGATTGTATTGCTGCAGCAGTAACAGTAATGGAGGGTATGAACTGGAGATGCATGATTGTTAACATTTTTTTCTTCTACTGGGCTGAAGATGGGGAAGGAGAAAAAAATAAGGTAGAGGCTCTGCTGTAATGTTAAGCTGGCTGTGAATGGTGAGGAAAAGGGCTTCAGAAGGTCTTCAAAGATAGGTCTTTGAAAAAGCTCTTCATACTGGCTCATCGTAAATTTTACAAGTCCCAAGTTCATATGAATCTGTAAGTAGACTTAAGCCTAGTCCTTCTTTTTTAGTAGTGCTCTGAAACAAGTTTTTATGGCTTTCATGGTCTTTACTGGCTTTATTTACGGTACTACTACACTTACTTGCATTAATCCTGTTCTTGGATATTCATACATATAGTTTCAGATTTCTAATTCCCTGAGGGTTCTTATTATTTTACTTTTATTCCTTGTATCTATATATAAAAATTGTCCACCTTATCTTGGTGAATTCTTGATGTACATGTGCTTCATACTGTGTTGCATTGTTTTTACTGAAGATTGAAATACATCCAATTATTTTCATCTGCACAAGAAATATACAACTTTCTGAAGTGCTAAAACCTCTAGCTTAAACATTTTCAAGTAATTAGGTAGTTTTTTTCAGAACTTTTTTTCAACCCAGAATTCAGTTGAAGTTGTCTGAGAATGAAGCAATGCAGTTAAAATTATATGACACATGGAGGATAAATAGTGGGAAGGCACAACTCAAAGTACACATTCTTAATCCTATTAATTGCCAGTATAAAATATTTTAATTTAATTTAGCAATTCATACATTTCCAGGCATGTGACAATATATAGAAGGAAAAGAAGAAACCTCAACAATTTTAATAGCCCTAATATTTACTCATGCCAAAACTTTAATCTTTTATTACTTCCTTTTCTGAATACTTCTTTATTTTTCAACATTCTTCATAGTTCTGGAAAAAAAAGTTCACTACTGCAACTTGCAGTTCAGTGATGATTTTGTTTAGTCGTCTTTGTGTGTATGTGTGAATATCTTATTTGCTTTTAGGTATGTTACTGCGTTTACTGCCAATATCTTTACTGACATCTGTCATTCTCCTGTATATTGATACAGAAAGTCTTAACCTTGTATTGGTTGTCCTAGGCTTCAGATATGTTGAAGATTAAACCCTCCAATCTAAGCTGGTTTAGGTATATTAACGTTAAAGTCCATTCTAGTATTAATTAGGAAAAAACTAGTGAAGCTGTAACATGAATTTTAAAGCTGAACACATTCACATAACATATTTGGGGCTTTACACAGAAAAATTAGAACATATTTTAGGAAATTGTGCTGAGTTATAATTTAACTGGCTGGGACCATAGTTTAAGTTAAAACCTGTGAGACTAACTTTGTCTGTGAGTGGATGAGGAAACAGAAATGCACACTTTCTTGTTAATATATCCAGCATGCTGTAGTTTGGATTCATTGTCCTGCTTGTTGGAATCTGAAAGGTAGCTAAAGGATGAAGGAAGATGTGTGAAGCTGTTTTCCTCTTTTTTTATGTCTCCTCTGCTATATGTAGCACTCCCTCACCTTATTTTTTTAATATAATTAAATGGCCTGCTGTTGTTACATCTTTGTTTTTTCTCCTTTTCTGTCTATTGCAATTCTGTTTAGAGATATAACAAATGGAGCCTGAGAGGTGTACAACAGATCCTTGGCCAGGCTATAAATATGAACTGGACTAAGTCTATTTTATGCCAGTCTCCTCCTTTATTTTCCTAGCTATCTTCAATCAGAGATGGAAAATACTTGAGAGCAATGAGGAATATTTTTCTATTTCGGTGATATATATTGCTTAAACAAAATCGTATACTTGCAGACATGTTTCTAGTATCACAGTAATTTTATTTTGTGCCCTTTAAAGGGGGGAAAAAGGTGTAACATTAAAGCAGGATCTGTGTACTTTTCCAGGGAAAAATGCGTATTCCAGTGAAGAGTCTTTTCTGTTCCCTTCCTTCTCACTTGCTCACAGGCTGGACTTGGGACTTCATTTTACTTTGTCTCCTTGAAGAGTTACTTTTCTTTACGGAGCTTATCTATTCAATTTAGTGATATGTTTTTATGCTCTTTTACTCTGAAAAATGGCAAGTAGGAGTCAGTGGTGACATGATGTGTAGATGTTGATGGCTTCTGCATTTTCTTCCTTTTCTAGTGTGCTTTCTGATTGTCAGTGGTTTGCAGGCTGGTTCAGCCCGATTCCGTGACTGGCGGGATGGAGGGATCCACAGAGCCATGCCTCCGGAAAAGGGGAAACAGGGAACACTGAATAATTAAAAACAGCAGCAATGATCTGAGGAGAAACAAACTAATTTACTAAATATGGTATCAGAATGCAAGATAACTTCAATTCTAATTATATTGTATTATTGTGTGTTAATAAATCAAATATAATGAGAGTGTCTGAAAGGAGGAAAGGCCTGACCATAATGGTAAGGTGAGACGCACAGTCAGTTAAGCAGCAGGGATGAGGGAGAGCTGAAAAAAGGGAAGGTCTTGTGACCTTGCCAGGGGTTATATCTCCTCTCTGAACACAAAGTCCTTGAAGGTATGTAGTTCTTCTTCTCTTCCGGACAGCTGCCCAGAACTGGAGCATTAACTCTTTAACATGCAGTGCACTACGTGATGTTATGATGTGGAATACTGATAACCAAAAATCATAAAACTGTAACACTGATAATCACTTGAGAAAGCCGTAACTAATATTTTTTTTTATTTTCAAAGCATAATCTGAAATAAAGCTTGAAAAATATGAAAACCTTCAAAAGAAAATTCATCTTCAGGAAAAAATAAGATTATCTTAGCCAGTTTTACCATGAGGATTTTACCACGATTCTTCTCAAAATGAACGCAGTTATTGCAGGAGAGTGAAATGTGCTTTTTGAAGAAATGGTTATTAGAAGGATTTACGGTTTGATGAAATGGTTTGGGTTGCATCTGGAGAGGTTTAGACTGGATATCAAGAAAGATTTTTTTTTTTGTGGAAAATATGCTTAGGCATTGAAACAGTCTGTACGGGGTGGAAGTGGCATAGTCACCATCCCTGGTGGTAATTAAGAAACATACAGATGTGGCACGCTGGGACAGTTTTAGTGGTGGACTAGGTAGTTACTTCTGTGATCAGATGTTGATTTTAAGGGTCTTCTCCAACTCCATTACTTTAGCACTACAAAACAATAAAATAATCCATTTTGAAGGGACACAGAAAGATCACTTTGTCCAACTGCTTTTCTAGTTCAGGGCTAACCGAAAGTTAAAAGTGTATGAATGAGGGCTTTGCCCAATGCCTTTTGAATACTGACAGGCGTTAGACATCAACCACCACTCTAGGAAAGCTGTTTCAGTGCCTGACGACCCTCGCAGCACAGAATTGTTTCCTGATGCCCAGCCTGACCCTCCTCTGGCAGTTGCCATGCTGCCATTCCCACTCTGCTGTCCGTTCCCAGGAGCAGAACACCTCTCTCTGTCTCCCTTCCTCAAGGAGCTGCAGGGAGCACTGAGGTCGCCTCTCGGTCTCCTGCTTTTCTGGGCAATCCCAGTTCCCTCAGCCGCTCCTCATAGCATATGCCTTCCTGCCCTGTTATCAGCTCTGTTGTCCTTCCCTGGATGTCTTCAAGGCCTTTAACATCTTTTCTCTTTTGTAGAGCCCGGAACTGCACACAGTATTCAGAGTGAGGCCACATCAGTGCTAAATACAACAGTAAAAGTATTACTTTTGACTGTGTGGCTGTGCTGTGTTAAAGCATCCCAAGATGCTGTTTGCCCTCATGGCTGTGTCCATAGGGCACACTGATGTTTCATGCTGAGCTGCTGGCACCAGCACTCCCAGATCCACTCCTGCTTTACTGTCTTCTCTGTTTCTGTTAATTGGTAAAATGACCTATGCTCTTTTATGGTGACGTGCAGAAATCAAACTCTATAGCCAGATTAAGGATATAGAGCAGGTGTGTTTATTCCAGCAGTGTGCATACCCAAGGTGCAAGGAGGATAGCTCTGCCTAACTTGCACACAGTGAGGAAAAAGCATGCTATGGATATAAGCCAAACTAATACATAATCAGTTGTTTCCAGGAATTTGGATGCACATTCATTAGATTTTGGAGCAGCCATCAGCGTGCAGACCCTTCCCCTTGTGCGTGCATAATGAGATGGGGGGGGGGGGGGGGGTCTCCTCCTGGTGGTCATGGGAAGAAGAATGATAGTCTTCCTGCTGTAAACTTCTGACCCTGCAGGAGAGACAGCCCTTGATCCAGATGTCCCTGTTGATCCAGATGGCCCTGAGGACACCTTATCACCACCCTGCTGGATGTCCTCAGGCTGTTCTTAAACTCTTATCTTTATGTTCTCCACCCCCCTTGTTGTCTGAGTGTCTGCAATCCCCATTCTTCTAACAACCTCTACATATTTGTTTCTGTAAACTACTTCTAGCTATCTCTATCCCCAGTTCCAGTGAAGTTCTTTTCTCATCTTTTACTGCCGGGCCTTTCTCTCATCCTTCAATGGATAATGAAAACAAAAAGGTGCTGTCATAATAGAGATGTGCAGTGAGAAAAATGAATCCTGAATATATTGCACATGCATTGTGGACAGAATTGGAATGCAGTAGCATGGAAGATCTTCCTTTAATTCCAGAATGATAGTTATTTCCTTCACAGATATTTTTTCATAAATAGATAAAAAGATTTATAAATATATAAATATATAAGAAGATATGTTTATAAAAAGAGATGAGATGATAGAAAATAACATCTTGAAAACATGTGGAGCTGTTCATGTTGCTGTGTGTTTTTCCCTTATCCACTCAATATACTCATCTTCTGTGAGGGTGTTGTGGATAGTTGCAGACTCTTTTTCTTCACCTACTTTCCTGTTTATTGCAGCTGCTATCTCTCTTTAAGCTATGAGTGATTTTGACTTTTTTTTCCATTGACTTTTTAGTTCCATGACTGTAATTCGGAAAGGTTGCTAACAGTAGTTTCTTTTACATTGGTATGGAGATTGAATCAGATGGAACATGCTGTCTGGATGAGAAGAGATTGCTTTTCCTCTGGAGAGTGTTGGAGCATGTTCAGGCCATTGGAGAGGCACCCAGAGGCCACAGGGTGCATGTCAGGCAAGCCCTGTAAAGAAAACCTCTGTGTTGGGCACATCTACCCCAGCCCTGCTGGGTGAAGGAGAGTGGCAGAGAGAAACCACCAGAAACCAAAACAGACTCTTAAAGTTTGCTATTACTCAGAAAGTGAAGGATCTAATGGGGGGGGGGGGAAGCAGAGAAGCAGTCACCTGTCTTCTAGGGTACAGAATGTACTGTGAATGTGTTTATGTCCCTCTGACTGAGTATGCTTTCCATGGAATTCTGTCCTCTGAGGAAGTAATGCAAATTGCTTGCTTTCCTTGCATTGGCATGAGAGTATCTTTGGCTGCCCAGTGCCAAGCTCTTGGCGTTACAGAAGGACAGTCAACTTCCCTGAATTTTCTTTGATCTGTTGGACCCCTACTGGACCTCGAGTGGTCTAAGAGGCATTCTGCTGGCAGCTGATGTCCATAATGCATTGTCTTGAACAGACATCTGCATAGATTCTCGCTCCAGGAGTCAGCCCAGGAACCTCAGTCTTCAGTAGCTCATTCGAAGTTCCCAAGACTCTTGTCTCTTATTCTTGCACTTTCTCATCCAAATTTGTTACTGTGACCCTCAGATACCTCTGGTTGGCACAGGTGACAAATGATGGTTGGGACAAGCAGTGTACTCTGGTCTCCAGTTGTGGGTATCTCTGTAGTCATCAGTACTTACACAAATGCTGCTAAGGCAAAGGCTGCTTAGGTTTTCTATACCTTGTCAAATGAATAACCACAGTGTGAATGATAGTACAGATGATGTAATTGAGACTGCAGTTAATGAAAAAGTACTTCCCTTTTTTGTTACTTGTAAATATTTAATCTCTGGAACAAGAATACAATAGTATTAAAAAATGCTAAATCTCTAGCCTTTGCTGTGTGTGAATGTTTTGGCAGGCAAAATTGGATAAAGAAGTATTAAGAGATGCTATATTGAGGCTTCTTATTCTTCTAGAGGTGATGTCTAGCAGTAATGTTATTCACGCTACTTGATCTCATTTTAATTTCAACATCAAATGATGTAATTTCTTCTTGAGAGTATTAAAGGAAGGCTTCTAACTGTATTACTTTTATCATGATTCTCTGATTTATACCTATGGCTTGACTTGTTTTGAAATTTGTTTGTCAGCTTATCATTACCTATGGAAATCATGATATATATATATATATATATGCTTCATTGGATTACATGTTACAAGAAAAAATAAATATTCACTTACACTTTGTTCGTGAATTTATTTTGCCCGTTGCCTTTTTAGGGTTTTTAGAAATATGTATTAAATATATGTATGAAGTAGATTAAAATACCACATAAAACTACTGCAAACATTTTTTGAGGATAGAAGTTATCTATATATATATTTGCTTCTGAAGATCATCCCCGTAAGAAATAAGTGGATATGCAGAGGTAGATCCTGAATAATCACTGAACAGCCTACTATTTGTAGTAAAACTACAAAGTGGAATGGCTTTTTGACTGAAGCTCTGTGAAACTGAGATGTGGCATTTTGACATTTGAGACATTAGACCTTCAGGTTAAATATCTGGTTGCACAGTTTGGGGATTTTTGTCTGAAGTAGTGAGGTGTCTTTTTGGCCAATATAAATGAAAAATATTCAGAATTAAGGCTTTGAAATTACATGTTCCAGCATTAATGTCTACTGACTTAAAAATCTAGTCTATTTTTTTTTTTGCAGTTGGACTGCTTAACCAACTTCGGCCTTTTAAGAAGTGTGTACAAAAAATAGTTAGGGAGAGACAGCTATGTTTTTTGAGTTTTTTTTTAAATTTTATTTTAAAAGAAATCCCGGTTCTCTTGCTGGCTTCAAATAGTTATTAGTTAGAATTAAAATTGCTTCCATTTTAGGAATGGAAACAGTATTTAAATTCCCAGTCACTGGGGAAATATTTTTAAAGTCATTGTTAAAACAAAGAAGAATTCCTAAAACTGATGATTATTTCCCAGCATCCCATGACATCCTCTTTTTCCATCTTTATTATTACCTAAGAGCATTCACTTGCTTCGTGCTGGAATATTCCAGGCTGGTAGAAAGCCTGGATAAAGCATGCTTGTTTGAGGATATGGTATTTAGTGAGAAGCTACTGGTAAATCAGATTTATATTTGAGTTTGTTGGGCTTCTAGTAAGAGTAAGAATGAAGCCATTAACGTACTTTTTCAAGAGAAAGGAACACCTTTTTTTTTTTTTCCTGTTGAATAAAAGCCATGATGATTTGTTGGTAATTTTTCTCTCCGTTTTCTTTATTTTGTTCTTAGCCACGCTGTATCTGATCACTGTTCAGAAGTAAGCAGTATTATTAACTGTGGTCTGATTTATTTTCAGATCTCAATAGAAAATGACTACCTAGGCCCCAGAAGAATTGAGAGTCTGCAGAAAGAAGATGCTGATTGGCAGAGGAAAGCCCACATGGCTGTACTTTCTATTCAAGATCTTACAGTTAAATACTTTGAAATAACAGCTAAAGCACAGAAAGGTAGTTATTTTCTGTTATCCTGTTCTTGAAATAAAAGATCCTTAAAGGTTAAAGTTTGTTGTGTTCTGTATAGTACCATGTGATTTCCTTTTTTATCAATCCTCTCTGAGGAAAATGCAGTTGTCGTTCTTATTTGTTTTTTATTTTCTGTATGTTGAAATCTTTCTCAAATAAGTTTTTTCAGAATGCCATCAGAAGCAGTCACAATATCAATTTTTAAATAAAGTTTCATAACCAGCTTCACAGTGGGATTTTATTAGTGGCTATTACATTTGCAAAAGATTTAGGAAACATGGAATCCCTGATGGATTCTGTCTTGTACATTGAATATGGCAAACCACAATAAAAAGTGTCCATTGTTTTTCACTTAGTTTCATTTTCCTTTCCTCACTGCCTTCCAGTAAATTTTTTTTATAGCTCTGAACACTAAGCAACAGCTCAGCTTTAACTGCTCTGAAAGCAGCTCTGTTTGAAAGTCTTCATGGATAAATCTTTCACAGTTTTACTAAATGAGTCAGTGGAGTTAAGCAAGGACATATGG
Source organism: Perdix hodgsoniae (assembly GCA_035772895.1). Lineage (NCBI taxonomy): Eukaryota > Metazoa > Chordata > Aves > Galliformes > Phasianidae > Perdix > Perdix hodgsoniae. Next base: position 19,018,750 of record JAPSGF010000003.1, read on the forward strand.
TTTGCGCAGACATCTGTGCTCTTATTCTTGTCTGATTTTTAACTGAAATAATCAGTTAATTAGTGTAAACAAACCTGAGGGTGCAGTTTCATCTTCTCTATTTTTGTTTGACTCTGTATTGCTGCAGACAAAAGTTTGTCCCACTCTTTCCCCTTCTTGAATGCAGATTCCTGTCTCTTTCTTTGCCTTGGTGGTAGTGATTGTGCAAATATATGAATGAGCTGTACCCCTGGGAGAAAGTCTTTTTTGATTGGTAGGTTTCCTGTCATCTCCCTGAATAGGTCTACTTCAAGAGAAGCAAAACCATAAAACAACTCAAGTTAGGGTTAACATGAAACTTCATCTTACTTGAAAAAGTGACTAATCTAGTTCAAACACATTAATTAGAGCAAATTCTAAACGTATTTAGCTTCTGCTCTAATATGACAAATACTGCAAGTGAAACACCTCATTAGTTAATAAAAAATGTGTATTTACAGTTCCTTTTTATGTATTTTTTCACGTAATATTTTCATGTACAGCTGTCAGGATTGTGGGGAAGGACACTGGAAAATGAAATGCCTGGAGATGTTTGATAAATGTACAACATAGGTGTGTAGGTTGTTTTTTTGTTTGCTTTATTTGGCCTCCTGCTGATCATAAGGAGGTCATACATAGCAAAGTAATAACAAATGACAGAGAAAAAAATATATGAGAACAAATAGATTTTATCTTCTAACAATAGTGTTATGTATTTTCTAGCACCTAGGGACTGAATGCTACTCTTTTTGGTTGTGCAACTTCCAGGTCTTTTGCTCTGCAAAGTTAAGTGTGATCAATATTATGCGATTGTTCCATATGTTAAAAATGGTGAAAATCTAAAATACGTTAGCCTAGATTTTTTTCTGGGCCTCAGGAGGAGAAGTCCTGAGTCACATGTGGGACTATTGCTACTCTGAGGGCTTCTTTAAAATATTCTAGTTCATCTCTGTACATTAAGGGAAGATTCTGCATTGTTACATAATTATCCCGTAAAGCAACCTTTATTTTGAGTTTGAAAAGAAAGCATTGTTTAACAAGAATAGGTTTGTTAAATTCATTATTCTTTTTGTATTGCACCTGAAGTCAACCTCAATTTTCTGTTTTAATTTCACTATGCAGATTTGTGACACAGTGTAAATTTATGACTGCACTGCTGAATTTGTTAAGGGAAACTGGTGATTTCAGTAGCTTATGGTAAAGGCTTTGAGGGGAAAGAGAAAGCAGGGGGAACCTGGGATGCACTTCAAGGCCACGTGGTAAAAATAACCAGTATTTTTGTTAAGTCAAAAGTTCTGAATTTGTGGTTCTGACATTCAGGTAATATGTGTTCAGAATAGTTCCTCTGAATAACAAAAATTGGGTTTATAATAATGAAATGTAAACAAATAGGGAATTACATACTTATGTGAATCCTAAGAATTCTTAAACCTCAAATACGAAGGTTCTTCATAGAATGACTTCTCTGCTAAGAGAACTTTGTACGTTTTTGTATACAAACACCTGCACAGTCCCTACAGTAGAATTATTATAGAGATATGAAGAGAAGACTAATCAAATGTTTGCCTTTTTCTTCCCTTCTGTAGCTGTGTATGACCGAATGCGAGCAGACCAGAAAAAATTTGGTAAGGCAGCATGGGCAGCAGCAGTGGAACGTATGGAAAAGCTTCAGTATGCAGTTTCTAAGGAGACTTTGCAGTTGATGCGTGCTAAAGAAATCTGTTTGGAGCAGAAGAAACATGCACTGAAAGAAGAGGTAATTTTTCATACAGTAGATAGAAAAATTAAACATGTAGTAAAAAATTGAACCTTTAAGAAGTGTGGATGCACATGAAAGAAATGAACCAAGAAACATGAAAGTCATTATTTTTCATATTTTCTATAACGTAAGTTTGTATTTTAATCCCCCCATTCAATCACATTAAGCAAATGAAAATTTATTGTAGGTATGGCAGAGTTCTGAGGAAATTCACTGATGTATCACCAAGCCATTCTTGATGGTGTTTGAAAAGTAATGTCAGTCAGGTGCAGTCACAGGTGACAGGAAAAAAGGGCAGTATAGTACCCAAATTAAGAAGGGTCAATATGACCCTTCAAACTACTGACATATTAGTCTCAGCCTGATGCTGGGGAAGACCTTGGAGCAAGTCATTCATGGAAGATATGCTAAGGCATATGGAAGAAAGGGAGTTGGTATGGGATAACTCAGGCATGTCCACCTTCAGTAGTGTATTTGACATGGTCCCCCATAGCACCCTTCTCCCCAAATTGGGTAGATACGGATTTTATGTGTGGAATGTTTGGTGGATGAGGAACTGGTTGTGAGATAGTATCCAGAGAATGGTGGTCAGTGGCTTGATGTCTCGATAGATATCAGTGACAAGTAACCACCCTCAGGGTCAGTACTGGGACCGGTGATCATTAACATCTTCGTCAGTGGGGTTGAGTGCACACTCAGCGAGTTCGTTGGTGATGCCATGCTCTGTGGAGCAACTGAAATGCCTGAGGGACCAGATACCATCCAGAGAGACCTAGACAGACTCAGGCAATGGGCCAAGGTGAATCTCATGACGATCAATAGGTTCAGTAAATCTGAGTACAAGGACTTGGACCTAGTTTGCAGCAACCCATGCTATCAGTATGAATTGGGGGGGTGTAAAGATGGAGTGCAGCTATGCTGAATAGAACTTGGGAATACTGATGGATGGCAAGCTGAGCATGATCCAGCTGAACATGATCTCTTACTGCCCAGGAAGCCAGCTGGATCCTGTGCTGCATCAAAAGAAGCATAGTCAGCAGGTTGAGGAAGGCAGTCCTGCCCCTCTGCTCTGCCCTGGTGAGACCTCATCCCAAATACCACATCCAGTTATGGAGTCCTCTGTACAAGATGTGCTTAGACCCGTTGTGCATTCAGAGGAAGGCCACAAAAATGATCCAGGGGACAGAACACTTCCCCTGCGAGGGCAGGCTGAGGGAGCTGGGTCTGTTTAGCCTGGAGATGAGAAGGCTCCAGTGAGAACTGGTAGCAGCTTTTCAGTATCTAAAGGGGGCTATAAGAAGGAAAGGGACAGACTCTTTAGCAGAGTCTGTGGTAGGAGGAGGGGAGGTGGTTTCAAACGAAACGAAAAGGGATTTAGATTGGTTATAAGGAAGATGTTTTTTAAAGGGTGGCGAGAGGCAATAGTGGGTTGGTCAGAGAGCTGGTGTACCTGGAGACATACACAGTCAGGCTGAATGGGGCTCAGAGCAACTTGATCTAGTTGTGTATGTCTTTATTTGTTGCGAGAGAGTTGGACTAGATGATTGTTAAAGGTCCTTTCCACCTCAGAAAGTTCTTTAGTACCACCTATTTTCTTTTTACCTATTCCTGGTTAGTCAACCAGGATTACAGTTTTTGCAGTTAATATTCACAGCTAACCACTAAAATGCATTAAAAAAGGAATAGAAGCTGAAATCTGCAGCTCTGTAATTTCCATACTACCTCCTGGGGCACAGGCACTTTTTTTTTTGACAGTCCATGTGGGAGGAGTCTTCACATTAGTAATTATACAGATGACTAGCCTGTTGTCCAGGCAATACTTTCATTTTGCTTACCCTGTTTATTAGGGCAGCCTTCCAGAGGGATTGGTACTAGCTGCAGTGCTCCTGAGGAAAGAGTGCATACATTAAACTGTGTTTAAATGTCTTAGCAGGGGAAAAAAAACACATACATTAGATTTTATGATACTCCCTCAAAATAAATATGCTAAAAATCTTCTTCTAGAATCTGCTGTCTTATGCATATTCTAAGAACTTTGCAGGAATACTAATATTAATTCACATTTTATTCATAGAATTACTGGCTTAAGAGTACTCTTCAAATGTTTGTTGGTCAGCAATTTCACTGAATTCTGTTAGAAAAAATTTACTCAGAAAGCTCAGGACTTTAACACAGTACAGACTCATAAATTTGCAGACTGATTATGTGCCTTTTTGTGATCTTCTGTGGAGGGCAGAGAGCTTCATGTCTAAGTAAATGCAAGCATGAAATTAAAGTGTGCCTCATTACAATTATAGTTTTTTACAATAGAGATTCATTTTGGTTAGTGAGTGATTATTGAGATGTGGGGAAGCATTTGGACTAAATAGAGAAACAAGATTTATTGCAGTATAGTAGGATAATGGAGGTCTCTGAAGTGAAAGATTGGGGGCTTTTTGAAAAAGAGGAACAAGAAGCATCTGATGGGTGTGCATCAGCATGGTGCTTTGGGATTTTGTGTAATAAGGTTTAAGATTAAAACAAGGTGATTGGGGTGATATCAAAACCATCTTCTGAAATGCCTTTTTTATTGCTTTGAGAATAGGATAGCTCTAAGTATGCAGACATTGGGTATTAGGAAAAAATTATTCTCAGAAACAGTGGCAGTGAATTGGAACAGGCTGCCCAGGGAGGTAGTGGAGTCACTGTCCCTCGAGATTTTCGAGCAAAGAGTAGATGTGGCACCGAGAGGCGTGGGTTAGTAGGCATGGTGGTGATGGGTTACTGATTAGACTAGATGATCTTAAAAGATTCTTTCTGGCCTTAGTGATTTAGTACAAAACTGGATGTGACAAATGTGACTTGGAATCCTGTGTGGTAGAAGGGTTGCAGCCTTATCATAGTTTTCATTTAGTATGTTAATGAAATACTTTTTTTTACACTTAAATATACAGAAAGCTACTACATTTTCCACGCTACCATGATAGGCCAATAATTTTTCTCTTTCTTACCTTTGCATTTAATAAAATGATTTTCTCTGTGCATAGTACTTCATAATAATACAATACAATGATGAATAATTATCTGTTCAGGAAAAGTGTCTTCTGATTTTGGTGTCAATACATGGTTTTCCAAATAGACTGGTGAAAAACTGTTAGTACAAGAAGATGGAGTTGAAAAAAACCCACATATCTTGGTAAGACCTGTGTAAGCTGCAGACAGCAACAACTGTGTTGAAAGGGATACTTTTGGATTAGCACACAGTACATTTGTTGCTGCAGTACAGTGAGGATCTTTGTGGTTTTTTCGTGATGTCAAAATAAAGGTGGAATTCATAAATGGTATGGTGGGACATTTTTGTTATAAAAAACGATTGAAATGACACTGTAGAAGAGCTGGGGTAATCCTAAAGTTAGGCATAACAGAAGCAGAATGAAATTGCAAAGTACAAGTGGCACTGGAGTAAATTCCAAATTAGCAAGCTCACTTAGTAAAATGTAGCCAGGAAATTGCCAGAAAGATGCACGGTTTCTGGGAATATTTGACATGGTCATGCACCACATCCTTACATCTAAATTGGAGAGAGATGAGTTTGAAGATTTGGTGGATGAAGAACTATTTGGATGGTTGTAGTTAGGGAGTTGTGGTCAGCGGCTGTGTGCTCAGATGGAGGTTGGTGATGAGTGGTATTCCCCAGGGGTTTGTTTTGGGACAGGCGCTCTTCAGCATTTTTATCAACAGTGTAGACAGCGAGATTGAATACACCCTCAGCAAATTTGCTGGTGACATTAAGCTAAGTGGTTGGTGAGGCATGTTTTTTCAGCCTTACAAGATGGCAGTTACAGCTGTTAGGTGACCAGCAGTGCCAGGTATGAGTCTCCTAAATTGTGTGATCATTTCGTTTGGACAAAATGTGTATTTTTGAAGTATAACAAACACAGCTAAAAGTCATGTGAAATTTCTCATTAAAAAGTTATATTAATTATGGAGTTGTTTAGTTGGGATTGTCACTTTAGAGAAGAATATCTGATATTTGATCTTTTTGAATTTTCATGTATGTCATTTTGTGGATAAAATAATGTAAAACAGCTGTTGTTAGTAGTTGAAATTCAAGAACAAAGTTGTCTTTTTAATACTTCATTTTAATTTCTCACTGTGACAAAGTCTTAGAATATATTAGATCAAAAATAGTTTTTGTTTTTTTCCTGCATAGACTGTTTGATTACTACTCTAATTACACATTAAAACTCATTGAAGAAGCTGTCCATGTCAGCGATGATATCTTTGAATTAGGTAGTGTCTTCTATGTTTTAATAAAGTTCTGACTTTAATCTTTTAATTTAGCTTCTCATAAGTTGTATAAGCTGTATGTACAGAAGTTGGGTAGCTGAAAGTATAGAGCGATAAGATACAGTGGAAGGAGCTACATATATGGGCTCTAACTTTGCACATGTAGATACTTGGGATTTGAACAGTGTTTTAGAAGTCTGAATTGCAATTTAAACTAGGCCTGTTGTTACTGATTTACTTAGCAGCTGAAACTGTTTGCATTATTGCTGTCAGTACTTTTATCAAAAGTATAACTCTATACAAATGACAGATCTTTTTATTTTCCTGTTTGGTACCTCTGTAAGTTCCATCTGTTGTTCTTAATTTTGTTTGGGAAGAATAACGAAAACTTTCCTTTGAGGCAGACCAGAGTCTGTTTTTGTGGACTGGTTCCCAAGACATGTCCTCATGACAGTAAACAGAAGCATTAAATCACAGGGAGAATCCTTTGTAATTCTGTAAGTATGTGAAATAGTTTGGACAAATGGAAATGTGTGGCTAAACACTTAAAAACCAGCAAGTCTCTTCCTGCATATGTAGGAATCAGTAACTAGACTTGTATTTTTTTTTATTTCCTTTTAGTTTTTTCATTAGAAGTGTTACAGTACAGTTGTAAACTTTCACTTTAAACACCATGGTAAGTGGTTAGTGATGTTTTCATAAAAGTATATTCCAGTAAATTACAGGTTGAGTTCTGTAATTTCTTTTTGTAGTTATGGAAGTTCTTTTTTTCTTGTGTAGTGAGCCTAAATGAAAGATATGTTTACTTCCAGTGACTTTGAATATTTAAGCATGTATTGAATTTCATGACTCTTATTTTGCTTTTGCCTGCGTTGAATGCATCAGGTATTCAAAAATAAAAATATCATTTAAGGATTCTATTCAAGAAGACCTGAAAAAGTCTTTCTAGAAAGGTTTTTGTTGTTATCAGCAATATGTATGTGTTAGCAGTGGATAGCAATTTGCTGAAGACACCACAGTTTTTTTTTTATTTGTCTGCAAGCATTCTGTTATGGTAGGAAGGTGGATTTGATGATCGTTGCTTCTCTGACTGTTTCTTTTTTGACTATTTTTAAAATTATGTTTCCAAATTTTATGTATGTTATCTTAGAAAGTCTGTTACAGTTCTTATCAGAGGTTTTCTGTTTTAATCAATTATGTCCTTATTACATTACCTGTGTTTGCGTCTACATTCTGCCATAGAAATGTTAGGAAAACTAAGTTCCTGATTAAGATCTTCATTTAGTATGAATGAGACATCAAAGAAACTCCGTTACTTCAATTAGGGCTACACAGATTCATTTATTTGTTATAATGAATGCAAGAAATTGAGGCATATCAGGAAATTGAACTAAAATCTCCTCAGTTGTAGTTCCTCGTCCAGCTGCAAAATATTTCTTTCCTGTAAACACATTCTCACTTTGAATTTCCTGGTATTTCTCCACTGTATTGAGACTGGTTACACACTCACAAACGACTGAAAGGTTCAATTTTTTGGGGGGCACTTTTATATAGATATTATATAAATTAGATATTTGAGAACCATACAACGATTTTCTTTTTACATTCCTGTTGCATGTGAAAACTAAATATAGTGATGTTAAAGGCCTTAAATAGATCAAGTAGGTGGCAGCGACTGTAACATACGCTTGGAAGGCTAAAATTTTGTTGTCAGTTGGGCCTTTGTGTTGCAGATACTGGTGCAGCTGAAAGAAACTTTGAGATGCTTTAACTTCATTAGCTGATACTTTGTGTCTATGCAGTCTTTGCAATGTTTGTGGGCTTAAAATTTGTGAACATCATTGTTGTTTTTTTTTTTGAAGAAAAGTTTGGGTGAATTTCACAGTTCACTGACGAAGCACGACTTCTTAGAAGTGGTAGAAGTTTGTGCTCTGTGGTAGGTGTTTGAATGACATTGTGTTAATTTGCTGAAAAAAAAGAATATGTATTACAGAAAGAGAATCCTTTTAACATGCCAAAACATAGGAGTGTCTCTTGCAAGCTAGCTTCTATTAAGAACTGGGACATTGAGAAGAAATGGTCCTTTTGCCCTAAAAGCTTGCAATCTTTATTTTGTTTACTGCTTTGGTAATAACTGTATGCAGGGAGATGGATGTAGAATAGTAGACCACCTTAGCAGGACACAGTGGTGTCACTGGACTAAAACATAGGAACCGTGCATTACTGATTGTAAAATTTATGATAATCACTTAAAGACCTGTTCATCCTTTCTGGCTGATAACTGGGGAAAAAATGCATTAAGTAAATAATTTAGTAGAAGAAATTTTAAGAATAGAAATTCTAAGAGTTGATTCACAGTTCTTCCATCTGTTAATCACAGGCAAAATAAAGTATAATTTAGGGAGCTGTTTCCTCACTGTTTAATTAAGCTGTGAAATCTTTCGGTGGATAATGATTCAAGTGCTAAGAGCTTACACACTATTAAAGGGGGATAGGACAAAGTCATGTAAAATCAGGGGAGTGTATTCAACGTAAAAGGCAGCTTAAGAAGTCTTGAGCTGCAAGCTCTGAAAGAGACTGTTGAGCTGTTTTAGGGAAGTGTTGCTGTACTATCTTCTGTATTCAATCTTCCTGGATATTCGCAATTACAACCTGTATCTGAAACAATAAGATACTTTTTTGGTTTGATTCAGTACAGGGGATACTTTTTTGGTTTGATTCAGTACAGGGGTTTCTGATCTAGTGTAATTATGTCTAAATATATATGATAAATTAAGCCTAGAAAACTCTTCTGTGGTTATTGACAGCCTTGATCCCTTGAGAGACCACTGAAGTGTAAAAACCTGGTAGCAATTATCTTTTCTAAGATGTATGGTTGGTTGGATAGATCCTTTATTTTTCCAAGGTAGAAATCCCTTTTTAGTGTTGGAGTTGCTGTCCTATGGTAACTGGATCCCCTTCCATTAGAACAGTAAGATAGATAGATAACAAGTCTTCAGTAAGAATTAAATTTACGTTCATCCTCTGTGTGGGAGAAACTGTAAGGGATTCATTTTTGAGAAGGTGGAGAGTTTGATTGTGGCAGCGCTTCTGCTGTATGGCTTCAAATTTGAAAAAGTGAACACAAGTGTTTCCTAAATGTGATCTGGTCAGCCAACTATTTAAATAGCTAACAATATTTAAATATTGTTTTGCTGAATGCATGTTTGCCTGAAGTCAGGAGAATGATCTAAGTTCATTTTTGATGTTTCTTGTGCCACTTTTTTCAGACTTATGCCACAGTTAATTACTGAAAAATATATGAAAGCTTTAACTACTCCTTTTTTGTTCTTTGAAAGGCTCCAGAAACAAGGCTGCTGTAAGATTCTGTATGTTCTGAGGGAATAGACCTTGGTATTTTCTTAAATTTTTTTGGATGTTTTTCCTTCCAAGCTGCAATAGATAGAAGTTCGAAGATTTTTTTTTTTAATAAATATTTTGGAAAAAAATAGTATAAAAGGCTTTGGCTCTTCGGATATTCTATTTTGTTAAGCCTGTATTCAAGGATATTGATGTTGTAGTGTTGGGATAGAAAATATAATTAAAAACACCTGTTTAATCCTCTTCAACCTTTTTTTTTTTTCAATTTTGAAATAAACTCCTCAGTAAAGTTGTCATTATCAGAAATCAATATATATAATTTTCCCTGATTCTGCCACCTCTCACTTTTTTCCCTGCTTCAGCTAAAGTAATTTTGAGGTTGTTCTCTAGATGTTGTTACATTTTTTTTGGATCAAAGATAAGAACATCGTATCTCTCGTGAGAATCAGGTGGGAGAGTAATAGTGATAGGGTTATTTCACGCTACTTTATTTCGCACTTTAGCCATCAGGAGTAATGTACCATATTAAAAGAAAGTCAAGTACTGTAGGTGCCAGATACTGTGTGGCTTATGAAAACCAGCCTCTTGATGCGTTCAATTTTAACATGCTATGTTTAGTATACCAGACTGTATCTACCTGTAATGATAAAATCCGTAGTTTAATTTTCTTTATCATGGAAGTCTGATTTTTCCCCTCTTTCCATTTAGATGCAAAGTCTGAAGGGTGGTACAGAAGCCATAGCCCACTTGGATCAGTTAGAAGCTGATTATTATGATCTGCAGCTTCAGTTATATGAAGTGCAGTTTGAGATCTTGAAATATGAGGAGCTGCTGCTGACAGCACAACTTGAAAGCATCAGAAGACTGATATCAGGTACTTGGTGCATTTTAACTTAATACATGATCTGAAAAAAAGATACTTCTATTCTTAATGGTCTAGTAAAGCCTGTGGGAATGAAATGAGGACAGTTTCTCTACCATGTGGCAAGCTGGATATTCTAACTTAAATTAAATTTACACTTGTTCATAGGCAATACAGATGCAGGAGCTTTCGTATGATTTTCAGTGTCTCTGTTTGAAAATGAGCAAATGAAGTTCTGTGTAAAGTTTAGAAAAACTGAATTCAGGCAGGAAGAAATTTCTTCATTGCTGGTCTTATGGGATAAAAACCTGTATTCGTGTTACTCATTTCTTAAAAGAGACTCCTGTAAAACAGAATTCTTCAGAAAATCTTGAAGCTGCTTTTATCACAGTCTCACTGGTGTAGAGTAGTGGTGCAAGCCTGTTATTTCCAAATGGTATGGTGCATTTAGAAACTAAAGAAATGGTACAATAAAACTGTACACCATTTTTGAATGTAGTTCTGTCTTTGGACCTTTTTATGCTTAATATTTTTATTTACATAAGCTCTGTTTTATTGTTTAGAGTATAGGGCTTGTGTAGCATTTTTCTGAGAATAGAGAAGTCATTTGAAAGAGCAGAGATTTGAAGGTAGGTTGTATTTTGAGTTATCTCTGGAAAAAGAAAAAACATGGAGTACTGCAGAATCCTCTCACTGTTCTGTGAATGTTCTACCTTCAGGTTTGTGATGACAACAAAGTTAACTGCATGTGTAGGAGGTAGGGATTAAACTTTTTGTAACTGACTTAAATGGCTGTGACTTAAGTTACTTGGTGGAAAGCTTCTTGTTACTGTACACTTATTGTCGTTTGTACTTGAGTAATGAGTACTGATTAATTTTATTGAAAGAACACGTAAACAGGAGTCTGAGAAGAAATTTGTATCTCAAGTTTGTATCAAAATCCTTTCATTTAATGATAGTAGAATCAAAGGGCTTGCAGAGATTAAGTAAATTGTAAAAACATAATTGGTCATTACAAGTTTTAACAAATGCTACCTCTAGAAATCTCAAAAAGAACCCCAAAAACTTAGCATGTCAACCTGACCCATAGTAAAACAAAGCCACTAGTAAACTCAACATACAAACTGTCCCCTACTCTGCTAACAATTGAATAATTGACTGTTCTGGCTTCCTTTGTTCTTCTAAATTTATGGAATACTCTTTAATAAATATTTTCTTTTGCAAATTCAACACACTGGGTTTGAAAACTATTAAATAATAATATATCATCCTAATTTAAACGGTAGTAGTAGTCTTTTACCATCATTAATCAAACACTAGCATTTGAAAAATGTGAATTTATTAGGTTAGAATTTTAGAGAGACTTATCCTATCCGTACAAACAACCTGTATATCTTTCTGAGATGGATTTTTGGTGGATGCATTGCCCTCACCAGAGCATGAGTTAGTTGGTTACTCTTTTGGATGGGAGGGTGTTAACTGTTGGAAATCACGTGAATTGTGTCTGAAGGTAAATAATTCTTTTATTCTAAGTATTTGTGTCATTAAAATGTTTAAGTACTTAACAGATGTTATAACAATTTTGGAAGTTCTAAAATTTTACAGGAATGTTTTCGGATTTTTAATGGATGTTGCTTTTTTCTTTTTTTTTCTTTTTTTTTTTTTTCCCCCAAACAATAAAACAATATCTAACAAGTTGACCTGATGGAACAGTGGGAATTGACATCAAAAGAGTTTCAGGATGGGTATTAGGAAAACGTTCTTCACCAGAGCCACTAGGATAGGTTCCCCATGCAGCCCCAAGCTGCCAGAGTTCAAGAGGCATGTGGACAGTTCTCTCAAGCATAGGGTTTAAATTTGGGGTTGTCTCTGTGTGAATCCATATTTGGACTCAGTGATTCTTGTCCCTTTTAATTTGACAGTTTTGCAACTGATCTGTTATGGTTTCATTTGTAAATTGCTATCCTTAACTCTTAACGAAATCCCATTTTAAAGCAAGTGAATTCTTCCATTTTATAAGTGTGTAGGGAAATACAATTGGTTTTAGCTGTAGTTCTTGTTTTTACTCACTGTTTAGAAGTGGATTCTAATGATTTAATAGCTCTTGTCTGGATGAAACTCAAACTGTGCACTACACTACTGACTTGAATAGATCTGATATTTATTGTTGTTTTTTCTGACAGTGCTGTATCCTGCTGACTCAAAATTAACATTTAGCGATCAAAATTTTGGTTGCAGCAGATGCACGAAATGATCTGAACTAACAACCCCTTCTGAAATTGACAATGTTCTGAACAAGACTGTGTCCTCTTCTGCATATTATCTAAAGGCAGAAGTAGGCAGAATCCAGAGTCTTCCTTCCTCTAGATGTCTTCCTTCCTAAGACGTAGCTGATGAAGGAGGAAGCATAGGATCATAGAATTGCTCAGGCTTCCCACTGCTGCCTCTATGCACAGGCAGTGACTAGAAGGCTAGAAACATCCCAAGAGGATTTTTGGCAATGTATTGTCTAATTTCCCTTGGAGGTTGTGGCAGAAGAATCTCATGTTTAAAGACTTTAGAAAGAATCTGTACATTCTGAGCTTTGTAATGAAGTCCAGAGGATATTATTTTATAGTGTGGGTCCCTTGCATTAGTTAAATGATCCGAAGGTATGCATAGGCACTGTGATCAAGTTATTTTCCAGACAGAAGTGCCACATTTTCAGTAACATTTGTTCTTTAATGTTTGAGCTTACCTGAATGACAAGCTTCTAACCTTCTGCTTTTACTCTTCTTCTGAAATGACTGTAGTATTCTTATGCATTAAATCTTGCAACATGGGCTGGCATTGTCTTGTAACAAAGCAAACTCTTGACCAGAACCACACTATTGATTGTACTTTTTCTGTTGCTGACATTTTTAAAACAGAGAAGAGAGATGAAGTGGTATATTATGACACTTACGAAAGTATGGAAGCAATGCTTGAAAAGGAGGATCCGGCAACATCTGTGCACTTGCAAAAAGAGGAGCTGCAAAAGTTGCAGCAAAAAATCCGCCAGCTGGAAGCAAGGCGTGGACGTATTTCAGCCAAGAAAGCCTACCTCAGAAATAAAAAGGTACCAGTAAATTGCAAATTTCTGTCATTATTAGCAGACTTAATAAAACTTCAAAATTATATTTCAAAAGATTGTATTACATTAAATTAAACTTCTACATCTCAGAAATGCTGTGGATTATATTTACTGTATGTTAAAAGTTGTTTTAGAATGTAATTGGACAAATAAACAAGTATATAAAATTGATATTTTAAGATAATTTAATTTGACTTTAAAGAACTCTTTAATGACATGGAAGAAAACAAATAAAATTATTTCTATAAACTTATCAAATCACTTGTATGTGGAGATTTTAGCATTTTTTATGGAGAGCAGATTTATGTCTTGATTTATATTTTGCAGAAGAAAATCTTCAAGGATGTTTTCTCATTCATGAGTTATTTTTCTCTTCTGTACTTCTAAGAAAAAGCAGCTATATATGAAATCCAGTATATATTCTTAATTTATAAAACTAGGTTTGCTATTATGAATTAATAGGCTCAGTTTCATTTTTTAATGTGTTTATGGTTGAAATATTGTGTTGAAAGTGTTTTTCATGCAGCAAAGATTTTGACGTGGTATGTCAAATGTAGGTAAATATATTCATTCCTTTTTCCAGAATGACTTGTTCATTGTTCTCTAACAGTTGACACTTAGATCAATATGCATTAATAATGAGTTAATTTAATGAATAGATACAAGTTTATAGAGAACAATGTAATACTTGTTAAAAGTACTAAGTAACTGGGGTTTAACAAGTCATACTTCTTGAAGTGTTTCCACATCTTCCTGTATATTCTCAAAATATACAGAAGTCCTAGCTGAGATCCCTTTTTAAATTAGGATCTTTATATTTTGTTTTATATGATTAACAAAATACGGTGAAGAGTGATTAAGGAAGCACAAAAAATAATTCTCTGGCATCAGACTTTATTTTTCAGGGGAAGTTGTTCCATCAGCCATGTACTTGAAAGTCTTGTCTGCTAAGGAGATAATGTAGCAACAAATAGTCAATTACTATAGACTAGAATAAGAAGTAAATAAAAACTTCTTTGACTTCAGTCATTTTCTTTTTCAGTAATTCTTTCCTTGTTTGTGTGGTTGATTTTTTTTTTATGACTGTCAAGTATTTTTAAGACGTCTTTACTTAAACTTCTCTTAGAGATCTGTTAGAGGCCTTATTCAGTTGTACTTCTGAGTATTGAGCCAGATGTTTTAAAATTTTTGGTTTCACTGAGGTCAGTGCAGTTTCACTGTTCTGATGTTTTATTAACATGAATGGGAGCTCTATGCTCACTTTTTACACAAAATCTATTTGTGTTTATTAAGCAATCATCTACTGAAGTTCCTCTGTCTTGATGACAGTTACAAAAGGAAAAGCATTCATTATTTTTCTTGTTTCTTTAAAACGTGTTACGAATCTTTCATGAAAGATCTCTCTCTATTGTTATCCCAGTCTACCCCCTGCTGGCTGCACAGTAGTATTAATTAAGTTATAGTACGAAATAAACATGTTTCATTATAGAACTAGATTTCTAGCAGTGTTATGGTAATAAAGATACTCTAGAAGGTGTCCAGAAAAATTATTTGGAAAACAGAGTAATGAATAGAATTATTTGACATCCAGTAAAAGTGTTTCTTATCCTGAGCAGCTAAGAGAAGGAACCATTTGAAGTTGCTTGCACCATTCTTATGGTGCATACTTTCACCTACAAATGTTCACATTCTGCTATGTCCATTTAATAGGAGATTTTTACTGTTTCCCAAACATTGATGTTAAAGCACAGCCCATGCCTAAACAGATGTATGCAAGGTTACTTGGTATGCTTTCATAATATTATAACTTATCTTCTAAGGGCATAACCACATAGAAATCTTAAAATATGCTTTCTGCACATACTGAGTTTACTGAATGAGAAGATAACTTCTTAAATGGGACATTGTTCAGTATGAAAGCAGAATTCACTGGAACTAACTAAATACAACACGAATACAGACCTCTTTTCACTGTATTACAAATTACTAGTATTGAATGTATTAACTTATCCAGTGATAAAAGTGAGTAGTTAATCAGTTCTCTTTTTCTGTCTCTTGAACAGAACTGCAGAAATTGGTCAGATGATTAAAGGACAAAAACTTCTAGATACTTTCTGAAGTTTGCATGGTTGGTCAGCGTCTTTCATGAAGTGTGGCTCTCTAACTGATCATAGTGCCCCCACTAAAGTTTTAAATAGTCCAGAAGGAAGGATTATGTCACACATGTACCAGGCTGTATTCCTAATTATAGAATCATACAATCTTTATATCTGGAATAATCTTTTCCTTATTAACAAGAGTATGAGGTTGTTGATTTATGTTCGACTTGTCATTCACCATAATCATACAGTTCATTTTATTTTATATTTCCACCCCCTTTTTTTTTTTTCCATCATCCTTTGCTTGCGGAAGCTTAATCTTGTCCATGTAGAACCTCACATTTATCCCTATGAAATTGCAGCCTGGCTTTGTTTAAGAACATTTTGGTAATTAAGATGATTCAGAGTTCTAATACTGTGCTGTGACATGTTCTCAGCCCCTCCTAGTTGTTGTGGGGTTTTTCTTGGTATTATTTCAAGTCATGCAGAACTAATTATATTAAAGTAGGTCATTTCTTTATTAATATGGAATCAGCACCAAGGATGTTTTTGTCCAGGTTGTCCTCTTTCTTTACATGCTTAGAATATGTTTCACTATTGCTCTTATTCTGAAAGATTTAAATATTAATGTTACCAAAAAAAATATCAGGGAAGTGTGGCCTCAGTTATGAGAATGTGTTCCTGTAATTTACATACTGAAGTAGTACTGTTCATATCATTTTTCAGTATTCTTGTTAACATGCAAAAAATCCCAAGAAATATTATGTGATCATCTTCACAGAATTATAGAAAGCCTCGGGTCAGAAGAGACCTCAAAGATTATGTAGTTTAAACCACAGTGCTGTTCACATGGTTGCAAAGCCCCTGGATCAGGCTGCCTGTATTCCCATCCTACCTGGGCTTAAACTCCTCTGGGGGTGATGGGGCATTCACAGCTTCTCTGGGCAGCCTGTGCCAGTGCCTCACCAGCCCCTGAGTAAAGAATTTCCACCTAACATGTAACCTATATCTCCCTTTTTCTAGTTTTAAACCATTCCCCTTGTAAAAAGGAGACTGTGTAAAAAGTCTGTCTCCTTTTTGTTCCGAAGTTCCCCTCAAGTAAGAGGGTGGACTCAATGAGGTCTCCCAAGAGACCTTTTCTTTAAGCTGAACAAGGTCAGCTCCCTCAGCCTTTCTTGTAGGAGAGGTGTTCCAGCCCTCTGATCATCTTAGTGACCTCCTCTGGACCCGCTCCAACAGCTTCACATCATCTGTCCTAAGCTGTGGGCTCCAAGCCTGGACGCAGCACTGCAGGTAGGGTCTCATGAGGGCAGTGGAGAAGAGAGGGACAATCATCTCCTGCTCCTGGCTGGCCATCTCTCTTTTGATGCATCCCCAGATACAGTGGGTGTTCCGGGCTGCAAGTGCAGTGCTGGCTCATGTTCACCTTTTGTTCACCAGGACCACCATATGTCCTTTTCCCAGTCTGTACACTTATCTGGGATTACCCTGTCCCAAGTGCAACACCTTGCACTTGCCCTTGTTGAACCTCATTAGGGGGAGTTAGAGAGGGCAGTGTAGAGAGGGACAGTTCTCCCACTTGTGGCTGGCCATCTCTTTCTTGATGCAGTCCCAGATACTGTTGACTGGGCTGTAAGAGCACACTGCTGGCATAAGTCCGACTTTTCATCCACCAGGATCCCCAAATTCTTTATAAGTTTAGTTCTATTTGTGCTTGGCTTTTCGAATCCCCTCTCTCTGCACCTGGACAGCATCCCTGTACTCTTCCTGGACCACCCATATCTGCTTCTGCTTCCTGTGCATGTCCTTATCCATCAGTTTGAACAGCAGGTCCTTGCTCAGCCATGTCCATTTCCTACCTCCTCTGCCCGACTACTTATGCTGGGAGACAGAGAACTCTTACAGTCTCAGACAGGTGTCTTAAGAGAACTGCTTGCTCTGTTCTGTTCCTGTGTCACTAACAACAGTTTCCAGATCTCATCACAAATTTGTTAAACATCCAGGATTTTGCTCTCCTGAAGTTCAGGATCCCGACTCTGCACTTTGTCAGGCCCCCGCTCCTCACGATCACAGCCTCAGGCAGGCCACGGTCACTACAGCCTGAGTGCCTGCTACCCTGACCTTTTTAATGGGCCCATCTGCATTGATGAGCACCAGGTCCATTGACACTTCACTGCTGGTTGGTCTGTCCAATACGTGGGTCAGGAAGTTGTCCTCCATGCACTTCAGGAGTCTCCAGGAATGCTTGCAGCCCACCGTGTAGTTTCCCCAGCAGACATCTGGGTAGTTGAAATCCCCCATCAGGATGAGAGCCTGAGTGCAATGCCTTTTGTAACAAGACGGCCTCATAATCAGGCTCCCCTTATTAGCTCTAGTAGGCAGCTCTGGTAGACCCTAACTACCTGATGTCATGTATTGATCTGTCTCGTTCTCTGGAGATAGTTCAAAGCCTTGGTCACTTTCCTGTGTAACCTGCTCTAGCAAACTTAGTTTAGCAGGAGGATTAGACTTAAATGAACTCTACAGGCCCCTCCCAACCTCTATGATTCTGTGATACTGTGTAAATGCTTGCTTTTAAACCACGTATTATAGATACCAACTTGGTGTAATAAATGAACCTGTTTGTATGTACATAAAATGGTACCCGTTTTATTAATGCTTGTGGTTGCAGGTTATTTATGTAAAGATGAACTCACACTTGTAAATGGGAAGCTGCTTCATTCCAGAGACAGAAATATGCGATTTATTCAAGGGTTAGTTATTACCCATTTATACAAATACATGGCATTGCACAAGAGTTTTGTGAAGTATTTAACTGATCAGCATTTCTTAGCACTTATGTACTCATTCTATAGAGGAGACTTTTCAAGCAGCGGTTGTATATTCTTTTGGCAGCTAAAATAATAAGCTTGGCTTTGTTTCTCTAGATTTTGTTTACATTTTATGGTTTGATTGTAAGATAAATCAACTTCTTACATTTGATTGTCTGAAATGGGCTTTGTAATTTCTATTTTCCAATTCCTAGTGCCATTTGCTAAATATTACATTATAAACAGAACGTTGATGTTTGAAATTCACATTTTATAGACATCATCTTGTGTCTCTACAGGAGATTTGTATCGCAAAGCATAATGAAAAGATCCAGCAGCGTCACCAGAGTGAGGAGGAGTACAAAATGCACCACACTGTTCAGCTAGTAAGTTTGAGCTTTCTGCTATTCAGCAGGGATTTAGATGATAACTTGCATTGCTCGTTATACATTCATTAGTAGAATATAAAATCAGATTTCTAATTCATATTATGCTGGTAAGGAAGAACATACAGCTCTGTTAGGATGACACTGAACCCAATCAAATAATAAAAAAAAATCATTAATACTTGATTCACAGTCTAAATGATTTCTGCTAGAGTTAGGCTGCATGCAGAATTTCTGACATAGTTCTGGATCTTGCTCCACATTTCTGTGTTTTCTTGTAACACAGAATAGGTTACCTAGTCCAAATGTTGTGTTGTACGTAACAGACTTTTCTAAAATCTGTTTGAACTATAGGCTAGATCTTTAGTGCTGATGTAACATCCATTTTTAATAAAGATCACTGACAAAGATGTGTTGAAATCTAAGTCCTTTTAATTCAGGCTTCAGTTAGATTATTGAAAATGATTCTCAGTTATCCTTCTACATTTTTAACATTTTTATATATTTATCCAGGAAGTCAGATGCATAATTTATATCATGAAAAGGCTACACTTACCAGAATACTCTTTCAGGAACTTGGAAGAATGCATATTTTTTTTTCATTTCTTAAAATAAAGCAAATAATTCTACTATGTTGATTATAGTCCATTTATCACTCTTAAAAATAAAAGGCTTGATAAGCTTGGTCAGCAGGTTGAGGGAGGTGATTTTGCTCCCCTACTATGCACTAGTGAGATTTCACCTGAGTACCAAGTGCAGGTGGAGAGCCCTCATTACAGGAGAGACATGAGTCTGCTGTGTTTCCAGAAGAAAAAATAATTCAAGGGATGGCACACTTCCCCTGCGAGTATGAACTGGGAGACCTGGGGCTGATCAGCCTGTAGAAGAGAAGGCTCCAGGATTTTGGCATCTAAAGCAATTGGCTCTAAAAAAGGAGACAGATTCTTTAGTGATGCATTTTGTGATAGGTCAAAGAATCACAGAATTGGCAGGATCCTCAAGGGTCATGAATCTCCAACCCCCTGCCACATGCAGGGCCACCAACCTCCCTATTTAATGCTAGACCAGGCTGCCCAGGGCCTTATTCAATCTGGCCTTGAACACCTCTAGGGATGGGGCATCCACAACCTCTCTGGGCAGCTGTTCCAGCACCTCACCGTTCACTCTGTAAAGAATTTCCCTCTGACCTCCCACCTAAATCTCCCCTTTTCAACTTAAAAGCATTTCCCCTTCTCCTGCAGTTATCTACCCTTTCAAAGAGTTTATTTCCCTCCCCTCTGTAGGCTCCCTTTAGGTACTGAAAGGCTGCCGTGAGGTCACCCCGCAGCCTTCTTTTCTCCAGGCTGAACAAGCCCAGCTCCCTCAGCCTGTCTTCATAGGGGAGGTGCTCCAGTCCCCTGATCATCTTCGTGGTCCTCCTCTGGACCCTTTCCAAGAGCTCCCTGTCTTTTTTGTTCTGGGGGCTCCACACTTGGACACAGTACTCCAGATGGGGCCTCACAAGAGCAGAATAGAGGGGGACAATCACCTCCCTGCTGGCCACCCCTCTTCTGATGGAGCCCAGGATGCCATTTGTCTTCTGAGCTGCAAGGGCACACTGCTGGCTCATATTAAGCTTTTCATCAATCAAGACCCCCAGGTCCTTCTCTGCAGGGCTGCTCTCAAGGACCGCTCCTTCCAGTCTGTATGGATGCCTGGGATTCCTCCGGCCCACATGCAAAACTCTGCACTTTGCCATGTTGAACCTCATCAGGTTCACCAGTGCCCACCTTTCTAGCCTACTGAGGTCCCTCTGAATGGCATCCCTTCCTTTAACCGTGCACCACTCAGCTTGGTGTCGTCCAGTGGAAATAATTTTAAATTAGAAGAGGAGAGATTTAGGTTGGGTATGATGAAGAAACTTGTAACAGTAGGAATGGTAAGACGCTGGAGTACATTGTTCAGAGAGGTGGTATAAGCCCTGTCCTTGGAGACATTCAAGGTCAGGCTGAATAGGGCTCTGAGCAACATGATGTAGCTGTTAGTGATCCTGTTCATTGCAGGGTGTTTGGACTAGGTAACCTTTAAAGGCCCCTTCCAACTCAGAAGGTTCTATGATTCTATGATTTTTCTGTTAAATACTAAGGGCTCTTTTTTTATTTTTTTCATGGGTTTGCTAACTTACTTTATATAAAGACATGCCTTAACCTGACTGAGAAATATCCACTATGTTGCAGAATAGGTTTTTACACAGACATACACATTCCTTGGATATTTAAAACGTAGATGTGGTGGTAAAACTGTACTTTCTTCTTGCTGTAGTCTTTTCTTTGTATTCTTGTAATTTCTTCCCCCCTTACTCAATTACCTTCTTTTATTGCTTTCTTCTTTTTCGGTCTCTTGTTTTAACCGTTTTCTATGCATATACTCCTCTCCAATGCAACTGTCTATACATATCTCACTAGAAAAAACAGGAGCTGGCTCTTGGAAAGGACAACTAGCTAAATAATGAAAATGGCAGCTAGTCTGATTCTGCTTTTTGTTGAGTGAATAAGGATAAAAGTTCATGAAGGCGATAATCTTAACTTTTAACAATGTATCAGCTTTTTTTATTTACATTCTATGCCATAAGTCTTTTAAGAATTAAGGTCACTGTTACTGCTTACGAGGTTTTTCTTTGTAGTCATTCGTTCTATGATATATTCTTCTGATAAATTCTGTACTTATACCAAAGAGTGTCTTTTGCCATTTGATACTGAGTACAAATTTTCAATAAATTTGACTGAAGTGTTTTGTTTCAAAGAATAAATAGCTGAAAGAAAGTGCATAACTAGTTAATAGAAGGGGATCAAATGTGTTTCTCCTAAGTTAAGATCTCCAAACAAAAAAATACTACTGTCTTAGCTGTGAGGAAGAGCTTCAGACCTTTTTTAAAAAAGATTATAGAAAATCAAGCTAGATTAAACATGCCACTTCAAGATAATAAAATTCAAAATTTTAGTTTAAATTGTTGCTAAATATGCTATTTATCATCTTTCAAGGCAAAAATTTCAAGTCCCAGTGTTCCAGTTCCACATTGAAATCTTTTTACCAAGCCTTGAATTTCATCACAGTTACAAAATAGGAAATCTGTTACATTATTTGAGGAGATAGCGAAGTTTTGAAATTCTCAAATGTGTTTATTAGAAAAATGGAACGGTAAATAATTCATTGCAGTTTTTAGAAGAGTTATTTAAATACAGTACTTTTGTGATGTTAAATGTAGCTTTAGATGTAGTATTTATGTTTTTCCATGTATGTTCTCAGAAGCGAGATCAGCTACAAGATGAAGAGGAAAGAAAGAGCTCCTGGGTTAGTCAGGAACGACAGAAAACACTGGACAGACTTCGCACATTTAAACAGGTAACAGAAGAAGACTTCTGTTCTACTTTTCTGCTTTTTCTTTTTTTTTTTGGCAAAATAAATTTTCACTCCTCCCCAAACCAGACTATACTATTTGTTAATTTATTCTACTATGTAGTTAATTACTCTTTGGAAAATTGATGATGAATTACGGCACTGGAAGTAGCAAATCTCTGTCATTGTTATGTTATCAGTGCCATAATAAGCTTCTGTTGTCCTACTCTACACATTGTGGCAAGATATTTAACAGACTTTCTTAGAAATATAATCCAAATGATATTTCTTGCAAGGAGCATTGCCATTTGATAAAGCTGCACCACCACTGACTTCATAACATCTGTCAATACCTGTCCCTTTCCGTTACAATGTTAGTGTCATGAAATCAGTAGAACATGGCATAAAACGTAGAAAACAAGGAGAGGGATTAAGGTGCGTTAAAATGGAGATCGTATTAATTGGTGAAGACTGTAAGAGAGACATGAGAAATGTATTTATTGGAAAGCTGTCTTCCTCTGCAGTACGCTCTTCATATCCTTGTTTTTTGCAAGACTTTTTAATTATATACATTCTGTGAATTGAAGCAAATTTACTTATGTTAACCAGCACTTCATAATGAACTGACACAACGTCACAATTTTTAAAGAATGTTTTACACCTTGCTTTCAGAATCAGTTTTTACTTTTGTGTAAAAATGTCCATGGGTGAATCAAATTTGAAAAGATATATTGAGAAAATAAATTCAGGAACAAAAATAAAAACACTGGAAATTTTCAAAATGTTCGATATCTATTAGAGGTAACTTTTTTGAATGGTGTGATTCATACCTAAAGGAAGTGTTTTAGGCTGGAGTGGACTTCGTTGTGGGAAGAGCTTTAATCAGCTTCAGGGAAGAGAAGAAAGAAGGAATTATCAATTTTCAGAAAAAAAAAAACTTTTGAATGTACTGTTTATTAGTGAAATCCTAATCTTAACTTTTGTATCTCTGGACCAGTCATGTATAACTTACGGCTTAACTAAGAATTGAAATTAGAAAAATGGATTGTGTGTATATAAAGGTGAGGATATATTTACTTTGGTTTTATGTATAGAGCAAAATGAATGAAAACAATAGATTAATTCTGCTGGTTGGAAAAGCAAGCTCTAGTGACAAGTATTCAGCATTTAAAATGGTCTTCTACGTATACTTACCTAATTGTAATTAACTTTTATACTCCAGCGGTACCCTGGCCAAGTAATACTTAAATCAACCAGACTACGACTGGCTCATGCAAGAAGAAAATGTGCAGCCAGCTCAGCGCCCTCTGTAGATCAGCCTCAATCTTTGCCAGCAACCATACAAATCCAAGAGAAAAGTGAAGAGGTGGAATTGGAAAATGCAGTTCAGCCTTTGCAAGTGCAGGAATCCACGAGCTTAGAACAACTTCAGGATATCTCGTTACCTCCCAGCAGTGTTACGTCTGAACTGCCTCAAGTTAGTCCTTCTCCACTCATCAGTACTGAGCTACAAACAGAGACTGTTAGTGTAGTACCAGTTCCACCCCCTTTGCCTCCACCACCTCTGCCTCCACCTCCACCTCTGCCCTCCAAGGAAGATACGACCAAATCCTTGGAGAAAAGTGGCAGCTTTGTCAAACGTCAGAGTGAAGAGAAGGGAGTCCAGCACTCTTCCAGTGTCCCAACAGCATATCTGTTTGACAGCAGTCAACTAGTCAGTGCCAAGAAGAAGCTTAAGAAGACAGGTGATCTAGAGGGTTTACAGAGAAGGAGAGGTAATGTTTGCATTCTTCTGCATTTAACTGCAATGTACATCTATTCCTCTGATGTATTGAGCAGAGGAATATGTAGAGAAGTCTATGCTGTGATTTAGGTATAATCATTAATGACTTAAAGAATGTTGGCAACTGTTGGCAAACAAATTGTAGGATCCTTATGACAGCATACTATATATATGTTCAATTAAACAGAAAGCAACTTGTGAAACTGATCATATGATACACCATATCAAATCAGCTAGAAATATAGCTAAAAGTTGCCTTCAAGAACCCTTTCTTATCTTGCTTACAACTAGCTTCACCTGAGGGTGCAATGTTTTTTTATTTTTCAAAACAGAATTTAATGTAATTTAGGACCTAGTAAAACAAGTATTGTCTTGGGACATAGGAAACCTTGAGAGTGTTTTCTTGAAGGTTTCTTGAAATTTTCGTAGAAAAATCCACAACTCCTTAAATCATCTTGAGAGCCAAGTAAAAACATACACATTTAACTACAGTTGAGAATTAAATTTATAATAAATTAACCAAGCATGTGACTTCATTAGAGGTTTCATTGGTAAGTAAGTAAGACACAGGGCTGAGTTGGTAGATTTGCTACAACTTCACTGAGTGACTGCTATCTGCTTTTAACTTTATATCATATATAAAATGGGGAGGTGGCAGCCACATTTGAACAGAACAATTTTTGGATAAAATGTGCTATATTAGAGTGGAGTCTTTTTATGAAAATTGGATATACAATTTTCAAAAGCACTGAACTGAATGTTGTTGAGGAAAAGTACCTGAGGTGGGCCTTGATTTGCAGTACTGTAACATGACATTTCATTAGAAATTCTATTTGGGTATGTCAGTTACAACTGCAGGAAACATCCCTCAGTTGATGTTTTTCCTCATGCATATAGAACTTGAGCTGTTTTTGCCTATCGGACAGAAACAAGAGTGTTTCTCTTTAGTGCTCCTTAAAGGATTGAAACAGCTGAATAGTTACAGAATTCTTAAGCTCTTACGAGTCTTGCAAGTCATAAGTACAGTGTCTTAAGTTCATTATAAATACTGATGCTGCTGTGCTCCATTTTTATCTGTTTTCTGGTACCTGCTTTGTTTCCATTTATATAAAACATATATTGTAAGTGCAACTTGATTTACATCATAAAATGACAAACAGAAAATCAAATACTCATAAGAGTCTCATGAATGCTAGCAGCTGTACACTACCTGCTACCCTGGCTTTCAAAAGAGAGATGTTCCAAATCTCTATGCAGCTTCAGTGATGTCAGCCTACAACAGATGAGTGCCTGACAGTCTTTGCTTTCTCCTTCAAATGTGCAATCCATTATCTTCTGTCTTTTCCTCACGTCTGTTCCAGTTGTCTGAGCCATTAGTCATCTGGGCAAGGTCCGTTCGAAAATACAAAGGAGGTTTTAGAAAGAAAAGAGTTGGAGCTGGATATTCATCTGTTGATTGATACGTGCTAGTGTTTGCTAACTAGTTTGTACTGTTTATTGTATCACATTCCCTGACCCAGAAATCTTACCTACCTGTAGCTCTTAAAAGAGCCAAAGCCCAATTTTTATTTCTGCAGAGAATTAGCTTCAGATTGATCATAAAGAAAGGGTGTGCGATAAAGTGTATACTCTTAATTATAAAGGAAAGCAATTTGTACATTGCACATTGTGCAAGGCACATTGCAACTAGGTGCTTGTACATTTCTTAATCCAGAGGAGGAGGGAAATACACACTGTGGCTGTACTGCTTTTCTCACTGGCACGCATTAGTACTTACAAACTAAGTAAAACTGGCCACAGAATGTAAGTGCAGAAAATGTAGATTGTCCTCTGTGCATGCATTCCTGTTGCTGAACAATCCAGTACCTGTTCACTACATAAGTTTCCAAGTCAAGAAATACAAAGTAATCCACACTTTCATTGTGTCTTACTCATTGCAGATATTTTGATTTTCCTGACTAGCAATAGGAAAGACATCTTCAATAAGCTTTTGTACTTATCTATTACAAAATTTGTTCATTTCAGAAGTTATAATTGTTTGTATAATATTGTTTTGACCTAGTAATAGGGAAGATAAATTTGGAAGCTAATACAAAAATAGAGCTGTAGAATGATGAAATTGAGACTGCAGTCTCTTTTATACTTATACTGTGGGATTATTACATTAATTGCATGTGGCTGCTTTTGACTGTGTAGGAAATGTAAGTAGCTGCTGAATAAATTAAGTAAAAATGGTACTGAAGGTATTTTGATTTCACTGCAGTGAGTTCCCCGATGGATGAAGTGCTGGCTTCTTTGAAGCGTGGGAGCTTTCACTTAAGAAAAGTGGAGCAGAGAAGTCTCCCTCCTTTTCCTGATGAAGATGATAGCAATAACATCTTGGCACAGATCAGGAAAGGGGTGAAACTGAAGAAAGTGCAGAAAGATGTGCTGAGAGAATCTTTTACAATTCTGCCTGATACTGACCCTCTGACAAGGAGCATCCATGAAGCGTTACGGCGAATTAAAGAAGCATCGCCTGAATCAGAGGATGAAGAGGAGAGTTTGCCTTGCACAGACTGGGAAAATTAACCTGTAATTAAATTCATTTAAAATACACATACATTTCTTCAACACTATTTTATAACAACAGCTGCTAAGCTTCAGGTCATGCATTGTAGGATACGTAGTATGAAAGTGACTAAACTGTGTGATGGCCAATGTGATAAAATATGCACACAGAAATTTAGTATCACTGACCTTTGGAAGCAAATTAAGTTTTCTATGAAGTAAAAGTTTTTTAAGACAACATCTTAGTCTGTTGTTTGAATACTTCTGCTGAATAGTGACAGGACAGCTGCTATAAAAATCTTTGTTTAGGAAATTTGAAGGGACTATTTGCAGCTTTAAAACCTTAAAAAACTTTTAAGTAGCAAAGCAAAAGCAGCACAATCACTGTTGGACATATGCTATTATTTTCTAATTACTCCTGGCCTTGTAAAAAATGTAGGGTTTACCACTTCCGACTGAATAGCTCCAAGTCAAGGATCGTAGATTTTACTGCTGAGCACATTGAAATCTCATTGGCTACCCTGTGTGACTCTTTGGTAGCTTGGTTTCAATATGTGAACACTCCGTATTTCTAGACTATAAGCACTAAATTTAGTGTGTGTATGTATAGATATACATATATATATAGATACATATATGTATATACATATACACAACATATATATATATTTTTATATATATATTTTATACATAGTATAATTTATGCTTCTGCTCCTTACAGAAATCCCGTGAACTTACTTGATACGAAGCTGCAGTGCCTGATAGTACTTATGTTAGGCTTCAGCAGATGAAGCTCGAACTAAACAGAGATTGGCATCAGATTCTAAAATTAAGGCTGTGTTAACCTTAATTTTTGATTACAACAGCAGCTTACAACACTGTTCTTCTGTGGTAGTTTCTTTCTGTTACTGACGTGTAGTTGAGCTTAAGTCTGAATAAAAGGTCCCTCTAAATTTATTTGTGAATATTTAAAATCTGGAGAGAAGAGAGGTGACAATCTCTGAACAAAAGTTATAAATCTGTTTAAAAATCAAAGGCTATTTCAAGAGTATAGAAGGTAAATATTTATTATCCTTGCAACACAGCTAGCACTAGGTAAAGGATAACCTTTTTTGATGCTTTCCCTCAAGCAGTTCTATGCTGGTTAGTTTTTAAATCAGTTTTACTCTTCAGCTACAGTAAAGTGCAACAGCTGTTTAAAGTGTGTTGGTGTTGTGGTGCATCACCTGCTGAATTGTACATTGATATGCTATTTTCAAATAACTATATTTAAAACTTTTAGAAAGGAAAGTAAATTTTGCATTTATTTCCGCATGGGAAGAAGAGGAGAGATCAGGGAGAAGATCTTTACTATGAGAGTGGTGAGGTGCTGACACAGGCTGACTGGAGAGGTTGTGGATGCCCCATCCCTGGAGGTGTTCAAGGCCAGATTGGACAGGGCCCTGGGCAGCCTGGTCTAGTCTTAGATATGGGGGTTGGTGGTCCTGCATGTGGCAGGAGGGTTGGAGATTCATGATCCTTGAGGTCCCTGCCAACCCTGGCCATTCTGTGACTGAAGAAGTCTTACAAGTACATTGCTGTACTATATAAATTAACATTTTTCTTGTTACCTTTTACAGCCCTTTAGATGCATTTCAGAGTGTTGATTGAAAACCACTTCTATGCAGTATCTGTAGTGCACCAATTCACATCACCTTTTAAAGCAGTACTGAACTGAAGTATCCTGTCAGTTTGCAGCTATGGCCATTTCCTATTTTAAGGATGCATTTCAGACAAACACTGAGATCCTGTGAAATCAGTTTGACCTAAAGCAGGGTGCAGTGTTGGAGTTCTGAATATGTGCTACTTGGAGTTTTTCACCCATCCAAAACCTGCTTTCTCTTACTAGTGTCTTACTCTATTAAGAAAACAATCCTTTTCTCATGAGATGAGACTTAGACAGACAGATTTCATTGAAGAATGGTTGTGCAAACTAGCTAACAGATCAGAAATGAAAAACTGGCCCAAGCTATCAAAATATGCAAAATAATCTGCTAGAACAGAAAGACTGAAATAAAGTCTTGTTGAAATTTAGCAGAATAAATAATTTTCCCATAGATGGGTGCTTGAACATATAGCCTGGTTATGGGAGAGTGGTAGAGAAAAAAAAAGAACTTGAAGAACAGTGTTTTCTTTTTACTGTCATAAGTTATTACTGATACCATTTTGATACTATGCTTTATTATAAAAAGGATTGATATACTGATTTTTATCCGTATCAGCTGCATATCCAAAAACAGTTGCATAGGAATTTTAGGTTCAAAACAGTTATATAAAAGAATTTTGGCAGCTGCATTTCTAATTTTGTTTAGTATGCATGCATCCTTATAGACTAATTGTAATGTGATTATTTGCCTTAAGAATAGAAGCTATCTATATGTTTATCGAATAGCAATAGAAGCAAATCTATATGTTTATCAAATGCCAAAAAGTGTCTTAGAATATGCATAGCAGATGAAAAAATATTAATGTACACTAAAGAAACTTTCTTAATTATTGATGTTTGAAGACAATCATAATTAATTTCTGCAGGAGACCTAGTCATATCTTGTATTAGCTACTGTGCGAGTTAACTTCTGTCTAAAATTATGTGATTCCCTTTTTGTAAGAGCAGTTTCTTCCACACCTCATTCTAAGCCACGTACAGTAATGCTGAGGCATTCCATGTATCTGAGGTACAGCTGAGCGAGCAGCATAAAGATGCAATGGATTCTGTGTGGGTAAAAAACAGAACATGATTTTTGTTTATCAGAGGTATCCCGAGCTTTTGTTCTCTTCTGTTCTCTACAGCCTTTTAATCCAGGGCTTCTCCAAGCTCAGATCAGTGTTCAGTGCAAAAATACCAGATGGAAAAGGAGACTTGGTCATACTGTGTGTAAAGGTGTCATTAGCTTGGGAGCAGTGTTGCCATGGGAACAGAGAATTGGGCTTTTTCTAGACGCAGATCAGATTTGCATGTTGGACTTGCCTGATATGTTGATAAAAGAGGACTTGTAAAGCTCTTTAGCTTTTCAGATGTTCCTTTTTTTTTTTTTTTCCCAAACAGGTGATGTACAGCCCTTGAAGTGAGAAAAGAAACCCCAGTTGAAGATCACTTTCCTTCTTCATTTTGAAAATTCAGAGCCAGCAGTTTTGACCATCAGTTCCACAGGCGGCTTTCTTTCACAAAGAAATAGTCTTTCTTTGGGCAAGCGATTCAGCATCTGGAAAAAATGGCTTGAAATGTAAATTTTTCAGGTCACTTTTTTCGTTAATTATTCTAAAAGTTTTGGTTTGAGTAGAAAGATAAGTTGTTTTGACATGCATTTTATATAATCAAGAATGCCTGACTCTTCAGCACTTTTCATATTTGTGTTAGTAGTGTGTGGCCAGCTAAGTGGAGAGAGCATTTTGAGCTGGAGAATACTTGCTGTTAAAGGAACTAGTGATCTGGATGAAACAACAAAACAGGTATAAAATCTACCCTTCACAGCACTGAATATATCATCTGCTTGAAAACCAGTTAAGTAGGTCCTAGCAGGAAAGCTGGCAGTGATATTACAGAAAGAGCAGATTCCTTGTTGCACCACAGTAGCTGAAATTCAGTAATGTGCAACTATTACTTTCTTCTTCTTAGTTTGAAGAAGTGTATGTCAGTATGAAAAACAGCAAGTGACTACAGCGTAATGAGAAATAGGAGCTGACTTCAGTACGTATTTAAGAATGTGTTTCCAGCAAGGTGCATTTATAGCAAGGCATACTGGCAGCACCTTTTTAGAAGGTCATTTGTAATCTTAAACTTTTCTAACATAGACATTTTCATGCTTTTTTAAAATAATATTCAGCTGTGTTAAAACAAGTAAACTTTATCATTTGTTGTAAGAAGCAATATTTTGTAATTTCATACTTAAAATTATTTTTCTGTTTGGTTTTAAAGGCTTTGTTTGAATACTGTAGGCAGCCTTCTTTACAAAAGATCAAAGCACTTAAGCGTACTTGACACTTCAGTTTTGAAAATATGCTTCTCTTTATTTTTTTTTTTTTTGTTATTCTCTTCAGTGGCTGCAAAAGTATTCGTATTTTATACCCAAAGGCCTGCTGGCTAAAAAAAAAAAAAAGGTTTCCTTTTGGTCATGACTTTTTGTTTTAAAAGGAAAAAAGTTATAACTTCCTCTGCAGTGAATGCTTAGAATTAATCCTAAGCTTTGTGGTTGAAGGCTGCAGACAGCTGCACTGAGAAAGTGTATCACTAGGGTAAGAGGTGTCGGGAGACAGAGAGTCTTGGAACATCCTGAAGCTCCGTGTGATATTACATTCAGTCTGTTAAAATGTTAAGAAAGCTAAATTCTCACCAGCATTTTAGGTTTATTGGTGTGACATACTCTGCGTTGAGAAGTACACGGTCTGTGTCCCAGTGTATGTTCCATTCACCATTCCTCTCATGAAGAACCAACTATTATGGGGATAGTGTTTTTTTAGAGTGGAGTTATGCTTTGCTGCTGTCATACAACAGAACACGTACTGTGTCAGTGTTCCTGACAGGAGATTGCATGTCTTGCTATTTACTTCTGTAAATAGGAACAGAAGCACTCTCCTTAGTAACAGGTTATGTGCGGGAGCCTCAGAGGTCAGACCATTCAGCTGTTCTGCTTTGGCTGTCCTGAAATTGAAGCTCGATTGGACATCTCAGAAGGATGTCACAGTACCCTTGCTATTGACAGGCATTTTCTTAACCTTGTTGCCTTATTTATGGTAAGTGAACATTCATTCTTAAAGCACCCATGAGTAGCATTATTTCAGAGCTGTATTGATCTTTGCTATATGTATTAGTTGTCAGATGTATATGCTTCTCTCCTGAGATCAGTTCTATGGCACACTTGATACTGATTTTCCAAGAACCTAAAGCTACAAGGCATAGTTTTCTTAAACTGCTTTTCTGAACTCAGTTAATGATATGGTTGTAAGCAAGCACTCTGCTCATGCAGCAGTAACAGTGATTTCGAAGTTTATCATAATCATTGGACATTGCCTGTACTGTAAGTGGTGTATTTTTGCTCTGCATTTATCATCACTTCCAGTCACACCACACTTTGAAACTGAGTTAAATACATTTTTGGCCACAGCACAAAGCAGAATTTGTTGTAGAATGGTAATTCAGATTATACAGTTTGTCTGAGTCTTAGTGCTATATAAATAGTGGTGATTGAGCAACTATGTCAGTTTTTCCTATTTTCCAGCCTAGGTTTTCATTCCTTACAGTATGCATATGGGACTCTAGCAAAATTTGAGGTCAAGAGAAAATACCATAATTCTAAAATGTAGGTGCAGTGGTCCCTTTGCACAGTGTTTGTGTCTACAGTTTATGGTTGTGTTGTGATAAATATAGGTAGCTCAGTGCTTTACTGCAGCTTTCAGATTTATTTGCCATGTGGTCTGTCAACTTTGCCTTGAATGTGTGCATGATTGAGAAAAATTACTGTCCTTAATCTGGTTTATATTTAGTTGAAATCTTAGATTTCCTGTAATAGCTTAGTTTATAGAAATGGATTTCTCATGGGAGCAAGTGTTTTATGTGCACACAAAGAGTAGTAGTTGTGCTGAGCATAGCAGGTTATATCAGTTCAGAACTGCCATCTTCCAGATGGAATGAAAATGGTATTTTCTTCCACATACTGCTAAAAATAAAACAAAACAAAAACAACAACAAAAACCAAAAAACAAAAAACCACCAAATCCTAGGTTTTGATCTTAAACAAGTCACTAGATGTTACAATTTCACATCCCCACTGTAATACAGAAATTGTGTCTACGTAGTGTGCAGACTGGTGCATCAGTCTTCCCATTCTTCTCTGCAACATGACAGTTTGCAGTGGGGATGTGAGCAGCAAATGGGGAGAGCATGGTCACAAGAACTTCACAGAACTTCTGACAATCGTGCAGATTTGTCTCCTCCATAGCTGATAGAAGCTCTAATGAATGTGTTGGTCAATGAGAAACCATAGCAAGCATCACTACAGGAAAATCATTTAGGCGTATGCGAGGAAAGAGAACCTCCATGAAAAAGGCTTTTCTGCGTATCACTGATATTTTTCTTTTCTGGCTAGACTTCACTGTGGTGGTTGCTTGTTGTATATCTTAAGCAGTCTGTCAGCTCTCATGCTTTTTCCATCTTTAGGAACTTGCTTTCATGGTTCTGGTTAAAACTTTTATATGGTATGACTGATCCATCATGGTAAGGAGTTGGAGGTATGTTTATTGTGCAAATGCTTATCTGAGGACTGAAACATCTATGAGTGAGAACAAGAAATGAAAAAGGAAACTTTTAGGTAACCAAAACATCAGACAAATAGGAAGGCTTTGATCAGAAACTGTATGTGCATCAACATGAATTTCATCCACTCATTCACAGAGGTTCCAGATCCTTTAAAAATGACCAATATTCTTAGTGTGTTCACTTTCTTTTCACGTCGTAGTTATTTTCCTTAAGCATCATTTTTAAGGTTTTCTAAAAACTGACAGTCTGTGTCTTAAACCAGGCATCTGTAAAATAACTTAGTATTATTATATATTGTGGTTTTTTTTGTGGCTGCATTGGGGATAGAACTCAACATAATTCACTATGTTATTTGTAAAGAATCATTTTGATATATAAGCACTATATTCTGTAATGTCTAATATTAAGTAATGACAGATGTGTTGTTGAAATGCAACTTACTGAGAGGAGGAAGCAGAAACTGTCATTGGTCAATGTTCCCCTCACTTGTTTGTTGCACTGAATTTCAAGAGTGTAATTTGTAAATCAATTTTGTTCACATGTGTAATCAGATTTTATTTTCATTGTAATGCTTATGTAATTAACTTACCTGTGTATATTTCTGGTAATGATTCCATAAGCATGGACAATATACTGTTACGTTTAGCACTACAGAATTAACGTTAAGAACAAGCGAAGCTTATTGCTAAGGAGCAAATGGAGCACCTTACTGGGAGCGCGCACTGTGATTTCAGTGCTGCGGGGCTGACAGACAGGAGGTTGTTCCAAACTTGACTGCAAATTGCTCTTCAGTGTAGTAAGCACATTGACACACTGCTGCCAGTGCTGTAACAAGCCCAGCAGTGGCTGTTTTTAACCTATAAATATACTGTAATTTAAAATTTTCCTATAAAATGAGTTTATATTTAATTGCTGCCTAATACATGTACTTAAGATTAGGATTTTTAGCAGGGCTGAGGGTGGGTGGGCATGCCGGTGTATTTCTGGGAGGGGCTGTTGTATATACGTTTCTTTGCACTTCCCGTTCAGTTTAACTGTTAACCCAAACCCAGCTCTGACTGTGACATTTATGTACTTTATTGTGATGGAGGTCCACCTTCTGTGGCCCCAAGCTTCAGCATTCGACAGAAAAGGTCTTTCCATTCAAATGTGAATACCCTGATGTACCTCTAACATGGAAATGACCAGGCAATGAATTTTACTCTGCTGAATTCAAGATGACTGTAGAGTATTATTTAAAGCCAGTATCTGAAGCTGTTAACCAGCATTAGGAAAGAGTCAGAGGGACGATTGCCTTTTGGTGAGTGCAGCCCTAACTCTGCAGCGTTATCACTGCAGAGACTGTTACCTGTTCCGTACTGTTCTGCCTTAGGTGGCTTTGACTTTCAGATCCTTTCGGGAGCACTTTTGATTTCTGAATTGCGGAACAGGTGTTGGGGATCAGGGACACTCACTCATCATCTTCCAGTGTGTTACTGTGCTTGCTGTATGTGTTGGATTTAGTCTTATGTATTTACAGATACATCATCATGAGATTAAAGGAATTCGGATGACTACAGATTGTCTCGCATGAATGACATCAGTAAAGGTTAATGATGTTAACTTCTTTTTTTAAAACCTGTTGAATAAATGAGAAATAATCAAAACCAGTTTGCCATTCACTAGCTTTGTGCAATATTACTGGTAGAATTGAACACTAGTGCTTGGCAGTAAGGAAGTCCTTTAACACCGTTATATTCAAAGAAGACATATTAAATGCGTATTTTATTGTAAACTCTGCAGATTTACTATACCTAAAAATGCTCAAGGCTATAAAGTATTAGGCAACAAGTATCTCCTAAAATAAAAAAGGTAAACTAAGCAAACATTTCCAGCAATACCTAAAAACTAAAAAAAAAAAACCTGTAACTGTCTGCCTTTTGCTCTTTTTCTTTAGTGCAGTTCCCTGCCATGCAAGTTTATTGCTGTGTATTTCATGTTTTTAGTATCATGACTCAGAAGTTTCAGCCTGTACACAAAGTACTGAACTCACCTTCTTGTACATGCGATGTAACATCATACTCACAGTTTTGGTGCTTAAAAATGATTCCTTTTTTCTTTATTAAAGGATATTTATTTGACCACCGTTTCATTTGAGTACATAGCAATGTTGAAAAAATAAAAATAGTGCAGTTTGATTCCTACAAAAAAATGTTCGTCCATTGTGAAGTTTCCGATGCTGCTCTTTCGGTTCCTCAAACTGCCCAACCACCACTAATGGCAGATAGTGATGCCTGAGCTGAACTGCTGCAGGGAATGGTTGTACTGATACAGTATCTTTGTAAACTGCTGCATTATTAAATCAGGTATTGTGGGAGAACCTTGCTCTTCAGTAGTGCAGGGTAATTGAGCTTAAGTGCAAACAGAAAACTAGTTACCATCACTTAATGAAAAGACAAGAAAGCTTTACGAAATGAGGAGGTGTTTAAACTCAGAAACACGGATCTATTGTTACATTCCTGCACCTCAGAGCCCATCAGTGGCAATGCCACGGTGTGGGGGCAGAGTGGCCTCCAGCTGTGCTGCGTGTAGAAAGGCAAGGGGGGTGGGGGGGGGGTGGTAAGAGACAGCAGGGATGGAAACATCTGGCTTCACTCAGTGCTTTTTTTTGGTACAGGTAAGATGTAATTTGAATGGCCTCACATTGCAGCAGGGCAGGTTCCGATTGGATATTAGGAAGAATTTCTTCTCAGAAAGAGTGATGGTGCATTCGCATGGGCAGCCCAGGCAGCTGGTGGAGTCACCGTCCCTGCAGGTGTTTCAGAAAGGACCGAAGTAGTACTTGGGGACATGGATTCGTGGGCAGTATGCATGGAAGATGGATAGTTGGGCAAGATGATTGTAGAGGCCTGTTCCAACCTGCGTTCTGCTCTGCAGCACAGCGCCAAGCTTAGGGGTGTTTGTTGCCATCATCAGTGTCTGCCTTGGTATCAGAGGGAGCAGATAAGAGTCTGTTTTCAGTCACTTGTAAGGGTATTCCTGTGGGCTGGAAGTAGATCTAGTGTGTACATCAGATCTACAAATCAGTGTATGGTTCTTGATGCACTTTCACAGCAGTGGTAGTCACAGTGAGGCCCGGATGTCTGCACAGCACACACGGGAGATGTGGCAGGAGCTGGGCAGAACTTTTGTTTGTTTGTTTTTCTTCCATCTTAAGTGTCAGATGGAAACGTATGTTGTAAATAAATGCCACTGGGCCCTGGTCCACCTCACACTTCACAAACAACTGTCTCACACAGGTCACGGATGTCTGGGGTTTACTCCTGCTTCAGCAGTCAGCACTCAGCAGAGGGGTTGTGGGGAGGGAGAGAGACTTAAAAACATGGAATGAGTTTGCCAGAGCTCTTTTTCTGATCTTTCTTTTTTTAAAGATTTTCTCAGCAGTGCTCACTGCTGCTTTCTGTTTTGCAAGTTTTCCCTTCCTGTTGCAGGAGGGAGGTGACAGTGAGCAGACCATGTGCAGCAGAGAGCCCATTTTGGCCTAATGCTGTGATGTTCTGTGCAGCATTTTTCTATCTCAGGATAGAGCAGTGTAATTAACCTAACTATAAGTGTTCTCTGTATAACTCAGATGAATCACTCAAGCCGTGCAACTGGCAAGCATCACTGCTGGTGCTGCATGATAGCAGGCGATGGTTCGGATGTTACCCAGAGTGGTATCTGTATAGCTGCATTCACCTGTGACTGCAGGCATGAAGTTTTCCATTGGCAGAATTGTGGACCCACCACTTTGTTGCTGCTGTGCCATCCCCCTCTCCCCCTTGCTTTGAGACTTGGGTCTGCCTCTTTCTCTTGTTTGTGCAAACCTTCGCCCAGGCCTCAGCTTTCATTAGCTTGATAAAAGGCAGCACACCTCCCTCAGCACTGAGCCTTGGCAGCAGGGCAGCTGGGAAAAGGCAGGCAGACTTGCTGCCTGTCTTCATTGCAGGTGCACTTCTCCTTAATCTGCCAAAACTCTGGCAACAATCGGAATAATTACGCTCCAGATCAGCCCC
Source organism: Perdix hodgsoniae (assembly GCA_035772895.1). Classification (NCBI taxonomy): domain Eukaryota; kingdom Metazoa; phylum Chordata; class Aves; order Galliformes; family Phasianidae; genus Perdix; species Perdix hodgsoniae. The sequence goes on from JAPSGF010000003.1 coordinate 19,055,459, forward strand.
TGTATCCACCACCTTCTCCCTTCCTCCCCACTGTAACCATGTGAAGTCTGTGATGTGATGTGTGCTGAGATAACTGCCTGTGCTTGCTTCCCACTTACCACGTGGACATGATTTCTCTGCACATCTCACTACACGTGTCCTACATTGCTTGTGTGAGGCCAAGAAAATCCATGGTCTTTCAGACATCATTTATTCTTTAGTTCAGTTTTTAATCTTTCTTTCTAACTCGCAACACAATCCCTCTGTATATTGCTATTTGGAATTCACAGGAATAAGGAACTTGAAGAATCATGCAATTCATACAAAACATTTATATTGGCTACACTTTTTCTTCATATTTTATTTCAATCCCCATTAAATTCCAGCAGGAATGTATCTGAGCTCTGAGTGTACAAAGTCATCAGCGCATGCTTGAACTGCCATGCATGTTACCCACACAGTGTAGACACGACAGATGCTGTATGGACTGACGTAATGTGAAGCACCATGAGGCAATGGCCGTTCTTTTCCCACCCCCGTGCTTGCTGTGAGCAAACCGACATCTGGAGAAGACGGAGACCCACAAAAAACAGTTTGACAAGCCCCTCCACACTGCACCCAGCTCTTAAAGGCGTGTTGGAAAAAAAAAAACAACCAAAAAAAACCTTGAATAGACATTATAAATAAACTGCACAGCCTCCCCCCTTGTCGCAGGAGCACATACGCCTGTGTTTGCCCGAGGGCTTCTCGTGGCGGGAGGTCACAGACTTCAACAGTCAGTGCCAAGAGGCCGAGGGCCAGCAGTGCCCGAGCAGAACTGCCAGCCAGCTGCTCCTCGTCCCGCCCATCATCTCCACACCAACGAGCCATTCTCACCCGCCCGCGGCAGCCCTCTCACATGCCTGCCAGCCCGCTCCTCTGCTCGCCTTCACGCTGTCGGGCTGAGCTGTTGGCCACCCCCTCCAAGGGTGTGTGGTGGCAGATGGGGCCGAGAGAAGCGATGTGCACGTTGCCGGTGGAGCCAATCAGCACGTGCGTGTTGTGAGTGATGCCGAAGGTAAAACTAGTTACGCTTGACAGGGCAAATCTCTGTCCAGGATATGAAATTTTGTCACTTTAAAAAGACCACTGTGTCTGCTCATGCTGTGTTCAGGGGAAAGCAGCTGGAGGTTGTCTGCCAGGATATGCTTTGCTCAGATTCGTAAACGGTCCTATCGTACATCTAAAACACTAAAAGCCAGTTGTGGTCCCAAGTCAATACTTGGTCGTAATTCACAGAAAAACAGACCTTCAAGTCTCAATTTGCAGTAAGAAATGTCACACAGATATCCAACCAGCATTTGTCAAGGCTGCACCATCAGCAGTTTGGGGTGGACCTGTGTGCTGCTCCAGTCACCAGCAGGTCCTCCCCGCACAGGGTGCACTGACTGCCTTCAGGAAGTCCTCACAGGCTGCCAAGTTTCAGGGATGCTCCTGAATAAGTGGCCATGGGCACTGCCCGTACCAGCTTGTTTGAACTGAATGCAGAACTTCAATCCTGCACCCTTTGGAGTTCCGCATGCAGAAGGGACCTACCTGTTCCCTCAGAGTCGTTTTTTATCTTTCTTTTTTTTTTTCCATTATCCCCTCAACCCCTCACTGGCAAATAATGAATTTCCTTTAAAAAAAAAATCCTGTAAATACGCAGAAATACAGTTGCAATTTCTTCTATCTGCCAAGTCGCTCAGTGTAATGAGCGCCTGATCCTTGGAACACAGTCACCATGGCTGCCAGCTTGGCAAGCAGCAGCAGCATTTCCCAACTGTTCCCACCAGGGCACTTCCTCAAGCACTGCCTCCTTCTCCTGGTGCAGCACATCAGAAGAGGGACTGACAAGTCCCACGGCCACCCCATGGCTATTCAGAGGCAGACGAGCCTACTGCCATTTCATCCCATACGCTGGTATGGCACGGGTGCACCGGGTCTGTGCGTGCAGAGCACTCACTAACGAGCTGATTGTGCGCCCCAGGGTGCCCTGCCTCCTTTTTGGATTTTGTTCATGTTTTGGGCACGCAGTCCCTTGTTAGAACATCAAAGCTACAATTTGGCCAAACCGTTCTGATTTCCCTAACCACCTCTGATTCACAGAGCCGATCACTGCCTGCCCACCATGCCACTGTGGATCCAACCTGATGCGCATCCTCATACAGGTGCTCCCTGGGAGCTTTTCATACTTTTGTAGCACCTAATACAGCATGCCCGGTGTTTCGTTGTTGCTCTCCTCACCACTTCCATGACTTTCCAGCTCCTCAGGACTCAGCAATGTCCAGGGACAAACAATGCTGCCCCACACGCACACCTATCTGCCTTCTGTATGATTCTAAGTTTGCGTTTATGGAAATAGCATTAATGCAAAAAATGTAAAAGATAATAAAAACAGAATTAAAGAAAATTTAGGGCGCGTAGGTTCCAATGATAACGGAAACCACACACAGACACAAAAATGGCCTTCATAATCTCTTTTTCTTTTGAAGAGGTGGGGAGGAAGTGCTTGTCTCAAACCGGCCCATAGTTCTGTCGCTCTCAGAGTTTTGCACACTAGAATTCCCTTCCATTTCTCCCCCTGCATGCCAACAACGTGGAGCAAAAGGGCTCCTGGAGTACCAACGCGCTGTATCTGGGACCACCACCACCTTAGGCACACAGCAAGCACCCCTGGAACCCAGCCAAGGCTGCAGGAGTGCCTGCAGGACACCCGTCCAGCTCAGCTGCATGCTGCCGCCCAGCAGCTCACACCCACTGCAAGGCAGAGCGCTGTGCCTCACTGCATTCACACCGCATTTCCCATTCCTATCACCGTGGTTCCTGAGAAACAACTGCTGCCGGGTTCATAAAAGAACGGTGTTTTCAGATACAGAGAGAATTTATCTTTGACATTCCCACCGACTGATGAGAGGCTGTGATGTCTCTTCTGCAAAGAGTTTTGCTTCCCCTTTCCTTTGCATTTTGTTTAAAGAAAATACAAATCACCACTTAACAAAACAGAATCCAAAGCTGGAGAACATTAATTGTTCTTTTCCCTCCCTGAAAAACTTCACTTGCAAATTCTATACTCTCATACTTAATGTAACTCAAACGGGGGACTCCATAAAGGCAGAGACTGTACTTAAATGTACCGTGTCACTGTGAATCTTCTCTCCCCTTAGCACCGGGGTGGGTGTGTGCTGTTCACGACAGTTTTGGTGATCTGCTAGGAAATAACTCCTCCTCTTCTGAGTTACCATGCACAGAAACACAAGCTTTCTCCAAGAACACCTCTGGGTGGCTGTTCTCAGCCCAAGGGAACCACGAGCACCTGGCACTGCTGGGGCCTGCAGTGCAACGAGACATGGGTGGGAGCAGGGGGAATCCCCAGAGCAAGGATGCACGGGGCCACAACTGCTCATAGCTACAGAAAGAGAACTGCTGCACACCACAGATGGATGGAGCTGACGGCAGGAAAGCAGGAAGGACCTTCAGCCGCTGCCATGACTAACATGGCTAACACCAATACCGAACCTTGGGCTAGTGGAGGTAAAAGAATGGCAGGAATGGCTTTGCAGGCTGGGATTTTGGCTTTGGTTACAAAGCACAACTCTAGTGCTGACTTTGATGAGCCTGCAGCAGTTTTGGGGCAAGACAGATGTGCTCAGCATCGTTCAGGTCCTCTGTTCTCCACTGTGTGAGATGTTCTCACCTATCTCACAAATGGCGGTGCCACGTAAGTGAATCCTTTTGACACCTATACATTTTTTCCCCCAAAAGCTCTAACATCTTTGACCATTCCTCCCCCTTCCCACAGTTGTCATCATAACAGCCAGCATTTGAAAATGCCACAGGCTTCTGGACGTAATGCTGATCTGAGTGTGTGCAAGAGCAGGCAGGGGGAGAAAGTGGGAATAAACTGCTCTGGTTTCTTTGGTCCCAGGATGAGCTGCAGAGGCAGCACTGGCAGCTGCAAGTCCCTGAGAGGCTGTGAGACCCAGGAGGTGTGTCAGGAGCTGCGGCACCATGGGCTGACACCAAGGGCTAGCACTGCTTCTTGTTCTCAAACACTTAACAGAACAAGTGAAATCCACCATACTTGTCAGGAGCAACTGGAGTACGCCAAGAAACTAATTGTGTAAAGGAAAACACAGGTTTTAGGAAATACCTATTACTCTATGGTATGTTCTCTGCTTAGCACCATTCAGAGGTAGTGCACGTATGCAGCATTGTTAAGAAAATGTAAACGACAGTCTGAGCATTGCTTTGCACAGCCAGGTTCGTTTCCCAGAAAAACACCAGTGTAAAACCGCGCACTTCAGCTGGCATGTTCAGCTACTGAGAGTGCACATGTTTGGCTGCAGTTTCTTCATGCTTTTTCTCGATCCCCTGTCGACACCCAGACCTAGTCTCTACTGATATTTGGCCTCAAGATCCAAGATTTTCTCATCAACCAAATCAATCAAGTGTCTTTACTGACACCCAAAGCTCTGCAGAGAATTAAGCTTTGTGCTATTTCTCCTCTTCCCTTCCCATGCTGTATTTCTGACAAAGATTTTCACCTTTTGCCTTTGAAATTAAGCTCCTAATGAACAAGGTGCTCACGGGGCACTGCTCATAGCCACTTTGGTACAGAACATGAACAGCAATGGAACAAAGTAAGGTTCAGCCCCTCGCTGCAGGTAAGCCTGGAGTTAGTCCCTAACCTGTAGAAAACAGAGCAGAAAACAGAAATCTTCCACAACTGACAAGACACATCCCAAAACATTCATTTTAATTGACGCATTGCTCACTCCTGCAGGGTTTTTGTTGAAGGAATTACCCTCAGGATGCCACCAATAGCATTAGACGATACTTATTTGTGTTACATCTGTTTTAGCCCTTTATTATATTTTACCTGAAAATGTATTTTCGTAGAGACTTTATAACAATATTTCTGCATTATCAGTTCATTTTGTTTGCCTCTTTCCTGGTATATTAGCCAGGAAAAGGAATCCCCAGTCTGTAACAGACATTAATTCACACATTTTGCTTTGTGCACATAGAAAAATGCCATTTCTGGATCATTGAGGCATATGGATTATGAACAAGACACTCCAAAAACCAACTATCTGGACGGGAATATACTTACAAAAATCTTTTATGTCAGAGTCAGGATTTCACAACATAACACGCTAATGCAAAATCCAGTAGCACCTGAAAGATTAAGGTAGCTGCTGCTATCACTTGCACATACTTGAAAAGATATAAGGAAAAAAATAAAGAGTAAAAGTACATTCTCCAGAGAACAGCAAGTGTATTTCAAAATAAAAACTGTATTTCTGATTTTTCTTCAGTTTTTGTTAGATGTTTATCAGTTGTTTGTTTTTTCTTCACTGTAATTCTTGTTGCTTTTTTTTTTTTTTTTTTTTTTTTTTTTGTAAACAAGACTATATTTGCCATTTAACAAAGTTAATGCAATGTGGCTGCTCGCCTCTCCTGTACAAGACCATGTTTGTTTTTCAACCTGTAGTACTCAACAGTGTTTTCAGGTACACACATTCCCATAGTTTCATCAAAGATAGATACAATTCATAATACCTGTATCTGGGAAAAGTCACGTTTAAAAGAGGCAAACTATTATCTTGAAACAGAACTGGAGAGGCTACAGTAGGCATAACCACCTATGAATGAACTTCAGGTTTCAAATTCTAAACACCCACCTATCGTAAATAAACATTAAAAATACTCATAGCATTCAGATTTTATTTATATGTGCACGTAAGTCCACCTTATCCCATATTCACGTTTGACAACTGTTGGGAATTCAAAGGTGCAGCCCTCAGTAATCGTAAAAAATGAAATGAAGCGTATCTACTGAATGAGAAAAGAAATTCTCAAATATCAATTTCCAATTTAAAATTTAATTTCAATAGGAAAATATTAAAAATGTGCACATCTAAATTTTTTCATGTTCTTTATATACATATGTGTGTGTACGTATACATAGAAATACTCATGTACCACACATATTCACAAAATTTAAGTGGAAGTATTTCTGTCCACTATTTTTCCACATGTAAATGACATCATATCTTTAAAAATGTCAATAATAATATCATTAAAAATAATATTACATTTATTCCATCATCAAGTTTCTAATGTTTTTATTCTTTCTTCATCCTTATTATGTCCACAGAGCAATAATTAACGGGCCAGATTCTCCTTGCATTTCCTCCGATGTTATGCCAGCTAAACATTGCTGACACCACATCAGGGACGCATCTGGTTTACAGCAGCACAAGTGACAGGAAAATCAGGCCCAAACATCCCCAGTTAAATTGAAATCTTGTGATATTTGCTCATGTGGACCTGATGAAGATGTACACATCACTGCCTAAAATCACTGAAAGAAAAACATGTAGCTCATCACAAAGTTTTCAACCAGTAGCACACTGAATCAAGCTCCTCCACCCCATCAATAAATAAAATAGGTGAGAAAATACCCTAAAAATATGGATAAAACTTAAACATTGTGTACATTACATACAGTATAATACATGATGGTTTAGCATTTGACCTAAACCACTTTCCTGACTAGTCAGGGGACACCTGATAAATCACTGGTAAAGAGAAAAAAACAGTATTTTAGAAATAAAGCATGTATTTCTAATATAAATGAGAACCTGTGTGTATTATATGGTATATACATACAGTACACACAAAAACAAACGTATCTTTTCTAGTTTTCAGTAGCAGTCTCTAAGAGGAGAAAATTATGTTGTACAAATTTATAAGCAGCTAGATTTCATGTTTAACATTCAAATAAACTTGGGGAGCAAACAGTGCATCTTTCAACTCTGAAGTCTGACACTCATTCACACATTTTAAAAAAGCCCTCTTCAAAATTATAAGCAATTAATTTATGGCAAGAATGTACTTTGAAGCAAGACATGTCATACTTGGCTTACCTTTCGGAGTTGGTTTTTGTTGTTGTTGGTTTTTTTTAAGTAAATCTATTGTATAAAGAAAAGTGTGGTTGCCAAAAGTCTGTTAAAATTTCCTCAAAACAACTTTAAAACCTGCTCATTGAGGATAACTGGATTCAATTATCTCCTGTTTTTAAGCTTTTTGTTAACAGTTGTGAATATTGCCTGGTGTTGTTTCAATAAAGATTTGAAGACCCATAAAAGAGTAAATGTCTCCATTTCAACTTGTTACGACTGCAAGACTTTTACAAACACCCTTCTTGGCTGGACAGGTTCAGTGTCCAAGTAGTCCCTTGCAACATCTCTTGCCCTTAATGCAGTCTATAATAAATATTGCTCCCCATAAGCCATTATTCACAAAATCTGAAATTCATGTGACGTTCTGAAAAAGTCTCCTGCAGAACAGGCTAACAGTTAATTTGACAAAGTTATTTGATATATTTAGCAAGGCCAGACAACAAATGACCAGCTATTTCTTGTTATCTATGCATGTCAAATCTTACATTTAAAATTCTCATTTTCTTTTTTCTTTTTTTTTTCTTTTTTTTTTTCCTCTGGGACTCACCTGCCATCATTGGTTGGCTTCAACATACAGATTTAGTGGAAGATAGTATCTCACTGTAATTACATGGAGTTCATATGATAATGTAAACCTTACAGTGGACAATATTGTAGAACACCAGAGTAAGCTCCATAAAGAAATACGGTATAACCCAGTATATATAGAGATTAAAAAAACAAACAAACAAACAAAAACCAGCTGACCAACCAACTGAAATACCCAAAAAGAAGAACTTCACACAAGCAATTAGGAACTTTGTTTCAATTAAAGATGCAACTCTCTCTCACTCCTGGCAAGAATAAATTGGTAATGGCACTGTTTTTCCACAGCGCAAAGAATCCTGAGAAATTATTAACAACAAAATACAGGGCTGTCATCACTAAGTTCTTGCACAAAACATAGCAATTAAATATATTAAATAAATAAAACAGAAGATAACCTATATTTTGTCTTTCACTAAAAAAGGGATGTGATCTGGGACACTGGTAATTCTTCCATCACTAATAATTAGAAAAGGATTGCATTCAATTAGTGTTAATACCATTCAAGTTATCTATGGCCAATAAAGTACAAGGAGGTAATTTGTAATTCAAGTTTTTTGTTGTTTGTTTTTCTTTTTTTCAGCTAGCTACAAGCTGAGTGCTGAATTTAACATTGAAATATGACTCAAATTTAAAACAAACCCTCTCAGAGGAGCATTTCTAATTTTGTGCAACTTTGATGCAGAGCCCAACAAAGTCATATGAAGAGAGACAGTGCATCTTTAAGCTGATTGGCACTGAAATCCCATTTTCTTTAGCTGCATTCTATTAGCTTGGCCAAGTTATCTCGTAATTCTGTTAGTTCAAATATTTTTCCATCAAGAATTTCTAAAAGTGTCTTCAAGTTATTGCGAAAAGCTTCTTGCTCATTCTGACTTTTCTCCAGACGTTGCTCTAGGTCAGACAGCTGGCCCTCCAGGTCTTTGTTTCGAATTTCTACTTCCTTCAGAGAAAATACATAACATGTTAATATATTGTCTACAAACAGACAGCAGTCAAACCTCCTCCTGGTATTCATGAGCTACTTTTGTTTTCAGAACAATCTGCAATCCTTTAAGGCTTCCGTAGTACTAAAAACAGGACTGACATTTCTGTTAGGACTGAATATCTAACCTTTCTTCCATTTTTTTTAGTAATTCATCTGAAGGACAGACGCTTCTGGAGAGGAATAAGATTTTGTTGGAATGCAATGTGTTATGATCAGTTATCACTTTAAAATTTGGAAATACGGCACTTACTGAAAATGCCTTTTCATGTCCTCTCACTTAACCTGGATGAACTGCTCCAGGGCAGAGTCCCTAGGAGGTGGCCTCACACAGAAGCTCAACCTGGTCACTGCTTTGTGTTGTGAGGAGTACCACCTAACTTCTGTCTCATGTTGCATGCCTTTTCACACTAAAAATTAAGACTGGAATAAAATCTAGCAGGACTGATCAAGGTAAAATCACTTGTAGCATATTTAAAAACATGTATGCAAGCTGTGACCTGGAGTAGCCTCCCACAAGTCCAGTAGGGTGCTGTGCAGAGGAGCTCTGCACTCAGCACACACCGGGCCCTTTCATATCTCACTGATAGAGTACGGTCACATTGCTCTGCAACAGCATGCTGCTCTGTCTCATTCACTGCACGTCTCATACATTCCTGATGAATTTCTTAATTTTAGCTATGGAAACCACTTCTGCAGGCAGCATAGGAACAGTGTACTTAATGCACCTTGAGCAGCCATTTCTAGAAAAGTGCATTCTGAAGTAGTACTTATGTACACTAACAGAATCACAGAACCACAGAATGGCCAGGGTTGGAAGGGACCTCAAGGATCATGAATCTCCACCCCCCCCCGCCACAAGCAGGGCCACCAACCTCCCCATTTAATGCTAGACTGGGCTGCCCAGGGCCCCATCCATCCTGGCCTTGAAAACCTCCAAAGATGGGGCATCCACAACCTCTCTGGGCAGCTGTTCCAGCACCTCACCATTCACTCTGTAAAGAATTTCCCCCTGACATCCAACCTAAATCTCCCCTTTCTCAACTTAAAACCACTTCCCCTCGTTCTGCAGTTCTCTACCCTTTCAAAGAGTTGATTCCCCTCCCCTCTGTAGGCTCCCTTTAGGTACTGAAAGGCTGCCGTGAGGTCACCCCGCAGCCTTCTTTTCTCCAGGCTGAACAAGCCCAGCTCCCTCAGCCTGTCTTCATAGGGGAGGTGCTCCAGTCCCCTGATCATCTTCGTGGTCCTCCTCTGGACCCTTTCCAAGAGCTCCCTGTCTTTTTTGTTCTGGGGGCTCCACACTTGGACACAGTACTCCAGATGGGGCCTCACAAGAGCAGAATAGAGGGGGACAATCACCTCCCTGCTGGCCACCCCTCTTCTGATGGAGCCCAGGATGCCATTTGTCTTCTGAGCTGCAAGGGCACACTGCTGGCTCATATTAAGCTTTTCATCAATCAAGACCCCCAGGTCCTTCTCTGCAGGGCTGCTCTCAAGGACCGCTCCTTCCAGTCTGTATGGATGCCTGGGGTTCCTCCAGCCCACTCTGCACTTTGCCATGTTGAGCCTCACCAGGTTCACCTGTGCCCACCTTTCTAGCTTCCTGAGGTCCCTCTGAATGGCACCCCTTCCTTCAACCGTGTCAACCGCACCACTCAGTTTAGTGTCTTCAGCAAACTTGCTGAGGGTGCATTTTTAAAACACCTTCTTTCTTTACAGCAGCTTTGCAGCACAAAGCTTTAACAGAGCTGCTCTGAGCTTTCAGTCCAACCCATTTCACCCAGTCTTAAGGATGGAGGCTTGGCACCCCAGATCAGCCTCTGCCAGCTGCAAACTTCTCTTCCTGTCCTCCCCACCTTCCACTGCTTCCACTGCCATTCCTCTGTTGCCCTAAAAGCACTCCAAGTGCCACAGGGGTGGAAGGCAGAGCCCCAGGCCTGGAAAGGGAGAGCTCTGTTGAGCTCAGGACCTCTAGTCTCATCTTCCTGTAACTGGAATATCTCACTCACTGCTCCTCTGTATAATGGCAAGTTAACAAAGATTTTAAAAGTTTCTGGATCTACTCAAAACCCTCATGGGCACTTACACGTGCAACTGGCTGTAGGGAACCTGCTGTAGCAGGGCACTGTGCTAGGTGATCTCCAGAGGCCCCTTCCAATCCTTACAATTATGTGATTCTGCAACAGAGTTTTGGCCACTGGTCTTGAACAGCACAGCTGACAGGAATTATCCCTTGCTGCCAGCATGAAAATTATTTTAATGCATTTGACACAGATTAATATGGTTGCCAGAGGATTAAAGGAAACTAACTGAAAAAGACTGATTGTAGGCACAACATAAATTAAAACAGATGTGTGCTTAGGTAATGACTAGCTACCTCACAGCTGTCAGGAAGAAAAGAGCTGACTGTGACCCAGCCAACACCAATACCCTCTGCAGGTTGTCCTGCACCTGCAGGACACCGGCCCTTCAGACCAAGATCTGGTGAGGACTGCACCAAGTGGTGCTCAGCACCCTGAGGCCAAGCAGCCATGTCCAGAGTGAGCCAAGGAACTCAGCATCCTCTTGGCTCTGCTGGAATGGCACAGTCCTACCCATAGCTCATGCAGAACTGACTGAGCTAGCCTTCTGCAATTAATTTCTGGAAAACATTACGTCCCAACTGTTATTTTTGATCCCCACACATCTTTAGCCTGAATTAGTATTAGTGATTTTTATAACAATACCAAATTGAGAATTCACGTCCTGCTAATGTGCATCCTCCCATTGCAAATCAGTTTTCCTCAAAATTGTTCCTTACTAATAGAAAAAGTGGAGAGGTATCCATGTAATACAGTCTGTTCCCTCAGTTGTATCATTTCCCTTTATATGCAGTTAATCCCAGCTGACAATAAACTGACACTGACGATCCATTCAGGCTCCAGACATTGTCTTTAGATGCTTTTACAGAAGACATAATACCTTTTCACATATTATTTCCTCTTAGAAAATAAATAAATTATTAAGAAGTCATGTTTGTTATTTGCACTGTATGGATCTCTTGGGGAAGTCAGAGAAAGGATCAGAATAAAATATTCAGACAATATACAACAGCTATACTCAGGGACCAAGCACAGTAATAAAGATATCCTCACTTACGAGAGTCACACTCATCGTGACTCATTCGTATGTCTTAACTAATGAAATTATTACGTAACAAGGGCCCTGATATTTACCCTTCACAGTGACAGCATGCCTCTACTCACTGAAATTTACCTATGATTGATTTCTAATTAATTCCCCGATACAAATGTGTCAGAAATGCAAAATAACTTGAAATAGTAATTTTTGGACAGTGCTTTTCATACAGGCTGCATTCCAATTAGTTATGTAATCCATTTGTGAACACAAGAGGGGAAGACATAAATCAGAAGAGAAAAGAGTGTGAAAAACAGATAAAGACTCTAGAAACACTCATCCATCTGGGCAACCTTCATTAACACATGTGGGATGGGCAGTCTGGGGTTACAGATGAAAACACCATTTCTCTGTGACATCACAGACATAGGGTGAAGGATTCAGAGAAGGCTGTTACTATCAAAGCAAGGGGAGTGCTGCAGTAAGCAAAGATTCAAGATCTTTTGAAAAAGCTGCATCTGGTCAGCAACAAGCCTGAACTTGAAGAACAGCAACTTTTATCTCAGATCTTAAGACAGCTTTATTTCAATAGAACCACGTATAACCACTTTAAGGAACTGATCACCTATGAAGTGACATATGGACACATACGTAATAAATCTACTTGTTAACTGAAGATAGGCAGATACAGAAAAAAAAGGCTGTAAACTTTATAATTTTTAATTAAGGCTTAGCATTCCTTAATTTTAAGACGTTTAATCTTTTACCAGTCTCTCATTATTCTGCTTACTAAGGACAGCTGCTTTCCAACTCATTACTACTTGCCATGAGAACTCATACTGATACTATTACATACAAGAACAATTTCTAACTTTCATTATTATCTCTTTTTTAAGTCTCTCAGATAAGTTCCTTTTCAGATGAAAATTCCCATGCTTAGTCTAAACTCAGCAATAATTTTTGGAATAGTGGAACAGATGTACTAAAAACAACCTTCAAAGTAACATCCTAATAGCATACCAAAAAAAAACCAAAAAAAAAAAGGATGGAGGAAAATGAATAAAGTACTTTCGTTCTTATATGGTTTATTCTGTAAGTTAAAAATGAGATTCAAGAAAGTTCCAATTCATATAATGTATTTCCAAGGATACTTGTTCAATGATCATTTAGCTGTGTACAGCTTGATGGAGCTTGCGTTTAGAGTAATTTGGGTCAAGGTGTATAAGGAACAGTGATGGTCAAATTTAGCACTTTAGATTTGGAACTGTTCAATGCCAGAATTTCCAGTTGTATGAAAATTCTGAAGTCTGAATTCAAATTGATTTCAAGTCCAGAGTTGGGTGGAGATCTGTGGTGTTCTAAATGGAATTTAGGTCAGTTCCCTCAGGAAAAATGTAACGTTTTATTGCAGATGGAACTTGTGGAATAAATTCCCAAGGCGCATCCTGACCCACTACTACAGATTCATCTGGTAGCTTCAACCAATACAGATAAATTGCTGATGTAATCTGCTCACCTGAAGACCATTTTGCCCTTCTATCTAAATGAAGATGATGCACTACAGCTTACCTGTAACTTCTGGGTCAAAGAATCCCTCTGTGCCTGGAGTTCTCTGGCATTGTCAATTTCTTGTTTCAATCTTTCGATTTCCTAAAGGAGAACAAACAATCCCTTTAACAAGACACTATGCAGTTGGGCTTCAGCTCAGATAAGCTGACTTCTTCTTTTCTTGAATTAGCTGTAGCAAAAGTACCAAAATGGGCAATTGGCTGCTGCCACGTTAAATAAGCCATGCTCTCAATATTCCTGAATCATAATCCTAAAAAGGATTCAATTAAAAATAAAATATTATAATAAAATAAAACCATTCAATTGTGACTAAACAACAATAAGCATTTTCTTTCTTACATAAGTCCAAGCCTCTTCTGCTTAAAAAGATGAAACAATTTTTCTCCTAGAATATTAAAGGTTCTTGCAGTTGAAAATTGTATACTTCATAATCTACTAGAATTCAACCTTCCCCCCCTGTCATTTTTTCATGAGAAAAATCCAGTTTTCATCTATATTTTATTATGTCAAGAAAATTGCCTGCTTTGGCCATTGATTTCTGTAAGAAACTTGAAGCTAATAAATACTTTCAAACAGGGGGCTGTACTTGCCTTTCTTTTGCAAAGAGGTCTTAGCATTCAGCATCTCAGCATAATTTGGAAGAGCATGGATGGGCACCAAATTGGGAAACATTACCAACAGAAGGTTAATCTCAAGTATGAGGGAGCCTGAAAAAGGTTTTCTTCCATTTTGGGAGGATATTCTACTTACACCAAGGAGTCTCTCTCCTGCATCCTCCTCAGAAGGAGTTAACAACAGCCCCAAACTCTGCTGGAGGCAAGACCCTGAAAGTCACACTGGATGTCCAAAAACCCATACCAGTGCATGCTTTGTCTTTCATGGAGGGCTCAAAGAGTCTGATCTTGAATAGGGCAAACAAACCATCATATGAGGCTCCTTCCACCTTTTTCCTATCCTAAAAGGGCTGATTCTCAATCATTCTGTAGCATAAATCTGCTTTTCTCTAGGACCCATGTCAGTATAGGTCTCATTCCAATCTCTTCCATTTTCGAGGTGATGGGTCTAGCACAAACGCAGATGGCACAAGAAATATCACTCCTGTTAATGGCTGGAGATTTTACTTGCTTTGAAGGGCTGATCTTAGGGATCATAAAAGTCAGCTATACTAATATAGCTTGAAAAACAGACTGGTCTGAGAAGAGCATTGATCTGTTTCTTGCTCCAAATCCCTCTCTCTAGAAAAAGAAAGCATGCTTTTGACTGTCTTCCTTCTTACTGAGTGTTCACAGAATGTTCACAGAGTGTTCATACCATCAGTGTGATGATAACTGCTCTAAAGAAACCATTTCTGCCACAACGTAGATTCATTCTTTCACAGAAAGATCTCAGAAATACCACAAAGGAAAAAAATGATACTTTTTTTTGTTCTTCAAATGTGCAGCTCTACGTTCAACTGCAATTATATAATAAAAATATATTAATTTTTTTTCAAATCAGCTAAACATTTACTTTAACCTTTTAACATCTATAGAAAATAACAGTGTTTACCAGTCACAAATTTTTTAGAAATGATGTAACAATAAATAAAAAAATAAACATTAGCAAATACCTCTTCTTTCTTCTTCAGTGTAGATTCTAATTCCTGTATTGTCTGGTTTAATTCTGTTTTATGTGTGTGGACTGCATTGGCTTGACTGCTCACACACTCTAGTTCAGTCACCTGTTGAAATAATTAGTAGCAACACATACAAAATTAATTGCAACAGTTTCAAGGTACCATTACTTCTTTGCATAAATGGCTGTATTTGAAATATTATCACTCCTAGTTCTGGGTGACTTATGTGATGAAAATGAAGATATTCTTATGAAGCCTGCATAAAATTCCTCAAAAAACATTTCTGCAGAAAATGGCTACCTCGTTTTATACAATAACTTGGAAACAATAAAGTTAACACGTGCAGGCTAAAAGTAATATTTACTAATTATTATATAAAAGAAGCTTTATTACTGTTCCAGAAACAGTAATGTCTAGATGAATAAACACAGATCTGTCTATTTAACTTACCTCTCCATTTGACATTTTAAAATGTTTCATCATCTTAATCAACTAAGCAACAACGTTCCCTCCCTTCCTAGCAAGCCAATTAACATTTCACAGCCTCCTTTTCTGACACTGCTTTAAGTGTAATAGCAGACACTCAGCTACCAATGCACAGCTGCCAACTTCTCATGTCCTTTTGATTCAGATCTCATCTCACAGTCACAAAGCCAACAGCTATTGGCACTTTTTGGTTTGGTGCAGTTCCTCTTTATTAGCAGGCAGCATTTTCTGTCTGCCCTTGAATAAGACATCTTGCAATGGTATATAACCTTTCCATTTTACTTTGATTGAAGAGATGTAAATATCCTGCTACTCACAGAAACTGACAAAAAAAAAAAAATGCACCAAAGAAATAAGAGACCCTAAACAGAAAGTCTTTGTTCACAGACCTCTCAAATTATGGATAGAAAATTCTCACACCACATATCTGCATGGGTATCTGCACCAAAACCCTGCTGTTAAATAACAAATTGTCAAAAATATTTGTAATTAATAAAGCAATCACTTTTTTTTTTTTTTAATATACACACCTGTCAATTTTAGTAATTAGTCTTGAATAGAGTTGCACCATCTAACTACAGAACAATCTGCCTCAAAAACTTATTAGAAGAAAGGATGTTTCCATGCTACCAAATTTGGCAAAGTAAACTTGTAAGTCTCAATTTAACTTCCTAAGAAAAGCAGATCCCAGGCAGTGGGCAGGTATGCTTCAGGACAATTTTCTTGCTCTGATTTTTAAGGAATGGAGATTAGTGTGCTCCATCACCACTGAATGCCAGTGAAGCCACTGTCATGCCAGCAATTTCAGATTCTGAATTGTCTGTAGGCTTAAATGGAGATTACAGGGTGCAGGGAGAAGTTGAGAGAAAGCCAAGATTGAAATAGAAGAAAATTAAAAACAAAGTCCCTCTCAGCTTTTCCCTTCTGAATCACAGGGCATGAACCTTCGCTGTTAGCAGTCATGGCCAGTCTAGGTTCTCCTCCTGTAAAGCTGTAATTTGGCATTTTTGCACATGAGGTTTATAGATGTTGAGACACTAAAATTATAGCAATTCTTAGGAGGGATAAGGGAAATTAGGGAAGAGAAGATAGCTTGACAACACCCCAACCCCCAACATGAATACACTCCAACATGAATACACTAAGAATTATCTCATTTACTAGAATGGTCCCAAAAGAAATATCTGCACTCATAACAAAACAGTAACAACAGTTTATTCAGGTTTATATGCAGCAGAGCATTATGACTGCAGTCTTAGATCATTTTCTCAGTTTGCTAAAATTACATACAATTATATATATTTAGATTTTTTTCTGACTACTACCAATTGCAACTGTTACAGTGCTCACTACAGTAATTACACAAACAGAAATAATCAGAATCCAACATACTCACTGGGATAAACCCAAATGTAAAGAGTGTCTGAACTAGCACGCTGTTATACACTATTCTGTGTAAACACATCAAGAATGACAAAGTCATAGAACAAGTTAGGCTGGAAGGCTGTTCATTTAGTTCAGGCCCTCATTCAAAACTGGACACATTTTGAAGTCATATTTGGTGCTAAGGGTCTTGCCCAGTCAAGAACCATTCACCATTTAGTAGAGCTGCCACACTTTTACATGTTCCTACATTTCTGCCCTAGGCTCAGCATAAATCCTGCCACTAATGCTTTATGTTGAGCTCTAGTTCATATTAAACTTCTGCTACAATTGCCAAACTCATCCACCACTTCCAAAGTTTAACCTGTTGAACATTTCCAAGCATTTCTGCTGATGGAAGTGGTATTTCCCCCCTACTTTGCCCTGGTGAGGCCACATCTGGAGTACGATGCCCAATTATGAGCTCCTTGGATGAAGGAAGATAGCGAACTTCTAGAAAAAGTCCAGAAGAGGTCTACAAATATGATGAGGGGCTTTGAGCATCTACCTTATGAGGAAAGGCTGAGAGACCTGGGACTGTTCAGCCTGGTGAAGAGAAAACTGATATCTCCTCAACACTCAGAAATCTAAAGAGTGGGAGAAAAGTGGGAGGAATGGGGCCAAACTTTTTTGGTGATGCCCAGTGACAGAACAAGGGGCAATGAGCCCAAACTGAAACACAGTAAGTTCTAACTGAGCGTGAGGAACAATTTCTTCATTTTGAGGATTGCAGAGCACTAGAACAACTGCCCAGAAAGCAGTTGTGGGGCCTTCTTCTCTGGAGATACTCAAAACCTGCCTGGCTGTTTTCCAGTCTGCTTCCAGTCCGTACACAATCAACTTTAGCAGAGAGGTTGGACTAGATGATCTTCAGAGATCCTATCCAAATGGTATGATTATGTGATTCTGTAAATACTCGTTTGCACACTCAGCAGGAGAGACAGAAGAAAACTACCTTCTTAGTGCTCCAGAAGTAAGGGTGCGTAGGTGTCTGCCATGAGTTGGCATGGGTGAAATGTTACTGTTCTGGGCTGGCTATATTGCTGCTAGGTGGAAATGCTGCCTGGAAGAGACCATTTATGGCCACGTGGCTCAGGTGAACGCTCCTCAGTGTGCCCTGGGCAACTCAAGACATGTTCTGAAACCACTTAAGCAAACACAGCTGATTTTGCTTGAATGAGTAGGGTTTGCTATATAAATCTTCTTGCTAACTGTCAGGCACTCCCAGAAGGGCAATTAATTACCCATACTAAAGGGATTGTGATGTGGACACTAGTCTAGCTTTTCCCTGGGCAAAAACACATTTCTCTGATTCTGTGATTTCTTACTGCCTATGCCAGAATGTAATGCATTGTTCAACTGTTCCGTTTAATGTTTTTTGAAAAAAAAACAAAACAGTAACAACAACAACAGCAAAGGACAATTAAAAGGACACGGTTACTTTAATCAGTCTTATTTAAATGCCTATTCCTATACAAATCTGAAAAGATGTCAAATATTTTCATATTTTCTCTCCCTCAATGAGCATATTTTTAACAATTAAATTAACAATTTTACATAAGAAAATCATTTTATGACCTTTTAAAAAATCTGTAGAGTAAGATGGGTTGGAAAACTGTGCAACATGAAGCATATGTGGTTGAAAACATAAGTAACAAAAGATAAGTAACAAAAGATTTGCTCTAGGCAAAAATCTGGATAACATTTACTTGCTCAGTTTCCTTGTTTCAAACTGATTTTTTTTTTCCTCCTGATCATTGGTCCAAAAAACCATGAAAAATAACTATTTAAGCATTATGCACAGAGGGAGGCAAAGAAGAATGGTGAAACATTTTAGTCTGACCCTCCCAATTGCTGTTTTCAGGTGCATCTCCTTACATATTTTTTTCCTATTTAAGAGCAAGGTACAATCAATCTTTTAAACTTCTGCACACTAACACTAAGCAACATTAATCAACTTATTAAAACTTGTTTCTGATACAGAATTCTGACTGTATTCTGAATTCTGACAAAGACTTAAAAAGCAGTCTTTGCACAATAATAGATTAAACAAAACTCTTTCAGCCACCATAAGATTGCATATCAAAAAAAAGTCAAAACTGACTTCCTAATTGAGACTAATAAAAAAAAAAAAAAAAGGAACATTGTTCTTAGCCCCTACTTCTGTATTTTACATTATCACCAAGGTAATCATAGCTCATAAAGAAAGAAGATCTGAAAAGGCTATTTGGTGACTATTTAATGGGATAATTTTTCTATTATGGAAGTTATGATACCTAAACACATAGTTTAATGAGAAATACACCAGCTCAAATAAGACAGAAACACAACTTGTTCTGATAGAGCCTTTTCTGCAGAGGCCATTCAAAACTTCTTTTCCAGGGATTTTGATCTAGGGTCAACAGCTTATAAGCAGATAACACCAGGCAGAAGTTTTCATCATAGTGTTCAGCTGCTGGCAAGACAGAAGTGAGACTGTGTAACAGAAGGGAGAACAGATTTTATATGAGCTTAAGATAGTGTCTGCACAAAGCTACTCCAAGGAAGCAAACCAAATCAAAGCCTAAGAAACTAAGTGAAGAGACTTTATCAAATCTCAAAACAGACATCTGCTTAACTAGTGAAGGTTTTGGTCAGAGGCAAAGAAGTGGGAATTACAGGAATATTTCAAGAGGCCACCCTCCCAAAGCAATCACTGACTGAACGAATCCAAGCTATATTTGCTTTAGGTTGCCTCATTTTTTTCAAACCACTTTTTTGAGATAAACATGTACTCTTCTGATCTCCATCAAGAGAAGTTTTTATTCAGGATCTTAAAGTTAGAAGTAATAGGTCATGAATTTCTTCTTAAACTTCACAGAAATTACTTCAACTACTACAGAAATGTAGAGAAAGACAGCTTAAGATAAATTTTCAGTGTTGCTTTAGTTTGATTTATGGATACTCTGACACTCTTTAATGTGCTTTCTGAAGATGTTTTTGTCATTTGTATTTATTGTGGAACACAGTATCCAAGGTCTACTAACCCAGGCTATAGTGCAGAACAGCAGAATATTCATGTGTAGTTTAAGTATTCCTTATGTATTTTTAACCGGTTGAGTTACATCCCTTAATGGATCGTAACTACAACTGTGATAATATTATTCTATCAATAATTGAAAATGAGCCTCCTACAAAGAAAAAAGAGCCCTCTGCTTTCCACAATGAGAAGAAAAATGATACTGTGTGTCTCAGCAATACTTGGAATAGCGGTTTCACATAATTTTTGCACAATAAGTTTCTCAGTTCTTCTTGGTGGACAGTAAGATGGAGAACAACATGCAAACAAGCCAATCATAAAGAACAATCTCATATAGCTTCCAAGAATAAAAACACTAGAAAAATTTTTGGATCTTAAAAATGTGAAAATGCAGAAAACAAGGAAAATTGCATTTCAGGATAGATGCTGGAAGAAAAAAAGAGTGAAGTATTATTCATATGCATCATTTCTGGCATCAAATTTACTCTTGTGATTTTCCAAGATTTACCCATAGATTATATGAGAACATGGGGGAAGCAGGAATTTTTGTGAATTAACAACAATATATTATTTTTCTTCAATTGATAAATCAATTAAAGATTTTGCTGAAAAGGACAGATTTTTCTCTTTGGGCACTGAAGCCTCAAGCCATGAAAATATCAGAATGTTTTCCACGGTTCATTTCTGCAGAGTCAAAGAAGAATAATCCATCATTTGCTTGATTTTTGTGAAGAAAGTAATGAAACTGCAGTAAGAATATTTGAAAATATAGGAAGTGTACTCAATGCTCTGAGCATCAGCCATGAATTGTTTTTTCAACTGATAATTCTGATTCTAACTTCAGGGGACAGCTCTTTGTCTGCAATCCAAGTAGCAGGTATTTTTCCAGTTATCTGACCATTTCATTAAACACATGCAATAGCAAACACGGTACAGGTCGGTCATCCTCTAATCCTGAGGACTTCAAGTCTTGTAATTTCCTTATTCTGCAATGGAGTTTTGGAATGATGATGAAGAAGCAGATGATGGACCTTTAAGTGAAAACATGTTCTAAAATTTTCCCAGACCGACAGCAGTTACTTTTCTACATCTCACATTAAGAGTAAGTGAATTCTCTAAGAAAACAAAAAACAAACAAACAAACAAAATAGTCTTAGGTCATAAATGGAAATCTGCTCTAAAAGTAAGCAAGGCAAACAGAAAAACACAGATAAGATTTGCCTTCAATTCACTAACTTTCCATAGAAAAAAAGCACGCTTCACTTTCTGATTTCAGGAAACAAAACAGCCATTACCTGATTCACCTACTATGTGTGAAAAAGGACTATCTTTGTAAGAAATTTGAAGCACTAAACAAGGATTGAATCTTGATAAGGACTACATGTGGACTATCAGTATTAGGAATTACTCGTAAAAGGGACCTGAGAGTATGTGCTAGCCAACAAAAGCCAATAAGAAAAGCAATATGAAATTTAGGATAGTTGAAATAGGTTTGAGGAATAAAAATGCGTATCTGACAGGAAAATACATACTTGAAACAAAATGTTTGGCTTTTCTCCTTTACTTATCTCCCAGTATCACACAAAGATGGCCTCCCTTCACAAGGCTTTTCTCAAGCATTTTTAAAGTATCACTCTGGATTTCTTTATATTGGAAACTAGTTCCACTGTGAGGATAACAGACCTTAAGCAGATAATTACTGCCTCTTCTAAATCAGAAACTCTTCTTTTAGAAATATTATAACTTCAAAAATTAAAAGTAAAGTTACTGTTTTCTCACATACCTTCTACAAACTTCAGTATAACAGTTATAAAAATCAGCTTTTCCAGACCGTACTAGGTTGTTTCTAACCTTTTAATATTCCTCAGAACACCTCCGTTGAACAGTTGGTCAATATTTAATATCATTTAACTTAACTTGGACAAGAGCTTACTATTTTCTTTCTTTTTCAAGACTTTTAAGCACAACAAGAATTTGACTGCAATTCCAGATTAATAGAACATATATGTAAAAGTATTGATTTGTCTATTTTTTGTGCACTCACAACTCACAAGTAGTACACTCACCTTTTTCAATCAAATGCATTTAAAAATGCTAGCAAAGTGGTAATCCCACTATTTCAATTAAATAGCCAAGCTAACCATACTTACCCTGCAAAATGCTTATCTATTGACTTTATAAACAAATGGCACCACATGACTCATCTGTGAATTAAATTAATTTAGGAAGCAAGTTAAACTTGGACAATTTTTTTCTTTAATCAGTCATTCTAAATTTAAATCGAATGTAAGCTCAAGCTGTTCTGTAGGAAGAGGAGGGACACATTCTTGAAGGGAGAATGACGAGAGAAAGGCATCTCAGAAAAAAAGTTTACACTGTCAGTATTTTTTTTTGTTTTAATTTAAAATTACATTCATCAGTTTCTTGTTAACGAACTTTCTGTCACCTTATTTCATATTTCCAATTTTAGGAAATTTCCTTTCTTGCCAAACAGTTATTCACAGTAACTTCACAACGGTGCTAACAAACTAACGCTGACTTCTCAGCAGGTGAGAAGTCCACAATATTAGCAAGCAATCACACATCTGCATTTTTAAAACTGAATCTTGGCAGTTCAGTTATTAATGCAGATAATGAAAATGAAGAGGTTACTGACAAGGGTCTGTAAAGATGGCTTAAATGGAGTCCCATTCTTCTTTAAAGATAGTTAAAGTGTTTTTTAAAGAATCTTGCTTTCTTTAAATAGCATAGAAATGGCCCAGTAAAATGGTGGTATTAAGGTATGCTCATGCATTTTTTCAGTATCCTCTTTAAAATTTCCTTTAATAATAGTGAAATCAAAGTCCATTATTTATCAGGTGTTCTTGATGACTGCATTAGACTTATTCATACTTATTTCATTCACTGGATGAGAGAACCAGAATACAATAAGAAAACCATATTTTATTTCCTACGAAATTCTGGAAAAACGGCAACCTAGAATTCAGGAATTTACCTCTCTGTTCTTTTAGAAACACTCAATCACTTCCCTTCACGACAGTATTAGTGGTTTCTGTTCCTGCAGATGAATGGTCTTCAAGGATTATAACATTCTTAGTACGCAGTGGTGTTATAAGACTGAGTCATTGCCCAGTGCCATAGGATGATTTACTTCAGCAGCTAGCATGCAAGAAACACATAGTTTCCATTTTTTACTTGACAAAGGTGAAACTTTGGTTTACTTTCCATAATTCATATCACCATTCAATCCTCTCCTTTCTAAGATACCAAGATTAATGTTAGTATCAACGCTATTTTATTTGCTTGAAGTAGCTACTTCAGATGTATTTATCTTTTGTTACAAAGCTGTTCTGAGTTAATGAGCCCCTTTTTGACTTCAAAAGCTAAACAGGATGTGTAGGAGTGCTCCCCAGTCCTGTCTAAGGGAAACCTCTATTCTTCTGCTTCTGAGCAAATTAGAGGACAGGAAGTTTAGAACTCTCAGTTCTAGCTCTTAATTGTGTTAAGATAAGCTCTTGACTGGGCATCATATCTTCTCAAAATTATTACCTATTTATTAAAAGGAAAAATCCACACAAGAATTTAGTGAACTTTTGAAAAATATGTCTGACAAAATACCAATATACAATATTTCTGACTTAAGCTCATAATATATCTGAAGGGAACACAAAACTTTAATTTATTGTGGCCTTTACACTCAAGTCACACTGAATCTGTATTCTATTTCTCCTCAGCTCCAGGCATTATTAATGCAGAAAACAAACAGGTGAAAGAAGATAAAGCCTCAGAGAAAGCAAGTAAATGTGGTTTAATGTGAGAAACCAATGTGATAGATGAGAAAATCTTAATTAGAAAAAAATACTAAGTGATTTTTTTTTATGCCATAAAAATCAACCAAAGAGACACTATAGTTTTGTCTCTATATTGTAGAAAGTGTAAACTGTGATACAAAGAAAAACTATTTCAATCAAATTTAAAGCAGTTACAGAAAAAAAAAAAATCATAGAATCATAGAATTGCAAGGTTGGAAACTACCTCTAGTAGTTTCTAGATCATCTAGTCCAACCATCTACCCATTACCACTGCTACCACAAGCACTAAACCAGATCTCGCAGCTCCTCATCCAGATGCCTCTTGAACACTGCCAGGGACGGCAACTCCACCACCTCCCTGGGCAGCCACTCCAGTGCCTGACCACTCTCTCAGAGAAAAAGTTCTTCCTCATGTCTAACATAAACCTCCTTTGGTACAACTTGCAGCCACTTCCTCAGGTCCTGTTTGTTGCCTGGGATAAGAGGCCAAACCCCTCTTCACCACAACCTTCAGGAAGTTGTGGAGTTTTGGTGTTTAAAGTAATTTAAAACATCTTAAAAAGCAAAGCTTGCTGTGATTACTGCATGAGAATGAGAAGCTCTGCAGAGGAACCTGGACAGGATGAACTGATGGGCTGCATTCAATTGTATGGCATTCAACAAGGCTAAATGCCAGGTCATAACATACCTATGTAGCAGCATAGGCTTTGGGAAAAGTGGATGCAAAGCTGCCTGGCAAGCACCCAGGGGTGCTGTCAACAGCTGGCTGAACACAAGCCAGCACCCATGTGGCCAAGAAGGCCAGTGGTATCCTGGCTTGTATCAGAAACCGTATGCCCAGCAGTCATAGAGAACTGTCCCACTGTAATTGGCAGTGGGGAGGGCACACCTGGAGAACTGTGTTCGGTTTTTGGTTCCTCACTACAAGGACACAGAATCACAGGAATGTGTTGAGGTAAAAGCAACAAAGCTGTTGAGGGGACAAGAGAAAAAAAAAAAAAGAGGAGCAGCAGAAGGAACTGAGATTGAGTCTGGAGAAAAGGAGGCTCTAGGGAGAACTCTTTGCTCTCTACAAATACTTAAAGAGGTTGCTGCAAGACAGATGTCAATCTCTTCTCAGGTAACAAGGTAGGATGCAAGGAAATGGCCATAACAAATTGTGCCATGGGAGGACTGGATTGGGCAACAGGAAGAATTCCTTCACAGAGATGGTGGCCAAGCATGGGAATGGGCTGCCCAGGGAAGTGGTGGGTTCTCATTCCTGGACGTAGTTAAGAGACATGTGGATGTAGCACTAACAGACAAGATTTAGTGATGAGACTCAGTAGGTAAGTTAATGGTTTGGCACGGTGATCTTGAAGGACTTTTCCAACCCCTATGATTCTATGAACCAAAAGATTCATTTTATCACAGTGAATGAGAACAATAGAAACTATGAGTGAGATATAAAGTAAAACAAAAGAATGTCTGTAAGTAAATTATCACAAGCCTGAAACTGATGGAAAAGATACCATAAGATCTTCCTATGATGAACAATATTAGCAACAAAAAGACTATTTATATAAAGAGGCAATTATGTAAATAAGGCTATCTATAAGGCTATTTATACAAAGAGAAAACTAAAAACAGAAATAGTAACATAAAATTTACTAATATATATTTACTAATATACACTGCATTACTTCCCCCCACTACTCTTGACAGAGGATATGAGTCTGCTGTGTCTTGCAGACAGATGACTCAGGCACCAAACCTAAAGCCACAATTAAATTATACATAAACTACAAAATATATTATTAAATTGCACTAAACATAGCAATCGAGCTGGAAGTACAGTTCTTAATTTTGGAAGCAGGTCTATTCTGTACAAAACTCTGACCTTTATAAGTGAGCATATCTATCTAATGCATGGAGATGTACTCACATCTTTCTTCTCCAGCAGGCAAGATTATGTAATAGCCATCTTGTGCACACAAAACAACGAAAACATTGCAGCTAAACACACAAACTAATTTCCAAAATTTTCTTTCTCCTTGAAGTAAATTTTTCCGTAAGGATTTCTATAAATCATTTATTCAACCATTTTCAACATAGCTCCTTTTGGATCAAACAGCATTTCACTTTCAGATTGGTATCATATGCAAGTTTCAGCATGGCCAACTCCAATTAGATATTAGGAAAACAGGGCGGAAAAACATTGGAACAGGTTGTGCAGAGGCACTCTGGATTCTCCATTTTCCAGGACTTGAATCATGGTCCTGAGTAACCTTTTCGAGCCTGGAGCTGGGTCTAACTTCAAAGTTGGCCATGCTTTCAGTATGGAGTTGGCCAAGGTAAGCTGCAAGTTCCCTTCCATGTAAAATGATCCTGTGGTCCTGTGAAACAAAGATGATTTTTGTCTTATTTGACTAAAAGCATCTGTAGAGGATTATCTAGATGATTATCTTATAGAGATGGACAATCACTTACAGAAGCAAATCCACAGACTATATTAGTAACTTTTCTTACACTAGTGCACTTACATTTTTGTTTCTGTATGAATTATATATATAAAAAAAAGATCACTATTTAGACATGATATGTAATTTTTGTAACGTCAGGGGAGATGGATTCCACTGCTTAACAGATATCAGACACATGTGCTGACTGGGAGAACAGAGCAAACTTCTGCCAAAAAAGAATTAGGAGCACAGATGGATTGTAAGCTGGGCATCAGCCAGCAATGTGCCCTTGCAGCCCAGAAAGCCAACCACATCCTGGGCTGCATTAAAAGAAGTGCCAGTAGGGTGCGGGAAGTGATCCCACCCTTCTACTCTGTGCTGGTGAGGCTTCACTTGGAGTGCTGCATCCAGGTGTGGAATCCTCAGTACGGGAGAGACGTGGACCTGTTGGACAGTGTCCAGATGAGGGCCACAGAAATGATCGAAGGGATGAAATGCCTTCTTTGTGAGGAAGGCTAAGAGCATTGGGGCTGTTCAGCCTTGAGCAGAGAAGGCTCTAGGAAGACCTGAGTTTGGCCTTTCAGTATCTAGAGGAGGAATATAAGAAAGAAGGGAACAGACTCTTTAGTAGGGTCTGTGGTGATAGGACAATGGAAAATGGTTTCAAACTAAAAGAGGAGAGATTTAGATTGGATATAAGGAAAAAATTTTTTTACAGTAAAGTAGTGAAACACTAGAATAGATTGTCCAGAGGTGGTGGATGTCGTATCCTTGGAGACATTCAAGGTCATGCTGGACACTGTTCTGAGCAACTTGATCAAGCTGTAGATGTCCCTGTTCACTGCAGAAGAGTTGTACTAGATAATCCTTAATGGTTCCTTCCAATTCCAGGGATTCTACGAGTCTTTGATAAAAATTCATTGAGAACAAAACTTGGGGGTTCTGGTGGACAAAAAGCTGGACATGAGCCAGCAGCATGCACTTGCAGCCTGGAAGGCCAGCTGCATCCTGGGCGGCATCAAAAGAGGGGTGGCTAGCAGGAATAGGGAGGTTGTTGTCCCACTCGGCCATCACAAGGTCCCATTTAGAATACTGCATGCAGATCTGGGG
Organism: Perdix hodgsoniae; assembly: GCA_035772895.1. Taxonomy (NCBI): domain Eukaryota; kingdom Metazoa; phylum Chordata; class Aves; order Galliformes; family Phasianidae; genus Perdix; species Perdix hodgsoniae. The sequence continues at coordinate 19,082,588 of JAPSGF010000003.1, forward strand.
CCCCCAGCACACGAAAGACGTGGAGCTGTTGGAGCAGGTCCAGAAAATCAGAGGGCTGGAGCACCTCTTCTAAGATAATAGACTGAAGCAGCAGGGGTTTGTTCAGCATGAAAAGAAGGCTGTGGGGAGATCTCATTGTGTCCTTCCAGTACTTGAAGGGGATTTAGAAGAAAGCTGTGGAGAGACACTCTGTCACAGTGTGTAATGATAGGTGTAACAGCTTTAAGCTAAAAAAGGAGAGATTTAGGTTAGAAGTTAGGAAGAAAATGGAACTGGATGAGCCTTAAGGTCTCTTCCCACCCAAGCCATCCTGTAATTCTATAATTCTATGATAAACCAAACATAATGATTACATCATACAGTTTCGTAACACTCCTTGCACTGAACGTACCATAGCCAATAGTATCCAGATGCAGCATTTTACAAGCACATTTTCTGTATGTGTAATGGAGAAATATCTGTATCGCAATTTCTTTCTGAAATGGAGCACTATTTCAAATTGAAAGATCAGTTTCCAACATGCAGGGTAGAACAGCTTTTGTATTACGCTGTACAGGTAATGAATTGAGATGATCAATGCACACTTTTGCCTAGAGAGTTTGATTTACAGTGTTAGCCAAGCCTATATTTCTCTTAAAGCAATTCCAATACAGAGCAGTACTCCTGATGAACTATCCTGTAATAGTTTACACACACCTGAGAGCCACAAGCACAGATATGCAAGACGTAAGTAAGTCTGGTGGTCAACAATTATAGGAAACTTTAATGCAATTGTGTAGATGATGACCGTAAGGGCACAGCGTAGATGATCCCATGTTACAGCATTTTATTTTCCTTCAGAAATACAAAATAAGTGCAGGAAGTTTGTCTGGCAGAGGTTACAATGATTACAAATAATCATTTATTAATGAATGTAGCCAATAGTGATTGCCAATAACAGGACAACAATGTGAAGAAAAAGGGATCATCTATCATCACAACTTGCTCATTTCATCTTACGGGTCTCTCAGCAGTGAGCAGGAAACTCAGTTACTGTTGTGTTCTGTTTTACTTTTTTTATCTTTGTTGGATCAGAACTGCATTGTCTCCTCTTTGCCACTGAAGTTATTAATACATATTATTATGAAGAATGCCACTTCATTATGTCTATATTTTAGCTAAAATGTATTTGCTGTAAAGCCTATCTAGTGGTCAAATCCACATGAACTTCTGCAGTGTAGTAATCATGACATAAGTTTATAATTTACATAAATTTATCAACTATGATTATTATTTTTCATTCACAAAACTGAACCACAGGTTAGAGCTTCCACCATTCCAAAGGGGATGCTTAAATGAGACAAGTAAAAGCCTCTCCATACAAACATATATTGAGCTCGTGACTCAACAGAATCTTTCTGAAGGAATTTTACCATAATCTGCCAATCTCTTGAATTGAAAAGAATTTGCAAAAAAAGTGCCTGTTTTAATTACACTTCATGCATTTCATCTAGACAGATGAACACATGCAGTTAGGGTCTATTGCAAAATGTCATTCTTCTTAATTAAACTCATTTAGCTGGGATTGCAAGATTCTTGTTTCAAGTCAGATATAGGACATTCCCAACAGCCTGATATTTGCTATGGTTTCTCAGGTCATGGGAATTCTTGCTGCTCTTACGGAGTTAGAAGAAGGTTAGTTGCAGCCTGCAGAATTTCTCACTCTCATACCAACAACCAATGCTTGTTCTTGTGTGGAATATTTACTGGAAGTGACATACTGAAATATCCACTTCTTGACAGAAAGTGCACCCCAGCATGGAATGTGGTGGATAACCTGTTCCACGACTGTTCCCTAACGTGACCTTCAATCTTAGCTGTTAGCAAATGCTAGGTGAGATGACACTAAGAAAAAGCAGCATGGAGGGCAGTGCAGAGTGAAGGACCCATGGCCAGACTCCATAATCTTTTCAGGGATGGGGACTGATAAGCTGCCTTGTTGTAGTGAGCCAGCCATGAACCGGCAGTTTTCCACCTTTCTGTTTGACTAGAGTCACTCAAGCTCCACCTTAAAGTAAGAAAATAGTATATAAATGCCTTAAGAGAAGAGAAATGGAAGGGAAGATACTACTGCTGAATTCCAAGATCAGTCAATGGGCTGAGTTTCCCTTCCTCTCCATAGGGACACCTATTGGAGAGGAACCTATGTTCATCTAGTTTCAGCTCCCCCGCTATGTGCAGGGTCACCAACCACCAGACCAGGCTGTCCAGAGCCACACCTAGCCTGATCTTGAATGCTTCCAGGGATGGGGTATCCACAATCTCTCTGGGGAACCTGTTCCAGTGCGTCACCACCCTCTCTGTGAGAAACTTCCTCCTAACATCCAACCTAAACCCCTTGTTTCTCAGTTTAAAACCACTCCCCCTTGTCCTATTACTATCCACCCTTGTAAACAGTCATTCTTCCTCCTGTTTATACACCCCCCTTTAAGTACTGGTAGGCCACATTGAGGTCTCACCCAGAACCTCCTCTTCTCCAAGCTAAACAAGCTCAGTTCCATCTGTCTTAGTTTCAGCTGGGATGGAATTGTTTTTTTCAGTGTCTGGTATGATGCTATGTTTTGTTTCTAGGAGAAAAACAACGTTGATAACACACCAATGACTACAGTTGCCTGCTAAGCAGTATTGCATAGAGCCAACGCCATTCTCAGCAAAGGGTCCAAGGAGCTGGGAACGAAGAAAACTAGGACAACTGGCTTAAACTTGCCATATGACATACCATATGACATCAAGTGGAAGGAGTTCTGAAGGGAGTGTGAGTTCAACTTGCATCAGTTGGGGAACAGTGAGCAATTACTTATGCATCACTTATTATATACATATATATACATATATATACATATGTATACATTTGTCATAATTATTACCCTTTTCCTTTTCTCTACTGTAATAAATAGTTTTCTCTCAACCCACAAATTCTACTTCATCTTTTTCTATTTTCTCCCCATCCTGTTGGGAAGGGGAAGAGTGAGTGAACAACTGTGTGAAGCTCAGCAACCTGCTGGGTTAAATATCAAGAAGGTCCTTTTTTTTTTTCCTTTTTTTTTTTTTCTTCCTTGACTTAAGTTAATCTCCTGATATTAACAAAACTATAAGAAATTTCCCCCAAGTACATCTTTCCTCCATACATGCCTTATGATTGCCTTTACTCTGCACAGAAATATGTCTTAAGCTACAATTACAAATTCATGTGGGTAGAAGAGAATGATTTGTAACAATATATTAAATGTTTCATAGGAAAAGAAAAGAGAAATTGTATACTTGTTTTCACAATGTGGCCTTCAACTTTGCATACTCATTATTCCTCCCGGAAGACTGTTACTTTTATCTGAACTATGTTCTAACCTCTGCTTTGTCAAAAGACTTCCACAAAAGCATAGAGAATGGGATCCTGTCCCTCCTATATGAATGCAGGAGCATTTTTTTAATTGCAGGAGATCTTTTTAATTGCACATTCTAAGCTTGAACCTACACTCAGTTTTCTTTGGGTGCAAGGACAAAAGGAAGCTGTTGGGCTTCAGCACCTCTGGAAACAAGAGCATTTCTTTAACTTACAGATCTAATGTCACATTTCTATGGGTTTAAAGGCAAGAGGACACTGAATGTAACGACTCCATAGCATTCTATGGAGAAGGCCCTGAAACAAATATGATGTAGCTGACTTAAAATGAAGAGTGAATGCTGGCAAAGATGTCCTATGGTTCACAGCTTAGGTAACTTTTGCTGCAAGAAAATCCTCTACAGAAAAGGAACGCATAGAAAAGAACTTCCTGAGAAACTCCATGTGCTTTAAAGTGATCATTATTGTCTGTGTCAAAGATTTACCTAAATCTTCAACATTATGCTTATTAGTTCTATTTCAATATGAGTAAACATATTCACCAGTAGTTCTGTCTCAGTGACTCTGGCTGTTTAACTTCACTTACCCGCTTATGAAGACGTTCTGCTTCCTCCTGATATGCAGCAAGCTGTTGTTTCCATTGTTTTACATTGGCAGTGGACTCCAGCAGGGCTGCTGTGAGCTTAGCATTGTTACCCTTGAGCGTGGCCAGTTCTGCCTCCCAATGCTTGCTGATTGTCGAACTGCAACAGAATGAGAATGCTCAGACACCTCTATGACTAAATGTTCAAATGAGAATGCATGTGCTCAAATATCCAAGCTTTAAATGAAAAAAAATAGTCATCAACAGAATTTTTAAATATATTGTTATTGGAAAACAACCTCTAATCTCCCAGCTCAACAGTTATTTTAATAAAATGTTATGGATGATGAAATACACACCAACTTCCCAAATGCAACACCTCATAATTTTACAATATGCATATGATTAGTCATCATTTTAACATATATGTATTAAATTCTTTTTCAACCTATTCCTTAATGAAAGATATTGTACAAAGAGATGATAATGTCTTTATCTTGTGATGACACAAGATAAAGACAGATAATGTAGTGCTTTGGAACTACAGCTTAGTAGCCCTAACGCAAGCCTTCTGTAACTGACAAATACTTTATACTTCCCTTTTTAAAAATTAATTTATACTTAAAGTTCGAAGATCTTAAATTTCAACATCATAATAGTGTTAATTATACTTCAGTAATATTGACAAAGAAGCTAAAGATCAAGGATCACAGAGGTATTTTTCCAGTACTGCAAACTCAATTCTGGTGGTGGGATCTATTGAGCAGCTTATGGAGGAACAATTCCTGCCTATAGTTTAGTTATTATCTGAGCAAACACAGGTCTTTAGTTTTCAAAGATAATTAGTCATCCATCATCTGTAGATTCCATCCTTACACTGAGTATGCAAAGGAAAAAAAATGTCAGACATAACAGGTGAATGTATTAGTATTCGAACAGGTGATCATTGTTTACTTTTATAAAGACAACAGCATGTGAGTTGCACACCTACATGGAACATATAGAGAGAAAACAATTCCTTTTGTCTCACTGGCTTACTATTAAAAGCATCGTTGAAAACCAATGATCTGTAACTGATATATGGTGAATTACAAGTAATTATTATTGTCTAACTATTATAATGCAATATATTTAATTATACTTTGCATTTAAATTTGTAGTTTTTATAGAAGCAATGAATCACTCTTCCACCATTTTACCCACTAGGTTTCTTTTTTTGCAACTGCAAAAAAAGTCTGTCCCATAGTCTGTACATAGTCTGTCCCAGAAAAGCATGTTTCAGAAACATGATGATTCTTAGAGAACTACCTGAGGTGTTCAAAGCCAGCCAGTCACCAAGTAATATTCACTGCCCATTCAGATCACATTTACTGTTTCACTAACATGGGATGTCTGACTCTTCCATGTTCCAGCATTTTCTTCCAAAGATATTGTTACATCCCCGTGAACACGAAGACAAGTTCTTTCAGAAGAAGAATGTGGGCTCTTTCAAATTGTTCTAGCATTGCATGAACTATTCAACTAATTAGAAGTCTACCACCAGAAATTTTAAATACTAAACTAATGTAACGATAATCCCATTTCATCAGGGAACACTGACTCACATATTAAAGAAGATGAGAATAAATTTTTGAAGCACTGTCTACGCTTCTGTTTTTCTTATCAAATTTTTATCTACAATAGCACATCATATCAACAAATTCTGTGTAAATTCTAGTTCATCATCACATTCCCATTTCTTTGGATGTTCTGATCTTGCAAACAAATGACCATACCAACAGGTTCATGCAAGTAAGTGGCTATATTCAATAGATCCAATGCATCAGGACAAGTAGCAAACTGTGTGTGTGACACCACTCCTGCTTACAAAATGTATCATAATACTCATCTTTCCTCGAGAAGAATTACACACACACAAACAAGATTATATTCACCTAACACAGCAGATTACAATCTTATTATTATTAATCTTATTATTATTACAGAGGTGAACCGTTTGACCATTTCATATTACAATTGAAGACACTAAAAGGGAGATGAAGGGTTTAGTTTGTACTGTATGTACTCACAACGATACAGGTAAGCTTTTATAAGCTGAGAAGATCTCAGAAGACAGAGTCCAAACCAATGCTGAGTAACCATGTGAGTGGGTTTCACACTCACATGTGAAGTGCCTCACTTTCACCTTTGCTCAGTACCCTAAGCATCCTGACAAGAATCTTGCTCATATATTTTACAGATTGCTCCATAAAATAGAAGTATTGTACTTGAATTAGTCTGTTGTGAATTGTCAAATACAAAACTAATTTTTCAATTATTTAGGGTTATCCTGTTCCTTCTCATAAAATTCTGCATTTTCCAACATAAATACGTGATGGATATCAATATGAGAAAACAAAGAATCAAAAGCATGGATTATTTTTTGTATTACCGTACTTCTTAAAATCATAATCTGATTAAAGTAGCCTGCAACCAATTGTAGGAACTGATTTAGCTCTTTAAAATAACATAATGAGAAAACAGTAAGTATGCTTTGTGGATTATTTTGATTAAAACTGGACTTATTTAGATTTAAATTAATTATTTTAGGAACAGATAAAAGAAAACATACAACAGGCTGCTCTCAAACCATACTAAAACCACCTGCATTAAGGTCTATGCCTATAGGGCTACATTGGTTCAAATTTATCTACAGCTCCAGAATAAAGAAGGAGAAAGACAAGCTTTACGCTCAACAGTAACTCTCCCTTAGGAGAAAAAACGCTGGGGCTGACACCTGGGATGGGAAACATACAGGTTCAGAAGCTGAAAGCACACACACAGGTAATCCGAAAACACAACCAAGCCCATGGCTAGCACTGCAGTCCCTCAGGATAGGTACAGGAGGGCTACACATACTCTTTAAAGTCTTTTATTTAACTACTGACTGAAATGCTTTTTGCTAAAAGGAATTGATTTTGCCCTCAGTGCATTAAAGTGCATCATAAGAAACACCAGCAAAGCTCGGTCAGTAGTCTTAATGGCTGCAAATGTCTGAAACAAACACAAATATATTTGCTCATATGAAATGAAATGCATCCAATGATGAAAGTGATCTGAACAGCAATGAAGCTCCTGACAGAACACTTTGAAAGGTGTTCTGCACTGCAGCTCAAAGAGCAGGGTACACAGAGTGACACTAGCACAAACATATTTGCAGTTTAAGGATTTGACATGTCTAACTATGTTTTTTTTTGCTGTGTTCTGGAAGCCATGCACCCTTTTACTGGCACTGCCACGATTTTGATACCATTTCTTCAGGCCTGTCACAATTAATAACACTGGATTCATGACACACTTAAAGTTTTAAGATGGTTTTTCAAAAAAAGAAACTTCCTTCACACTTCTGCTTGTTGCCCGTTTCTCATCATGAAAAGTCCTACTGAACGCTTACAAGTATTGTAGTAGAAGATGAAGCCTAGTCATTTCCTTTGTGAAAATTCTGAGTTTCCTAATGCAAGATAACAAGCTGCTTTACAAACAGCTGCATCAGTGCTTCTGCAGTGGCAGAGTATAAACCAAGTACAAGAGAGAAAATGGGCCTGTAATGGCTAACAGTAAAACAGGAGTATTATTGCTTTCACTGACCACAATGTACAAAAATTGCTTCCATAACAAAGGCTTAGATCATACTGATTGTAAATAGAATTATCTCCACAGTGTCGACTGTTGATAGGATTGTGAGCACTTCATAGCAAGTAAACATTCCCAGAACCTCTGATCCTTGGTGTTGGCCACCGAATCTCTTACGTGGGTAATATCTGAGACCTCCACAGCCAGAACAGTGCATGGTGTCCACCTTCAAGGAAAAGCCTTCAACATCAGATATTTAACTGTATTTATCTGTAGCACACAGTACTTTCATCCCCGCTATAATATACTCCTACAGCAAAGCGCTGTCTAGTATCCCATAGTATAACTGAAACATCCATGAAAGTTAAAGTAGGATTCAATGACCTTGCATACCTTTAGGCATTCTGACCAATTAACACTGATTTGATCTCTGTTCTCACTGGGTATTGGTAATAACTCCAGTTAGTCACCAAGGAATAGATCTGCTATCTGTCCATCTGTGACCTGAATAGAGTGCCACAGGCTATAAACATGAATCTTTTTCTGTGAAGTACTCGCTTCCAGAAAATTAATCCTAAAATCTCCAGTCACCATGTTTAGACAGTTGGAGAAGACTTGCACAGGCAGGGAGCACACATTAATGAGCTGTATTCAGAATGAAGTTATTTCAAGAGATGCCTTCAAGAAACAAAGAAACAAAAGCAGTCCAAATCAAGAGATGTTTTCTGAGATATTGCTTATTCATTACTTGCTGCACTGTAGGCAACATCAGCACTGTGAAACACGGTTTAAGCTTTACTTTAGATTTACAGAAATAAAGGGTGTGCAGAATTATGCTTTATTACTATTCTATGGCTTCAATACTAGATATGTTGCTTTAAACTGAATTCATTTGGAAGTTGGATTTCCTACTCTGCTGTAGTCACAGTTGCAAACCGTTGGTCAGGGGCAAGTACATTCTTTAGGTGTCACTGATCTGCACTATAGAAGTATGACGAGCGTCACTGTCTTGGGATGACAGAAATGCGAAATTTGGTTGAATGGAGACTGGAGTACTTTCACTACAACATTTGGCATCTGGTGATAGTAACTAGCTCCACAAGACTTGACACACATGAATGAAGCAGAGTCTCTGCAGCTGCTGTTCAGATTATAAATAGTGGCTGGAAGCAGACCAAGAGCCTGGTGGAGTGGGCACTACCAGTCAGCAGGAGAGGAACATCAGCTGGCTGCTAGCAACGTGTTAGCCATGCTGGAAGTAAGGAGCAATCCTTTCTGACAGCTGTGCTGGTGAGCTGTGCAGAGCAGCTCGTCAAGCTCAGGGAAGCAAAGGGGACTTGTAATGATTCTGCTCTCTGACAGCAGTATCAGATAGCTCTACTGAAATCAGTCAGTGTAGCTTCTTCTTCCCTTCAGAAACATACGGTAAGGGTTTGAATTTATGTAAAACTCTTGGGTGAATCTGGTACGGAATTCTGCCCAAGATTCTTAGGAAATCTGTCATATGAAATAAAGTCCTGCAAATGTTCTTCCACAGTGCTGGGAGAACAGTTACTGCTCCTAGCTTAGTAACAAAAACTGTGAATGGTCCTGTGAGGATAAGACAGTAAGCTTTAAAGGGCAACTTAAGATAACTTCATAAGCTCAAGATAACGCCGAGTACTAGGCTGGAAGGGTCAGGACTCCGCAATGGGCTACAGCTGCAGTTGCTTCCATTCGGATATGACTCTGTTAGACACAGATGATGACTCTGTTGGCACAGAGGATGATAGCAGTGTGCCACAAAGTATTCCTGAAAGCTCAAAAAAAAAAAAAAAAAAAAAAAATCCTCTTTTATTCACACGGGGAGTTAAAGTCCTCAATTCACATCCTGATTTAGAAAACATTTCAAACAGGCATTTTTGGAATTTCACCCATTTACAGAGATTTCTAAGGGCATTTCCTGTGGCTATCTATTTGAAGTGGAAAGCTACTTCACAATAGAAAGAATTTAAACATGATGACTTTATAGTTTGTCCTGCTGCTCGTCCAAAGTACCACATGCTATGTAGCATGAAACTCAAATTTCTTAAGTCTTCCTCTCTCTTAAATATTCAAAACAAATTTGGAAATAGCAAAGCTTTCTATTTCCAAATAGGTCATTTCCCAAAGGTCGCGCATTCAATTATACCTAACTGGGAGTCACAGAATAAACAGAAAGCTGAAGGAAGAGCAGTGGAGCAGACAGGCATGAGGTTCTACCTTACAATTCCAGGAAAAGGCAACAAAGAAAAATCCTGGTCATACAAAGTTGTACAAAGCTGTTTGTACAGGCCTAATAGACAGAAAAGACAATGAAGTTGTTGTCCTTGAGGGACATGGTCATCTACCATACAGTTAAATCATGAAAGTAAAAAACAGCAAAAGAGGGAAAGCTACAGAAGGAATGACAGTTTCTGTAAGTAGGAAGCCTAAGAAATAATAATAAAAAAAGCCTATCTCTTCATGACTACTGCTGATCGTGTTTTTATCTGAAGTTGCTATTAACTGGACACATGCAAAAGGAAATGTTATTTGATAACCTGGAATTTATTCTAATAAATGTTAAGTCTTCTCAAAGTTATAATCAAGAGATAATTACCAGGAAATTGCTTTGAGTTAAATATTTTCAGTGAGGACGATGAAAAGCTAATTAATATTCAAAAAAGATTTTATTCTTAATTAGAGCATTCAAAAGAATTTTTAGCAAAGGAAGATAGGTACCCTGGGGAGAGAAGTAGGAATATTAATTAAGCATGAAATATCTGTTCTTCCATGTGGGACAAGCAATATCCATATGATCTCAATGGAGTTACATCAGCACAAAACAAAGGAAACTTAGTTGTGAATCAGCTCTATAGATAGGAGTAACACACACAGTTTAAATAATATATTTGTGTTGTAGCAAAAAGGAGGCTCATGAAGCATATTTGAAGCGAGGAGATATTCAGGATCCTTGAGGTCTCAAATCCTATCTCAGTGCAGATGACAGAAATGCAGAACCTTTTTCTGAAATTTGGATGAGAAGTGCCTATGAAGATGTTACAGCTTTCTCTTTCGAGGTCTTTCATAAATGACTTTTCATTTGCATTTAACCTTTCAATTTGATCATGTTTTCAAATTCTAAATTATCTAAAGCACATATGTAGCCCATGTGTGTGTGTGTGTGCGACTCTTTGGTGTTGCTATAGACAGTTCTGTTATTAGGTATCTCTTGTCTTACACTGCAGCAAGGTCAAAATCTTTGCGGAAGAGACTTGATGGATGAAGCTGATGAAGAGGTTGAATAATGGCAGAGACTCCTTTCACTGTGCAGCACATGATACACAATGAAAATGAGGTGTCCGTATCCTACTTATCTCCTACCACTTACATCCAGGTACTCTACTTCATTAGACGGTCTTAATTCATCACAGGACCTACTGAAACCACTACAAGGCAGACAACTTCTCAGCATTGAAGCTAATCATTGAGAAACAGACCTCAACTAAATTATATTATTCTTAAGAAAGAAATATTTCATGGAAACACTTTCCACCATATCTCAGAATTACTTGCTTCCAAAAGATAACAAAGCTAGAGACAAAAATGTCCAAGTATGGTGATGTTCACAGCTTTCTGAAACATTAGGAGTCAACTGTAGTAGTCCTGGAAAGGCACTCCGTAGGATGGAGAAGATTGGGTATTAACTCAAAACGAATGCTTCAGCTACAGTCCTTATCTATCAGGGATTTAAATCCCATTCCTGACCCACGTTAAAGTGGGGTAGAAAGAGAAGTGTCACTCTTCCACACAGAATCAATGAAGAAACATTCTAAGCTTGCACTGTCTGCTTCCAAACTCTGGATGGGTTTACAGAAGTGACATTCAAACTCTGATTTTCATTAAATTGACACTGTTACCAATCTAATGCATGTCTTTTAAACATCATTTAGAACGTGACAGACTTGTATTTAGCCTGAATATCATGGCAGCACTAATAAAATCTTAATTTTTTCATTTTGATTTTACTCTTTTAAAAAGATCTCATTTTTGTCTTAGTTATTTAATTTCATACAACAAGGAGACACTATGTTATCTTTTCATGAAGGTCATACAGCATAAAACAAAATCAGTAACTCTGTTTTATAATTTTTAGCCATTTGCAAGAGCAAGCACAGCTAATTAATTCCTATGACTTTTCGCACAAAGCATTAAAACCTTGGAGACCTAAAATTTCATCACATCTTCTGAAAAAAATAAAGATCTATCCTCACACCTCTACTGAAATTGCTTATCAATATCAGAAAATATTTTATTCTTATTCCTGTAATGTAACTGATATTATTCAAAATTGATAAACAGTCATTTTTTAAGTCCATTTAGTTAATACAGAATATAAAGAACAATTCCTTGCTGTTGCTATGTAGCTGAATACTTGAAACATTGCAATAGAACTAAATTTTCAAAAGCAACCTAAGTTACTTAGAAACTTCTGTCTCATTTTCTAAAATGAGTAAGTTTCTGGCTGTGAAGAAAGTCAAACTGACTAGAAGTGCTATGGCACTTAATCACTGTATAAAAGCAATTATAGGATGTGGTTATCAGCAAATGAGATACTAGGACACAATGACCCTGACATTAAAATGACCTGAATGAAGGCCACTTTCATTCTGTAACTCATCGTTATACATAAGAATTTAAAGCAGCTTAATCTTAAATTCACACTTTGAATCACTACAAATTAATTTTCCAGAGGCCCTAGGGAGACAAAAGCCTGTTTTTTCAAAAATCCTACCTAGAACAACGTGCATCGATACAATCCATTCTCTGTCAGTACCATAAAAAATGAAAAGAGGTGACTGCCCTATGCTTCTCTCAATCATTTATTGAGTGCTACTTGGTTCTAAGAATTTCTCTGAATTGTGCTATCAATTACATCTCTGTGAATTTGAGCATCTCTCCCACCTTCACCACAGCCATGCTGTGACAGGAATGTCAACGAACAGCTCTTTTCCTAGTGAACACACGTCCACCCCTAAGCAGAACAGGTCCCAACGCCCTGAGCGTATGAAGGCCCTATGAATTTGCAGGCTCCCCAGATTTCTCTGGTCCATACCAGCTGGCCTAACTGAGTGCAGTTCGTATAATCAGACAGGCATCTACAGAGTCTTCATACTACAAGGCTCTATGCAATCTTCAGGCATTCCCGGCTCAGCTGAAACCCTTATGGCCATTCCCACAGTGGCACATGACAACGTGGCCACCAAAGCACTGCATGCATTTGGAAAGGACACAAATGGGAGCTGTCTCATGCCACAAAGACACAGCACAGGCCCATGCAATAACACGCTAACACTGGTTAGATGCCAGCCCCTGGTGTCAAGGCCTGTATTTGGCAGTGTACATGTAGCTGATGAGGCAGCTGCAGCCATAGGCTGATTCTGCAGAGATAGCAGTGAAGGCCAGCTTTGCAGAGTGAAGGCAGACAGAACTGCAGCAGAGTGGGCTGAGGAACTACACCACATTGAGCAGTGAGGTGGCTAAAGGCACCTCTCCTGGTCCCACAAATCAAATACTCACCACACAACAGGGTGGAGATTCTTTGTGAAAGCCTCTGCTGCATTTCTAGGTACTTCCACAACTTAATTTAGTAAATGTTGCATCTCTGCCAACAACAGCAGGTATTACAAGTGTTTCAATGTGACCGATATACATGCACTTACACTAGATTTATTGGAACTTTTTTGCCAGTGATACCAGAGGTCACCTTAGTCTCTAAGATCCTCTGATGCTGGTTCCTCTCTTAGTACCACAACAGATTGAATTTAGCAGAACAATAATTACACATGCAGGACCTTATAAATCCTCTATGAGGAACAGAAAGATCTTCCATAAATGACAAATACAAATATTTGGAATAAAGTGCAATAAAGATTCTGAATGAAAGAATCTGACCTCCAACCAGCTAGTACATTAGTTTATATCACAGTATGAAATAATAATAACCACTTGTGCAATTAATGCCTGAACTACAACTGTCGATTTGCTTGTCCTAGTAAATACATTAATGACATGTTTATTTGTTGACAACAGTATCATTTTATTCCATTAAGGGAATAGAAGCTATGTAAAAGTGTGGTAGATTTAATTAAGTTTCCGTTATCTCCTCTGATAGCCATGCAATTACTTAGACGCAATAGCCTACATATACAGCCAAAACTTAATCATCTATGGAGCTGTCAGAAGAACTTGAACAAGCAGTAAGTGCACATGAACTATATGACCAGAATAAACCATACTGACTGGGAAGGTTTGAGACAAACAACTTCCTAGTGCCTTGCAAAACTTATCGGTGGATAGAATCATCAAATCAGCGTATCATGAAGAGTAGAAAACACCTTCAAGATCATCCAGTCCAACTGTCCAGCTACCATCTATACTCCCCGCTAAAGCACATCCCTTAGTACCACATCTAAATGTTTCTTGACCACCCCCCGGGGCAGCCTGTTCCAATTCCTGACCACTATTACAGAGATGAAATTTTTCCTCAGAGCCACTCATGTTGTTTTCTATCTCAGATTTTTCTAGAGTGGAAGTATTAAATTTGCCTTGTTTAAACCAAATCTGAACCCAAGAAGAGACTAAATTTTTTGAACTAGATTGATCTTGTAGTCAAATTTACTTTAAAAATAAATAAATAAAAAGATGAAATTTGATACATGAAAGTCTCTTTTTCTATGCACTATAGGTTAACAGCTTGAAGAAGCATTCCTGATATGTTTCTCTTGCTCTGCTAGTATTAAAAAAAAAACAAAAACAAAAACCAAGTTCTAGAAAAAAACATAAACGTATTATTTTCTTTAACTCACCAACAGTTGCTAGTTCTTTTTTAATCTAAACTTGTGGGATCTATATGATTTTATTTCCTTCAGTCACTTTCCAGAAAAATGCATAGGTCAGATGATTTGGCTCTTAACTCAACTTATAGATAAAAAGTCAATAAATATGGAGTAGTTCTGCCCAATTCAAAACTTAACGGAAACACCAGTTTCAAAAAAGAATCCTTCTCTCCCCTTCAATTTACACATCTATCTTCCAACATTGTGAGTTTTATTTCACTTCACTAATTAGTCATCTGGAATAGGAAAAGGGTACAGCAAGCAGCATGATGTGAAGATGTATAAAAGCAAGCTTCCCTAAGCCTCTCACTGCACTGAATGAGAAGGTAAGCCCAGCATAGATAATTTCCTAAACTGTTAAAGTAGAATTAAATAACACTCAAATCTCTGAAAAATGTAGCAAGAAGATGATACACAATCTATGTTGTCATGTAATTACACTAGTTTTAAGTTTTTACAGTATTTCCTGTATGAAATGAATATGTAAGTCCCAGTCATACACAGTGATAGAGAACAATTCGTGCTAATTAAGCTATTTTAATGATCTCTTAAATTTCAGGGCAACTTAATATGAGTTGCTTACATGAAAAAGCATTTGGTTTGAGACAATGAACCAAAATCTCACTTCTACATTTATTCTCACATTTAGAGAGGGAATTTATTTTTTCTTCAGCAAACTACAGAGTTAAATAATTTATTACTAGCATGAAGCATAATTCATTTAGGAGTGTGTTTTGCTTTGTTTTGTTTTGTTTTTGTGCGGGTCTTGTTATTGCAGTGTCCCAAAAGACAGCTTCCAAAATTCTAACTTGAGCTTCAAAACTAAAATCTTTGAATTCCATGGAAGAAAGATAGAACACAGTTACACCAAAGTGTCACAGAATAAAAACTGCAGAAGCAACAAACCTACATACAAAACCCATTACTATGAATTGACCAACAGTCATGTTTTATTTCTGTACACTTGAGAAAACAGAGGCCTAGACACTGCAGGCATTTTATCTCACCACATTCACCCAGCTCCAGGTTTCTTCGCTTGCCAATGGCTTAACAGCTGATACAGAAAAACCCGCTTAAATTCTACATCACCGCTGATTTGTGTCCTTCCAATTCATTAGTGACAAAACTTGTTGACTGTTCAGTGTGACTGTAGAATACCTTGATGATGCTTATGCACTGTCAGTTTTCTACAACTAACCAAAACAATATTCAGTGACTTGAATTCCTTTCATCAGAGACATCTGTTATGTGGTCAAAACACCGATCAATACAAACTGCTTTCTGCCTGTACCACAAAATGTCAGTGGCACCTACAGCAATATTCAAGGTATTCAAAACAAGTGACACTTCAGGTACAGAAGGGTTCCCTAAAGCATAAAAATGCTGAAATTTTAACAGGTGATGTTGATCACCATTTAGCTGTGTTCCCTATTCTATTCCTCAAGCTAACTATTCCACCAGAAGGAGAATTTATCATGTACTTTGTGTTTTTTACATATAAAATATTCCACTTCTATGCTTATAAGTGCCTGCCCTGAAACTTCGCCCACATGTGCAAGACAAAAATTGATACCCTCAGACATTCACTACAAAAGGTCTTCCTACCAGAATGCAACAGAAAATCAACATGATACCCTTCCTGACACAAATATTTTCAGTAACACAACTGCTGTGTGTGGGGCCCGAACAATGCCTATGTTTTGCTGAATGCTTATGCATTCAGGATGCATTCTAGCAAGGTTCAAAACATTATCAGCAAGCTTTTACTTGAGCTTTCCAGGAGCTTATGTTATCATAACAGGAACTAACATCTGGAGAAGGGAATCAAATGTGTGAAATAGCCTACCAAGGATACAGGGCAGTGTGACAGTAATACCAGGAAGCACACTACTGTATTACTTCTGTGGAAAAGAGAAGCATAGCTCTGAATAATGTTGGCAGGAGGTACCGTTTTATGCTAGATCTGCTAAAGAGAACGTGGTGGATGTAATCCACCTCCTCCAGGTGTAGATGTTCAAAGGCTATCATCAGAAATATCATCAGATGACAAATTTATCTGACCAATGTTAGGTGCCTATCTAGGATAAAAGGCATTGGGCACAATAGAATAAAAAATTTCCAGGCCCTAATGTCACAAGAACATGGCAAAATTTCCTGCTTTTCCCCCAGAAAATCCACACCACAGCTTGCTACAAAGGAATTACTACCTTAATTGGGTTTAATTGCAAAGCCTACCTACAAGTAAGGGAAAAATCCTCTATAATGTTAATTCATCTTGCAAAAATGACACAAACCAAAGAATATGATACTAAGAAGCTAGTGTGGGTCTTCTAGACTTAGACATAAAACCAAAATTTTTATTGTATGTGAAAACTAACTGCCCCCGGGCCTTGGTCCTGTATTTTTGCAGGGGTGAAAAGTGATCAGTAAAAGCATGCAAGCTAAATAGCTTATGAAATTCAGTCAGCATTAGTCCACATAAAATCTAGACAAAAATTACTTTGATTATGCATATTTTTTGCATAAGGGCTTCATTTGAATATGAGACAATTATTCTAAAAAATAAACCAGATACTCAAGCTATATGTTTTTAATATAGAGAGTCTTCTAAAATGCTTTTTTCTGCTTTGTCAAACTTTAGTTTTTGAATATGAGTTTTTTCAGGAAGTGGACATACTTAATACATTTGGTAGGATCCTTTCAATAAACAAAAAGATCAAGTAGCTTTATCAAATTTACCACAGTTTTTTTGCACCACACAGACAGTCCTTTGTTGGCTTTAAACTGGAGTATCAGAGAATCAGAGAATTGTGGAATCATTAAGGTTGGAAAAGACCCCTAAGATCATCTAGTGCAACCACCAACCCATTCCCATTATGCCCACTGAACCATGTCCCTCAGTGCCACATCTATACATTTCTCGAACATCTCCAAGGATGGTGACCCCACAACCTCCCTGGGCAGCCAGTTCCAAAGCATTACCATCCTTTCTGACAAGAAATTCTTCCTAATATCCATCCTCAGTCTCCCCTGGTGCAACTTAAAGCTGTTAGTTCTTCTCCTATCACTGTTACCTGGGAGGCCAATCTCCAACTTACTACAAAATCCTCTAGGGAGTTTTAGAGCACAATGAGGTCTCCTCTGAGCCTCCTCTTCTCAGGCTGAACAATCTCAGATCTCTCAGCTGCTCTCCATAAGATTTATGCTCCAGATCTTTTTCAGCTTCATTGCCCCTCTCTGATCAAATTCCAGGGCCTCCACGTGTTTCTTGTAGTGAGGGAACCACAACTGAACACAATACTCAATGTGTGCCCTCACCAGAGCTGAGTACAGGGGGACAATCACTTCCCTCCTCCTGCTGGCTGCATTATTTCTGATACAAGCCAGGATGCCACTGGCCTTCTTGACCACCTGGGCACACTGCTGGCTCATGTTCAGCAAACTGTCAACTAACACCCCAAATTATTTTCCTCTATGCAGCTTTCCATTCACTCTGCCCCAAGCCTGTAGTGATGAGTGGGGTTGCTGTGACCAAAGCAACTGGGCACTTGTTTTGTTGAACTTCATCCCACTGGCCTCAGCCCAGCTATTCAGACTGTCCAGATCCCTCTGTAGAGCTTTCCTACCCCCAGGCAGATCAACACTTCCTCCAAGCTTGGTATCGTGCAAACTTACTGAGGGCACACTCAAACCCCTCATCCATGTCATCAATAAAGATATTGAACAGAACAGGCTCCAATACCAACCACTAGTGACCAGTTGCCTACTGAATTTAATTCCCTTCACCATCATTCTTTGGGCCCGGCCACCCAACCAGTTCTTTACTCAGCAAAGAATACATCTGTCTAAGCCATGAGCTGCCAGGAGAAGTTAACAGATATAGCACAGTTAGCTCCTATAGCACAATATAGCCACATGTGCCTGAAGTCAAAAATATTCCAGGGGACAGAAGTGTTCAGTCATCTCTGTCCAAGCCCCTTTGCTGTGTAACCACTGGAGCTAACCCTAGCAGCTGCTTAAGGTACAATTACTCACGAGATTTAACTATAGCAAAGGAACAGGAGCTGCAACCACCTCAAAAAAACATATTCTCCTTCTCTGTTTCCTCTTAATGCAAGCAGAAGTTGGCAGAGCATTTCTCATGCCTTCAAATGGAAAAGAATCCGTAACTAAAATAAAATATCTGTTGACAGCTATCTAGGGCTCAGGCTTCCATGGTCAATCTCCCAGGAGTAATTTATCTAATTGATTAAAAATTAGCTAATTTGTAAGTCCATACGGGCTTCATTAATACAACTTGAGCACTTCTCAAATGGCAAATTTCAAAAAAAAAAAAAGCATATTTCAGTCCACAATTAATAATTCACCATCACTGAAAGTGGAAATACTTTATGACTTCAGATGATGGGCACCTTGTAACACAGGTCAAACATAATGTAAATTCCCCTAAGCAATATCTAATCATATTCTTATAAATGCCAACAAGAATATAGTAATTGATAGACTTTTAAGCTTACATCACTGCAAAACATGGTTCTCAATGGAGTGATTTCTGCCTTCAGTACACTTCTCCAAGGAGAGGAGGTAGTTAAGGAAGGAGTAATACAGAAAATACTAAGGTAAAACAAATGGATCCTTTTGTCTCAAACGTGAGCTGTTAAAGGCTGAAGGTATATGTATTTATATCCTTCTTAGAAATTAGAGAAAAAAAGTTTTGTTCTGACTCAAGAATAGTGATACAGTCATTCATACTATCATGACTGCTTTATGCTATCATCGGGCAATCCAGTTAGCAGTGAAACCATGACCACCCAGCATACACAAATGTTAGAACTCAGTATGTATCTATCTATATGTGCAGCTTCTCATATGAGAACTACAAGTCACTCATGATCCACAGCTGTTCCTGAGACCACACACAAGACAGAGCACTGCACTGGTGTTAGTAAGAGGAGGACAGAAGTTGTATCATACGTATTCAATAAAGCATCACTAAAATGCACTCAGTTATAGACTTCTTTCCTTTTTCTAACTATATTCCTTAAGTTTGGGTTTGGCCATAGGTTTAGCCCTGCTGCCTAAAGAACTTAACATAGATCTTTATTGGACACATGTACAATACACAAGAGAATAAAATACACAGACAAGATATAGCGACAAAGAGATCTTTGGGAATTGCAGGTGAGTGGGCAAAAAGACACTATACCTGGCATGGGGTAGAGGGACCGAGCAACTCGGAAATGCAAAGAGCCTGCATTTGCAAAGATCTAACAATTGATGTTTTGCTTGTTCTGTTGGACCTTTTTACAGCCTTTTTATTTCAGACGATTTAATTTTAGTTCCCACTTCCTCAGTACACTAGGAAACTTCACGGAAGATGGGTGGGATTACAGAATTACTCGAGCAACTGGAGATGTTTCTTCAGTAGGAATACACATTTCAAAAATATTAAAGAAATAATGTCTTTGGCATAAGTTTATGCAAGCTTTAAAAAAATAAACCTATATTTCAAAAGTAATTCATTGTAGTAAGCTGTAACAGATTTTAAGATACCAAACTGACAATGTTGGCCTTCTGAACAATGAAAAAACAAGTTTTCCTTTTTTTATATATATTTGTATTTAAAGATGGTTTTTGGCTTGTGGAATTTGAACTCAAAATTGCTCAGTAGGAGCATATTCCTTTTAATGAATATCTCTCTTTTTGCCATAACTATAATCAATTTCACAAGTGCATCCATGTTCTGATTTTACAAGGTAAAGCAAACTTGACAACAACTGAACCTTGAAATCAAAATCAAAATCAAAATAAGATAGTAATGCACACTGCTCTGCAGCATACGTAAAAGTGGTCCAAGGAACATAGGTGGTCAATGTCTTAATGTCTGGAAAGAGATCAGTGACAAGTGATGGCCCCCAGGGGTGGTTATTGGGTCTGATACTCTTTAATAACTTCATCAATGACACTGACAGTGGGGTCAACTGCACCTTCAGTAAGTTTGCTGGTGACACAGAGACAGCTGTAGTCATCACACCAGAGGGACAGGATGTCACCCAGAAAGACCTAAACTGGATTGGCCAGAGGGCCCAGGTGAACCTCATGAGGTTTAACAAATCCAAACGCAAGATCTTGCACCTGGGTTGAGGCAACTCCTATTACTGGAACAAGCTGGAGGAAGAAATGATCAAGAGCAGCCCTGCTGAAAAAGACTTGGAGGAACTGGTGGGTGGGAAGCTGGACATGAGCCAATAATGTGCCCTCACAGCTCAG
The DNA here is from genome assembly GCA_035772895.1 of Perdix hodgsoniae. Classification (NCBI taxonomy): domain Eukaryota; kingdom Metazoa; phylum Chordata; class Aves; order Galliformes; family Phasianidae; genus Perdix; species Perdix hodgsoniae. Next base: position 19,103,331 of record JAPSGF010000003.1, read on the forward strand.
AAAGCCAACCAGATCCCAGGCTACATCAGAAGTGTGGCAAGAAGAGTGAGAGAGATGATCCTGCCCCTCTACTTTGCACTGGAGAGGCCTCATGTGGAGTACTGTGTGCAGATGTGGAGTCTCCAGAACCGGAGAGATATGGACTTGTTGGAGCATGTCCAGAGAAGGGCCACAGAAATCACCCATGGAATAGAACACCTCTCCTATGAGGACAGGTTGAGAGACCTGGAGCTATGCAGCCTCAAGAAGAGAAAGCAGTGAGGTGACCTGAGAGCGGCTTTTCAGAACCTAAAGGAGAGCTACAGGAAAGAAGAGGACAGACTTTTTAGCAGGGTCTGTAGTAATAGAACTAGGGGAAATAGCTTCAAGCTGAAAGGTAGATTTAAGTAGAATATAGAAGGTAGAAGCGTGGATATAAGGAAAAAACCTTTTACAGTGAAGGTGGTAAGGCACTGGAATATGTTGCCTAGTGACGTTCATGCTCTGTCCTTGGAGATGCTCAAGGTGAGGCTGGATAAGGCCCTGGGCAACCTGATCTAGTTGTGGATGTCCCTGTTCGCTACAGGGGAGTTGGACTGGATGGCCTTCAGAGGTCCCTACCAACTCTAAGGATTCTATGATTCTATGGTAACACAAATCTTCAGCTCTTTTTTAATTTCCTTTCTCTAGAACTGTGTAGCCATTTGAATTATTTCTATGTGGATGGTAATACATAACCTGAAACCAAGGTCTAAGCTATTCTCCAGTTTCACTGAATAAGATTATGACTCCAGAGTCCATTTCAGGAATATAAAACAATGAACAAATCTGGAGAAGTTTATTTAGCACTTGGTTACCAGTACAGCTGGTTGTGTGTTTGTTCCGTGCTGTTAAAAATGAGTGGAGTAAGTCTTGTGCTTGAAACGAAGCAGCCACCTATCAGCTACTATGAATATTTAGTCTTCTTATATATTATAGCTCTTACTAGCCATTTGGCCATAATTTTAAGAGGTCCTCTTTTGGAGAAGTGCAGCATGTGTATGTACAGATGAGAGCAAATTGGGTGATATTCTTACCTGCAAAACATAGGAAAGTTTTGTTGTCAAACAGGAAAAATTCCAGATTCTAAAGAAAGCCCTCCAGCTCCTCATCAAGAATTAATCCCAAACGGAAGGGGGGGAGCATGAACAGTTCAGGCTATTTTCGTCATGAAATATTTTTCACTCATCAATTTCCTTAACCAGTGAGGACAAAACAATGAAGTCTGATTGAACAGGTACTGAAAAGTGTAGAAGAGTTGTCCTGAATAACACCCCCTATGCCCTTGCTTTTCACAAAGGCTTCTCATTTCAAGGTTCATGACTGTTAGAAAATTCACGTGAGACTTGGGGGATCAATAGCAATGTGTTTTCCTTTACTGGTAACCTTGGGCATTCATGGATTTCTTTTCCTGTAGAAGCTATTTTTAAAACTTGTGTCTGAAAAATATTTTTAAGTATGCACTGAGACTTCCAATTCAAGCAAGGTATGAGATTTGTAGTTTCAATGTATTGTTTCCAAAGGGGACTTCTAAAGAATAGGACTTCTACAAAGCAGCCACTTCTTCATAAAAATTTTTTACTGTGATTTTTTTTTTTTTTTTTTTCCTGGAGAATGCTGGAGCATTTTTTTGTGTGTGTGTCCACGCTATTTAATGCTAATGAAATTTGAGTGTTGAAAAGAAAGTTTTAAGAGACAGCAGTGGAAGAGGTATCTGCTAAAGTTGTAAATGATGATCTAACTTCAGCAGTAATTATCAAGACGGAGCTCCAGTGTATTAAACCTCTTGGACTTCTTCATGGTGTCCTGGGAAAGCTAAGTTTGCAGTTTATCCCTGTTAGTGGTAGAAAGGTTTCCAATGAACACTCAGATGACTGAATGAAGGAAGTATGAGTGAAGAAAATATGAGATGAACTACCTGCATAAGATCACCTACATCTGCAGCTGGAATCTTTGAAAAGATGACTATATTCTTCAGCTTAAAACTCAGATTAATACAGATATTCTACATATTATACATGAAAATAATCCTAAACAAAAAATAAATGCCTCAGACACACACCCAGTATCAGAATATACAAAATAAAAATTTCACTGGGCAACTAAATTACTGTTAACACGTAAAATAAAGAGAATAGCTCATCACCAATGCCTAAAGATGACAGAAAAAGGTAACTCTGTATTAAGACTCGTAAAAGGAGTTACAAGTTTTAGAAAAATATATATTTTCTATATAAAAATGACAGTGAGGTAAAGGACACAAGCAAAAATAAATAAAAATAAATAAAAAAATAAAATTCACCTCTCCACTCCGCCATAGAAAACCACCCCAGGGAGTCTGATTTTGTGTTAAATATCAGGTATTTGGAGAGCTAAAGTTTACAGCTGAATATAGCTAAAGTATTAATCTTTTCACGTAATCTATGTTTGGGATTGGTTGAACACAACAGTTGTATTCCTTTAAAAAGTGAAAGTTCATTCTTTAAGCAATTTAACTCCTTTTCCTTTCTACTAGGTTTGTTTAGTTTTTTTTTAATTGTTATGTATGTGATTGAAAGAGGAAAAATTACCTGTTCCAAGTTATATGTTTGTTTGTTTGTTTTAATTTAAATTGCGCAAGAATTGTATTTCTCTTCGAAGAATGTACATGAGTTACATTAGAAGAGTGCTTGCTTGTCCCTAAGGATGGTATTTACAACATTTTCTTTCAAACACCCAGCTCTCATCTTCTGAATTACCCCTTGGGGTTCTCATTAAATAAATGGCAGGAAGTGGATAATCCACGCTCCAGACTAGCACTTGCTTAGCTGCTCAAAAGAGACAGTAAAATTTGTTAAGTATTGGGCTATTTTTAGTTTTGGCTCTCATCCATTCCTTCAACCATTAAAATCAGCTCTATCAGTTGCACAGTTGCTTTATTTGAAAGAGCTCAGCAACACATACAGCACAGCCTTTCCTCTAACAGCAGGTAGAATTCCTCTTCATCTCTCCTTCCACACCTTTAGACATCGTATTAAAATGTGACAGTATAGCTGTACTAAGCAGTGTTTGACACACTGCTGGTTTAAAAACATGTAATAGTTTACTACATATTCCAGATTCTCCATAGAATTTTCAGAAATTGTCACCCTCAGAAGAATCAGAAACAAGAAAATGTGTGCATAAACACAAGATCTTCATTTCAAATCACTCATTTCCTAGCAAGAACTTTTATTGTGCCTGCTTCAGCTACATCGCTGCTTAGGCAAAAGAGTGGGAAGCTGTCAGAGTTGGGTCAGAGCAGAAATGGAGAGTCCTATTTTTCCTTGTGCTTCTTCATCAGACTACGAGGGTCTTGCTGGCAGAGAGGCAGAAGAGGTAGAAGAACAGCACAGCTAGGATCTTCATAACGTCAAACAAATGTTGTTTGAGGTGAAATCAAGACCTACTTCTCAGGTGCTCTAATAATCACTCTTTGCTTACAATGACAGTGGGAACTGATTGTCTTTGAGCTGGTTCCCTAAATGTGTACCAAGAAATAATAATCTTTTATCAAAAGAGTAGTTGAATTTACTAGAGTCTCTCCAGTGCCCTAAGATGCCACAGCTCTTAACAGCACCATGCAATTCAAATACAGTTACTCCCTTTTATGTCATAGAGATACCTTTTTAAAAAGACATCCAGCTTTAGCAGTCTCCATTCTTGGAGGTTTTCAAAACCCAACCAGATAAAGCCCAGAGCGGCCTGATCTGATCTCATAGCTGACCTGCTTTGAGAAGGAGCTTCTATTACAGTCTTCCTGATATTCTGCACAACACGAAAGTATCCTAAGGTCAGGCTCGATAGCATTACCAATGCAGAATGAAAAATATGTTGTGTGCACCACCTGCACTACTTGGTAAGGAAGTGGTATGTAACACCATAAGGAGCATCCTAATAATGGGATTGACTATAAATTCAAGTTACAAGACAGCACAAAAACCTGTTATCTCAAAACTTTTCTTCAAAGCCAACTTAACAATTAAACATAATCCATAAAGTAGTTTTACTGTAATATAAATGAAGTATTTAACCTTGTAGAAGCACATTTGTAATACACACAGTGAAAAATCTACTAAAAAGATTTCTGCATACAATTTTTAATGATATCTCAATGAAAGAACACAAGCTAGCAGCATGATCTTAGGTTTGTTTTTTTGTTTGTTTTTTTGGTTACAGAATTGGATTTTCATGCAGCATTATTAAAAGTCAAGCTATCTAGACAGAAAATAACTAAGATACCAGCATCATTTGAAATGAGTCTGTTTTCACTAAGGCAGTGAGTCAGATTTTCATGTTAAAAACTTACTTGAATACAAAAATAGGAATTTTAACAAACAAGCAACAAACACACATGTATATTGTCAATTTGAAACATTAAGTTATACGAATTCCAACTTTCCATTAAGTTTAGATGGAACATCTTCATATATGACATGAAAAAATGATGTAATAGGTTCAAGTCATCAAAACTGAAGGCTTTCAAGATCTGTCCCAGAAGAATCCTCTTATAGTAAGCTTTGTTTCTGAAAGCATGTTTTATTCCACAGCTTTCTACTGTGCCAAGAAGTTGAATAAAACTTGTTATGAACAAATGTATTCTTTTCAAGGGGGAAAAAAAGCAAATTCATCAGTTACCGAAACATCCCAAGCAGCATTTGCAGATTTTGCCAGACATACTATTCAGGTTTTGTATTTGAATTATATTCTAAGGCTGAATAAGCTTAGAAAAGTATTCCTTTGGGCTCAGACATCTAGGCACTCCATATACTGTGCAATATAATTAAACTTGCATTTAAAAGACAGGTACAGTCACATCAGAAGTGGTTAAAAACTTATTAGCATCTACTTTCTCCCTGAACTCCATTTTCTGATCAAACTATTTTTTAGTTAAAAAAGTATAGAAAACAAAACATAATTGGAAAAAAAAAAAAAACACCAAAAAAACAAAACCACCCACAATTTAAGAATGTGGAAAATGCCAAATGTAAAAAGACAGGGAGAAAAAAATAAGAAAGACATCTGAGGAGACCAAGACTTAATAAAGAAAGAAAATTCATCCTTCCTTTAGACTTATTTTAAATATTAGATTTTATTAACTAGCTTTTGTTGCAAAAAAAAACTAGCCATCATTAAGCAAAGAACTGATCAGTGTCTCGGCCAAAACTATTAAAATTAAAATGCCAGCTTAGGCTACTTTTTATTTTAATTTCTTCTGGCAATATTTAATAGTGATGGCAATGTTCAGGCTATTCATGACAAATATAAAGTTCCCAGGTAATAATACTTCATAATTCAACATTAACTATCATAGTTTTAAAAAAATGCAAGAGATTTAACTGCAGGGGTTTATCTTCCTGTGCAAGGCTCATAACAGTTTAATATTGTTCTCTCTCAAGCAGTTGACTGGAATCACACTGCTTGTGGACAGCTCTAGGACTTTCCAGTTAAGGATAAATTGAAGTAACTAGACAGACTTTTGTTCTGTTACACCTGTGGGACATGAATGGAATGGTAGACTTGCTAGATAAAGTTCATCTCAATACTTACAATTATTTACTGAAATAATAAGAAATTAAAGTTCTAATAACAAAACACTAGTGAATTAAGTAATGCTTTTATTCAGTTTTTGGGGTATAAATGGACAGAAAATAACTACAAATACTAAAGTAGTCTACATTTATGCTGCAAAAATAACACAAGCCCAGCTAATCACACCAGGACATACAAAGTGCAGAGAAGAATGCTTGCAGAAGATGATGTATCTGTCCAGAGAGATGAGTTAGAACAAAATGAAACAGAACATTTTTCAGGTGTACAGATTAAAAATGACAAGCAAGATGTAGCCTACAGCATGAACTCCACACTTCTGATTCTGACCTTGTTAACGTCTATCAGACCCTTCCAGTTTGCACAAAAACATAACAGTTCCCTTCCCCACTGGCTGCTCTGACAACAACCCCATCAGCCTCTTACCCCTACCCTCTACTGCAGCAATGCTGCACACAGCTGAGCTCGCCCAGCCCACAGCAGCAATGCAGTTCCCACCTGAACCACCACCTTGTGTGGTGCTGCTGCCCATGAAGCTCCAGCCTCTGCCAGTGGCTCCATCTAAGCTTGCCCTCTGCTCCAGCTTACACCATCGCTTTTGGACCTTCACCAGGTGAACAGGTCCTGTCACACCGAAGCAGAACATAGCTGAATTGAATTAAAGCAGCTAATTTCCAACCTAAGTTCTGACAGGGACTTGTAAAGCATAACTATGTAACTGCTATCTTTTGAAATACAAGGATTTTTAAACAGTAGCTTCCATTGGATTAAGACAGTGTGTGTTCCTTGACTCTCAGACACATACAAAAAGGCTTCTTCTCCTTCTATATGAAAAAGTGTTAGCAAGCATTTTCTTCTTTGTTAAATAATAGTATATAAATGTCTTCGGTTGTTGTTTTTTTCTTCTTTTGCTTCATTACAAGCTTGCAGCTGCCATCAGCAAGAAAAAAATGATGTCTTTTTTGAGAATTATCGTAAGAAATGTCATCATTCTATACTTAGGGATATCTAAATATAGACATATCTCTAAAGATGGAGATACCACTGGAATGCCAATTCTTGCTATTGGTTTATCATCACACAAGAAACTAAAACAAGGCATTCACACAGCATACATGAAGATGAAAGAAAAAAGCCTAGCAGTTTTGTTACCTCTGTTCTACCCCATCCACAATTACAATCAGGCAGCTTTGAAAACATCTTCTGTCGTGCTCAGTACAAAGCAGTATGTGGTACTACACTGACATACCAGAAGTCATATTTACACTTCCATAGAGAGATCTTGCAGCTATCATTAAATACAAACAACAACAACAAAAACACTTACAGTCTGTGGACTGTATCACAACTACTTTTCCCCAAAATAGTGAGAATTCCAACATAAAAGTAACAAGTTTTAAAGTACTCTTTACAGAACACTAATAGACATGCAACATTCATAAAATTCCTTCAACATGCAAACAGTGCTCTTACAAGGCACCACTTCTTCTAAAAGATGTAATAGATGCTCTGGTAATAGCTGAAGTATAAAAATAAACACAACAATTCTGCTAAAAAATTAGTGCAAAACTATAATTTTTTTCCTCATTTGAAAAATGTAAAAGATTATTCCAGGTACTTCTGTAATTCTCTCACAAAAATGAGAAGTTTTGAATAATTTCATCTCTGCTCATTCCAAATTATCTGAATGACACATCTAAAGTTCTGTTCTTCCCCACATTTTGATGAAGGCCATAAAACTGTATTGAGACCGTTTACTAAAAAAAAAGTAATGTAGTATTTCTAGCTTTGCTTTAAGTACATTAAATATTTACGTTGCTCCCCATGGTCTCAGTACATAATGTGTTATATTGAGTTCCACATCCAATAGTTTTTAACGAACAAGATATATCCATCTTAAGTCATTTAAATAAAAGGCCTTTTTTTTTTAGAGAACACAGTGGAATACAGCATTCATAGATACATGGAATGGTTTGAGCTGCATGGAACCTTAAAGACTCCCTGGTTGCAACTCCCCTATCACAGGCAGGATACCTTCTGCTAGATCAGGTTGCTTCCAAGTACAATGAATTATAATTCAGTCTGAAGTAAAACTACACATCTCCTGTGTTCTGAAAAAAAAAAGTTGAAAGATGTTTTCAACTATCATAACTGTTCAGTTAAAGGTTGCTTTAAACTGCATAATCCAGAAGCAGCGTAAGAGTCCTTTTCTTCCAACAAGTTATCACTGAAAGGCCGATCCAACATTACCAGTTATTTAAATAAAAACTGCAAAAATTACTTAACTGGAATGTTCTGTGAAGATCTCAGTCACTGAAATAACACTTCCTGTTAAAGGGACGCCTGTACTAACGAGCGTTCAAATTCTCATGCTCAGCTGAAAAGATTACAAAGTAATGCACTCCTAGTCTCATCCCAGGAGACTTCCTCACACATGATTTTGTTTCTTTTTTGTGAAAACAAACATTATATTGCAAATCTGAAAGCCGGTCCTGTATTTTGTTTTATTTTATTAAAAACCACCTGATTTAATTCTTAACTGAGCTAGGTAGAAGACATGGCATGGAAAAGGTCCCTTTAACAAGGAAGAAGACATATCATTTTATTAGGATGTGGGAATGGAATCTGTACCTATGAGTAAATGGCAATGCATTCTGGGTTGGTTCAGCCCTTGGTTCTGAATTCTGTGTCACTTCTGGCGTAGCTCTCTCGTCATCTGTCCCGTTAATGCTTTCTGGCGTTAAAGGAGACTGAATATCCCCTCCAGCTGATTCCTTATATAAAACAAACAAATGATAAATTAGAATTACAAACTGGCCTGCTCACGATGACAATGTGCTAATAAGCATACTTTAATTCTTACATAAGATATGAATTTTAGGCAATATTAATGTGAGGCTCCCAGATTTCCAGTGTTCCCCACAGACACGTTTCATCAAGTGATTAAATTTAGAAGCATATTACCATCAGATTCACACTGTCTTGCACAAAACACAACTGATATGATTTGCAAGCATCCAGCATCCTTCTTATTACAGATGTCTATCACTCTTGCCTGATATTTACATTCAGTCACAAACCCACGACTATTCACTCCCAGGATTCTTACCCCTTACTCTGTATTTTAATATAAAGAAACAAATTTTGCTATTTGTTTCAAAGTCCAGACTTCATATTCAGCATTAACCTAAGTAAAGAGTAGAAGAGTCTTTGCTACTGCAGTCAATCTGACATAGAAGACTCCTTTGTAAATAATGCTTGGTCAGTAGAGTCCTTGCAAAACTTATGGTCACTTTAGCCTAGCCCAGTTCTCATTCTTGCTATTCATGGTACCATCTGGGAAGAGCAATATTCCAAATACAAGCAGGCAACTTCCACTGCTGCTATGTAACTTGATACCTCAAAAGCCTTGATGGCTGTCTCTTAGCCAGAAGGCACTGGTGCGGTTCTTATCAATCCTTATCACACCAGAATATGCCTTTGTATTTTGACCATCAAACATTACTTGCTGATCGCTAAACACTGAAAACTATTTCCTTTTTTTCAAAAAAAGTACACCATATAGCCCACATCCAAACTGAGAACATTACAGGACTTTCAATCCCGGTACATGATTTAATTTTAGTATTTTCTTCCCCATTATGCTCTTCATCAAATAATGGCTGTCATAGAAAATAAAAGAGTGATAAGCTAAGTAGCTTGTCCTACTTGAAATACCTTAGCAAGCTTTTAGTCATGAAGTGGCAAAATCTAACTCATGAAAGAAGACTTTCATTTAGAGTTAAATCAACATCGTGACCGCACAGCAGAAGATGGCTGAATGACAACTATTCTAAAAGCCAAGCATCTCCTACGACCACAAAAACTCTTACCATCTGCACAGGTAATGGCTAAGGCTGCTTCTTAATATTATTAAACTGAAGCAAAAGCACAGTCTCTGAAAGGTTAAGTGCTCCTCTTTCCAGCTCTTTGACATTGCCTAGAAAGCTGAATAATAGCAATCTCAGAAGGAATTGCAAAGTATCTGACTCATGGTCTTAAAAGATTAAGGTCTAATTTTTAGCATCTACTTGTAGCCTTCAACTAGCTTACAAGGCAGTACTGAATCTATATCTATAGGAAACATGGCCCAGGACTTTGAGACTTACATGGAATAACTCAAGATCTTTTGAGAAAAATAAGATCTGGTTGTTGTCATCACCTTCCACAAAGCCCTGGTATCACTTATTCAAGAATACCGTACTTCATATTTTTCACTGTGCTTTGAATTACTTTAAGCAGATGAAGCACAACAGTTATTAAAACCGTATGTTTATTCTGACATCTCTCTCACATGATATATGTATCTCATATTCTGACTCCACAACATGAATTAGAGAGTGATACAGTGTAGCACTACATTTTAATACTCACTTGAACTTGGCATTTATCAAGTAACCTTATGCACATGTATAACTTTCTTCAATTTTATCAAATTCTGGTGGGTCGTAAAGCAGAAAATAATTACCTTATCCTAATTTGCCACACAAATATAAAGTGTTATTTGTAATATAAATGCAAGTCATGTATTTCATGAATGTAAACTGCTTTCGACTTTTGGGAGGAAACCTGTTACTTTATTCTCAAAAGTTACCTCCTATGATAATATCCTAAAAGTCAAAAATAAACCTTGATTTTTACAGAACAATTTTTGCTGAACTGAAGCTGAATTGAAATTAAGTGTGGAAGGAGAGTATAATAGGCAAGATAATCAGGCACATATATTGTGTTATATAAATTATGCATTTTTGCCTATTATTATCCTCTGATGTGATAAAGAGTTTCCACCTACATTAAATGAAAGGCAGTATGCACCCAAAAGTTTCTGTTACTTCCTCTTTTTCCCCAGCTACACTTTATGTTCTAAAAAAATACATACTACATCCCATGAAAACTGGTTTGCTTCTATCTTTAAGCTGAAAATCCTGCAACACTATTATTAAGCTGATAAAGCCAAAGATTATCTATCAGAACATGTTAAGTACAAAAGCATGGAAGAATTCTCTTCAGCAGAAAAAAAAATGTGCAAGTTCCATTTATGCCTATTTCTTAGTAAGGCACTGCCACAGACTCCCAGTTTGAGTGAAAATTAAGTGACAAAAATTCAAGCAGACAAACACGACAGTTTTTATAATACCTAAAGGTAATGCTTGTAAATCAATTCCAGCTTGTTTTTTAAGTGTCACTTTTTTTTTTTTTTTGTTAATAGAATTCCATACACTAGCTTGTATTTCTCTGTCCAGTTCCTGCCTTGCAATTTCACAAGGCTGCCAGCTATCAACTCAGGTACCATAATACGAGTGGAAACACTTGCACCAATACAGAAATTCAAACATCCCACAGTCACTTTCCCACAAGTTGTGTAAGAAAACTGCTTGTTCACAAAGAAGCCAACAGGTAACAAAACCATGACCATTTTGCCAAAATTGGTCCATTCCTTGCACTATAGAAAGACCTGATACAAAACTTAGCAGATGATCACTATTCTTAGTAGTATGCATATGAAAGGCCTCAGAGTCACATAAGAAGAGTCGGATTGTTTTGAATGGCAACACAAAATTTCAGATGTGTTTTTAAAATGGCCGTGGTCACAAGAAACACCTAAGGGCAGATTCTGGCTAAGAGAAGAAAAGAACAGATTCAGACGTAAGTTTTATGAGTGGAGTGAGGGTTCTGGCATCCTAACCTGTAACATTCACTTCTGCACAGGAATGTATTTAAAAAAAAAAAAAAAAAAAAAAGGCTAAAAAACCCCAACAAAAACAAAAACAGCAACAAAACAGTTTTCAGGCTATTGCCTCATGCAGTTCAGTGAACTGTATAACACAGTGTTACTCCTTCAATGTGCAGGCCAAACAGTAACTGAAAATAGGCCGTACGTCTCTTGCCACTGTAAGATCCATTGTTTCATTTCGCTGTATTGAAGATGAGTCTGAAAAAGAAGAGGTGGCAGAGCAGAGGAGCCTGTATTTTAATTTTATATGAACAACAGACTGCAAAACCCTAACACAAAGGTTAAAAGGATGACAGATGGGGTACCTACGTGCACAAGATGTCTTACAAATACACTGACAACTTATTTCTAGTCCACCTCAGACTGATGCCTTCATACAGCTCAGATATAAATAAAGTCTGTATTGCTACATGAATCTGTCTTAATAGAGGTGAGTAAAAAGCACAAGTCCTTTGATACAGAAATAATGCTTTTCTCTCCATTAGTAAAAAGTATCATGCTCTCAGCGTGACTTACATATAAAAAAGCAGCATCTTTCATAATTTTTGGTCTACACCACTGTAATTCTCTGGACAAGTTATGTTCTTTTTATGGTTAAGATGATTTTATTTATTACCTGATACTGTGGGAAATTAAAGCAAAGCATGCTGGTAAATGGGAGAAGGACAAGCAGTATTAAAGAAACAGTAAGAATGAAGAATTTCTACAAAGTGTGTCAGTGGGGAAAAAAATAGTTCAATATGTGTCCTCAAATGAAACAAGTAGGAAAAAAAAAAAATCTTAACATGGGACTACTACTTCCACCAAAGGACTTTTCTAAGGTGAGAAATACCTAGCTAAGTAATACCAACACTTCTAAAGCTCCAGCATCTTAGAAGAATAGCCCAACTTCAATGGACTTTAGATAAGATGGCTCTTAAATTTCCAACATGGCTAAGTGGAAAATACTCGAGCTATAAATTCCTATTTTATTTATGTGACATTTCTGTTGTTATCTCCTTTTCTAATTTTCTCTGTACTTTCAGATCAAGTTTTTGAATGACATTCAGAATTAAAACTGATATATGCCAGAAATATTTGCAGAGTTGCATCAAACAATGTTGGTCAGTAAGTGCTTTGTGCAGGGTTTTGTTATGCTAGATGTAAGCATATTTTAATAAAGATTTAACATGTAGGAACACAATGAATGCAAAAAAAGCATATGTCCTTCTTTTCCTAGAACTGCAGCAGAGAAGGTGAACAATGTACGTTACCCTATACATTCAATAAGCTGGTAAATAATGAGAAAGACATTCTTTAAACAGTACTATAAGATATTTAACGTAAGCTTTAAGTGTATATTTTCCAGTTTTGATATACAGTATTTTCCTATAATTAATTTGATGCAGAAGGACTATCTGAAAGTCTATGGCAGCAGAGGACTCATCCTTGCAGTTAACTGCAATATTCTTATAAACTGCACTGTTTATACACCACCTTCCACACCATCTTTCCTGTCAAACTTTCCCCAGAAAAATAACCAACACGTTCCTGGGAAGTCCTGCCTGGCCACTGAAAATCTCTCTTTCCTTAAGTTGGAAGGGACCCACAAGGATCACCAAGTCCAACTTCTGGCTCCAGACGGGAACACTCAATATTTAAGCTTTGAGAGCACTGTCCAAATGCCTTTTGAACTCTAGCAGGTTGGGGCCATGACCACTGCTCTGCAGAGTCTCTTATGCGTCTTCTTCACACTCTGGTGAAGAACCTTTTCCTAACACCCAATCTGAGCACCTTCTGATGCAGCTCCATGCCAGTCCCTCAGGTCCTTTTGCTGGAAACCAAAGAAAAGGGGAAAAGAAGAGCTGTAAAATGATTAAGAAAAACAACACTGAAGTTAAGTGCCCTGCAACCACTTTTGGAAAGACTATCAAAATGACAGAAAGTACTCCTTTGGTCTCCAGTGTCCCACCTCCCTTACCCACTACCAAGCATCCATCTTCCCCTCCAGTTATTAATTTCTTTGAATAAACCTAGCACCATGTAAGTGCCAAAGTATGCCACAAAACCATCACTTCTCATCTGCTCTGAACTCCAGAATTCCTGATTCAACTGCCTTCTCTCTGGGGAACTAATGTGAAGCATTAAGTATGTGACAACCATTATGCTGATATGTCAGCACTTGCGCTAACTATACCTTTTGAAATACACTAACTTACCAATGCAGTTAAAAGCCAAGAAATGAAAAGGAAGGGCTGAATAAGAAGTTATTCTTAAGTATGCAATAATTAAATTGCAGCTCTCAACATGCATTACAGAATTGCTCAAGGTAGCATTTCTACAGCTGCCTACAGCATAAAATGTTGGGCTCCAAGTATACAGGGAAATGAACAATATTAATAGCTTACATAAAAAAAGTGAAAGCTTTAACTCTAGGCAACTGCTAGATAAAAGAAACTTGCCTCTGAGTAATTCAAACTTATGTCCAAACCAAGTAAGCAACTCTATTTGACACTATCAGATTTAACTCCTGAGTCCAGACTGCTAACTAGTACGGCAAAAATAGAAGCACGGTAATTATTTCACCAATAATGTTCGGTAACTAGAGGCCTGGCTGAAATTCTCCACTGTCTATAAAACTAAGTGTATACACTAGATAATAATATTAAAATCTGCTTCCATTATGTATGCAGTAATTATGAAATTTACCAGAAATTAAGGGACAGTCATGAAAATCAGTATTAAAAAAAAAAAAAAAAAAGACTGCCTAATTTTTCCCCTCTTACAGAACAGACAGAAGCAGTTTCCCTTTGATATCAAAAGTCAACTTAGCACTAGGGCAAAATGCCTACCAATGAAACTATTTCATTCTTGAGGCTGCTCTCCTGACTTCTCTTGGAAGGACATCAGATATATCTTTCTTCTGAAGCAGTAAACCTACTTGTACAGCATGTTGCAAACCACATGCCATCCTTTTGCCATCATTGCAAAAACACCAAAGAGATTCATTCATTCAATGAATAAAGATGCACTCTCAAAAGCAAACAAACAAACAACCAAAATCCACACAGCTGCATTAATCCTACCCAATAAGGAATCCCTGTTGAAGTTGAGAAGCTGTGTCATTTGCCAAAAACAGGGATCACCTTTTCACAATTGCATTAAAACACTGGAATGGATGAGCATAAATGCCTCATGCAATTTCTTTTTTTTCTTTTTTTTTTTTTTTCCTCCCAAAGCAAATTCAAAGTACCTACTTTCAAGGAACTTAATTTCAGGTATGATTAATGTAAATATAACAAATATAACCATATTATCTTTCTGCTGGGCTTATATTAACCTAGTTCACATGCTTAGAAAAATCTTTTCTTAATTCTTCTTTTGCAACATGGTTAACTGTAATAAAACTCAAAGCCTACACGAGACTATCATCACCCTTCACACAGCATGAATGAACACTACAAAGTTGGAAATAAGTAAAAATAGTTTACTATTTTGATTTTTGTGTGAATAATTCTTACATAAAGTCCTTTACAGTGTATTAGTTCAAGATTTAGGGATAAGACAGGAAAAGTAATAAAAGGTCTTAACTATAGATTTACTTATATAACAGTTCACCATCTTCACTAACATTCTAGGTGAAGCTCAAAGAAAGGAATGAGAAAGAAACAAACACTTTATTTTTCTTCTCTGAAAAGAAAAAAGAAATAAACTCCTCATATGGTATTGAATATCTGTTCACTTATGTCAGCTGGACTGGCCATGCCTCTCCTTACCTCTTCCACCAACCCTCTGGCATCTGTTAGCCGAGTCCTGGAGCTGCCCCATGGTGGACAGCAGCCAGATCCAGCCACCTCCAAAAACAACTCCCTTCGACTCCTCTGGAACATACATTAAAAGTGTTCTTAGACTTCTGGACACTTCTATAGTTGACCATTGAAAGGATTCAAGCTAACTGGGAAATACCCTGTTCCTTTTTTTAACACAACATGTGTTTGTATGATACAATACAAATTCCTAAAACAGTATGCACAGAATTTGAAATGCTAGCCTTGAAAGAGGCAGTAAAACTCACTTGAGAGGGTGTACTTGTCAGCTCCATCTTTTCTTGCGATTTTTCCTTTGCTAGCCGTGCGGCTTCTTTGAATTCCTGGAATTTTTCCGCAAACTGAATGTACATACATTATTAGAAAAGAAAAGAGAGAAAGAAGAGAGTAGGTGTGAATTAGTTACACTGCATGCAGAACATACTGCATTGTACAGTGTCAAATTATCTTAGTAGAATTTTTTAATTTTGTTCTCCCTATTAGATACTCATTTGATCAAGTTACATAGGGGCATAGCTTCCAGTAACTTTCAGACACAATGTACTGTTTACACAGCAGGAAATTAACAATGCAAAAACGTTTCAAACAACCAAACAAACAAACCAGTTCAGATATAGCCAGTAATAGTGATAAACCAGCTTGCTGGTTTAAAAGCTGCTGTCAGATTTAGGTTTCATTCTCTTCCTTACAATGAATAACCACATTCTGAAGTGACCAGATGTGGTCACTGCTGACCTGAGAGCCTTCACTCTTTCATGACTTAAGCAATAGTAACTCCTTCCCAAATTTTGTAAAAGCATTTAGAATTCCAATAACTTCTAAGAAATCAGCAGTGGGAATGCTGAGTCAAGTTCATTTCTTTCTGTATCTGTCCTGGAAAGCTTGATGACTCTGCTACATGTATTCATAAAGCAGCAATTTAACAATACATGCAACCTTACACCTGAGAGTTGAAAAACTTACAAAGAACTGTGCTTAGATTTTCTGTGTAGAGAAAAATTAAGTGATCTCAACTTTACATCACACAAATTGCTATAAGTAGCCAAGCACTTGATTTCACTTACTTCTGCTTTTACACAAATATAATTTTACTACAATTGGCCAAACACTGCATTCTGCAAAAAAACTCTGGGATTTTTCTCAACAGCTTCTAAATGTCTCCAGCAGCAACATACAAATAAATTGTTTGGGGTTGTCTGTTTGCTTGTTTTTCTTTTTTGGTTGGATGGTGGTTGTTGTTATGTTTTGTACTGCACATAGACAGAAGCTAAAAAGGCTACCTTTGTTTGACACAGTCTCAACTATTTTCAATTAAAAATACACTTGCTATTCAAGACACAAAAAGTCTTATTATCCTTAAACTTCTCCTGGTAGGCTATTAGCACTTGAGGAAGTATCATTTTTCTTCTCTGGAATCCTACATTTCAGCTAGCAGTTATTTAAAAACATACATTTCCTGGATACAGGAAGATAGAAAAAATACCATGTATGAAGACTAATCCAGCATCAAAAAAGGTCTCAGAACAGATGATAAAATTGGCAATAGATCCCCAGAACTAGATCATACTCTTCTAGGAGTACTGATACTCATACATAGACCTCAAAATCTCATTGGTAACTCATTATTTAATAAGTCCAAAGATTTGAGAACCAGAGGATTGGTAAATGGAAAACATGATGCTGAAGTTTAGAATATGCAGTTGAAGAAAAACAAGACAGTAAGTATAAACTTCTGTATCACACTGGTAGAAATTATAAAAAGAGTGAATAGACTGATAAACATGTTATATTCTGAAAAAGAGCCACCCAGGAAGGAAAATCTCATCAATTTACTAGAATTCCTTGAGACCTTTGGGTGGTGGATAATAACAATCTCTTGATACAACCTCCAATTAAGAAAGAGAGGTCTCGTGGTATGAAGAGTACTCTGGAGGATTAATAATCTAAGGAAAAGATAAAAAACTGTAGAAGGATAATACCCATGATGACACTTATGTCATGCTTCATAACTCTTAAATTGTTCACAATAAATCAGGTCAACTAACTTAAAGTGATAGGACAGGAGCTTTTCTTCCCATATAGATGAATGCTATCAAAAGTACAGACTTATATTCTGATTGGGAAATTCGTTTCAGTTTCTGATGAATATCATGGGATATTCTACTTTTCCTACTTCACAAGCAAGAGGGACTATGCTAGAAAATCCTGATACTGTGAAGGGAATACTCTTCAATGCAGAAATCATCTTTTAAAAGCCGCTGACTTCTGCCTGACTCCTTATGGAATAATCCTAAAGTGAATTTGTGATCTGACACATTGAGAAAAGCTCTAATGAAGATAAACAAATGTTTAATTAATTTTCTTGCTTGCACAAAAGAGTTGATTACCATATTTTTATTTTTTAAACAAATATTCTCACAGTCACAATGATAATACAGAAAAAAAGTTTACCACTGATGCACTCTACTCTGCGAATTAGTTTATGAAGGACAAAGGTAAATGAACCAAATGGTTCCAAAGTCAAATACTTAGTATAAGTAAGCTTGTTTAGAGTGACACAGCTAAGTGGACAATGATATAAAAATGAATGTTTTATTAGAAGACCCGACTGTATGCTTCATTGGCCTTTTCAAATCAGTCATTGACTGCACCAAGTGTTTTGCAGTTGTGGGTTCCCTGAAACTTTAAATACTCCAGAGAGCCCTGAGACACTTCTTCAAAACCAGTTACATATAACAAGGATGTTCACTTTGGGACTCTGATTCATCAAATACATTAAAAAAAAGTTCCCGAATTAATTTCAAGGCAACATCTGGAAGCAACCTATTCCTGAATAAATCTTGGGACAATTTCCTAAAAACATCCTGAGGATTTGTCACCGTAACCTTCAGAACAGGTCTGTGACTTGTTATTTTTCTCAACAGATTTGTATATCCTTCATGAATCACAGCAATTTGAGTAACTGCTTATCAAAAATGTCCTTTTGACAAAATATCTACTGTACCTTTTCTGATTATTTTTACAACAGTAACATAAAATTTTAAACCAGGAGTATACTGAAAAATCTTAGATACCAGTTTGATAGCAGCTAAAAAATGTAATTAAAGTGGTCACTGAGGAGAGCAAGGAAAGAGCGAAGGAAAAGACAGATGAAAATACATATGTATGTTCTTTGGCAAGAACAACCCTGTGTTGGAAGCCTGGCAAAGACAGGGTATGCATGACTACAGTATCACAGTTTGCTTCCAAAGAGGTGTTTTATGATTGAGAAACACAAATAGTACATGAAAGAGATAAACTAAATTGGCATTTACACTAGATTCTTTTAGATGCTAACAAAAGCTGTATCTGTATTAGTCAGCAAGAGCTTGTAGGATGTACACACCAATTTAAATGATGAAGTTTCTAAGTTCACTGAAGCAATAATGTGCATAAATCTACATGCATATATATAACATCAGTATCACTTGGAATTTTGTGGATTTGTGTTGCTTCATAGAAATTAAAGCTCTCTGACTACGAAATGAAGAAAACTTACAGGAATATTATATTGTCGGCACAAAGTAGATGTAGCGGTTGTCTTTTTAATGATTTTCTAACAGACCCGCACTTACCACTTGTATACTAATAATTTCTTTCCCAAATTGATTGATATGTTTTGGTTAGTTGGTTAGTTTTGTGTTGGGGTGTTTTTTTGGTTTTTTTTTTTGAGACAAGCCAAATATTATTCATTACTTGAACACAAACCATATGTTCATCTCTATTTCAGTTAGATTTCCAGATCTTTTGTGTACTTCAGAGATGTAGGAATTCTGCTTAATGCAGAGACATGTTCTCAAACTGAAAGTTTTTTATCTGGCAAAAGATGACACTTGTTTGTACAGGTTCCCAGAATTATCTACTAGATTCATATTAATAGCAAAAGGTATTATAGAAATGTTTCTCACAGCAACTCTATCACCATTTAAAGGGTTTACTGTTTTCCTCAGATTAAGTTTGACTACCCTCCTGCTGAAGTTGAATACAAAAAAAAAAATCTTGTGGGGCACAGAATGTCCTTATTAGTTATTTCACCTTCAGTACTGCAACAAGAAACAGTACTTTTCTTTTACATAAAATAAATTTTTCACTAGCTTTACCTTTAGCCTACAGATGTTACATCACCTGTAACAAGATGCACATAGCAGAAAAGTTAAAATGAATGCACCTTAAAAGACAAAAAAAGCATCAAAAGACTATCAGTAACTTATTTTCTAGGCCATCTCAATATAGAAGCAACACTAAATTGCTGACTCTTTAAAATTCTATTATGAAAAACTAACAGAACGACAACTTTAAAATAGAGAAGCCCAACAAATTACTATTTAAAAAGCTTAAATCTTTTCCCTTTTCCCAGTTAAGTGAAAATACACAGTTATCTAAGAGTTAAAAGCATATTGCCATCATGATCTCTCTTCTCTTTTCAAATTACAAGGGTAGATACAGGGTATTTTTTTGTTATTTGTAAATAACAAGACTGAGTCAAGGCACAACAAACAGGAATCAAATATTCTTATGCTGCTTGGTTTGCCAAACAGTTTTTGTTGCTCATACTTACTTTTGAAAGGTGATGCTCAGATGAAAATCCCAAGCCATAGACTGTATTTGCCCTGCTGTCTGCCCATTGGCCAAACTTCTGGGATGTTTTAGTAAATGTCATGTTGGGGGTGATAGTGCTGTTTATTATTGCCTGAAAAAGAAATGAATGTTGTAAAAAAGATTGGACTTTTTCTGTTTGTTTTTTTTTTAAGAATTTTTAGACTTCCTCATAATAAAAGTTACAAGCATTGCAGTCAAGTATCCATGTGAACTGAATGAGACACAAACTAACAGGTAACTTTCTTCTTCTACTTCAATGGCAGCTAAATTATGAAAGCCTGTATTAGCAGACATTGTCTGAAAAAAAGGAGCAGAAGCTGGGGTAAAGGAGATACCTGTTGGCAATTGCAAGTAAAGATTTAATGGTTAGTAAATCTAAAAAGAATCTACCAAAGCTAATGAGATCTGAAGAGAAGAACAAGCAAAGTCCTTTTTCTCATGAGCATTTTTCTTTGTCCCCGGAGGCAATGCCTCCTAAGCTCCACTGTTGCAATTCCCCCATTGCATATGAAATTATCACCTGGAAACATGCAATAAAACAAGAAGGATTTTTTTTTTTAATGTTTCTGTATTGCAATACCCTGTTTTCCTTTACACACAAACAAAAATGGCTAGCAATGCCAGGGTCATATAGGTGCAGAATAAGAACTACTCTTAGCATTTTTCTCCTCTTGTTATGAAGAGAGTGGAAGGAGTCCATGTTCCAGCATAAAAAAACTAAATAGATCTCAATAGTATTTCCATCATACATTCAGTACTGTATCTGTTATAATCAACAGTATGGATTTGTCCTACATTCTAAATCTGTGATGTGGAACAATCTAGTTGACATATATGTATGTCAGGATAGATTCTTATAATGACTCCAGTGGGTTCCATTTAACTACATGCCTGACAGTCAGTACAATTCATAGCCAGACAGTATGAACTAACCATAAAATCAAAGGCATGCAAATTAAAACTGAAATGCACAATTTACTTCCTTATGTATATGGTGCTATTAAGAGTTTCAAGTATATTTGTTATTTAATAAAACATACATTAGTTAGTAGGATGGCTTGGGTTGGAAGGAACGTTAAAGATCACTGAACTCCACATACCCTGCCTTGGGCAGGGTTGCCTCTCACCAGATCAGGCTGCCCAGGACTCTGTCCAACCTGGCCTTAAACATATCCAAGGACAGGCACCCACAGCTCCTCTGGGTAGCCTGTGATAAGGCCGCACCACCCTCTGAGCAAAGGCTTTCCTAACATCTAATCTAAATATCCCCTCTTTTATTTTAAATCCATTTCCCCTTGTCCTATCATTACCAGAACTTCTAAAAAGTCGCTTCCTTCCTGCATATAAGCTCCCTTAAGGCGCAGAAGGATGCAATAAGGTCTCCATGGAGCTTTTTCTCCCTAAGAAGTTAAAGAAGACCAACTCCCTCACCTTCCTCCACAAGAGAGGTTCCTCCACAAGAGAGGTGCTCCAGCCCTTTGATCACCTTCATGGCCCTCCTCTGGACTCACTTCAACAGCTCTGCATCCTCCTTCACCTTCCCCCCCAGGGGACTCCAGGCCTGGAAGCAGTACTCCAGACAGAGCCCTACAAGGGCACAGTAGAGGGGGACAATCATCCCCCATTCCATTATGGCCACCTCTCTTTTGATGCAGCCCAGCATACAGATGGCTTTTCAGGCTGCAAGAGCACACTGCAGGCTCATGTTCAGCCTTTCATCCACCAGAACCCCCAGATCCTTCTCTGCAGGACTAATCTCAACGAATTCTTCTCCCAGTCTGTACCCATGTCTGGGATTTCCCCGATCCAAACACAGCTTCCTTGCAGCTGGTCTTACTGAATCTCATTAGGTTGACATGGACCCAATTTCCAAGCCTGTCCAGGCCCCTCTGGATAGCATCTCTTCCTCAAGAGGTGTCAACTGCACTACTCAGCTTGGTGGAAAACTTTCTGCGAGCGTACATAATGCCATCATTTATGTCACTGATAAAGATGTTAAAGAGCACTGGTCCCAAGACTGACCCCTGGGGGACACGACTTGTGACTGCGGTGTCACAGTAGTGACTCCTCTCTCTGGTCACAGAATCATAGGGTTTGGAGGGGACCTCTATAAAACATTGAGCCTAAACACCCTGCTAAAGCAGGTACCCTAGAGAAGATCACACAGCTAGGCATCCAGATATGCCTCGAATATCTCCAGAGGAGGAGACACCACAACCTCTCTGGGAAGCCTGCTTCAGTGTTCCATCACTCTCACAGTAAAGATCTTCCTTAAGTTTCAGTTTCTGCACATTGTCCCTTGTTCTACTGCTGCACATCAACTTTAAAAATTCTGTCACTACCAACTTGACTCCCTCACTTTAGATATTTATAAACAGTTATGAGATATCCTCTCTGCCTTCTCTTCCCTAGGCTGAACTGTCCCATGTCTCTCAGCCTTTCCTCAGATGGGAGATGCTTCAGGCCCTTCATCTCTCTGGCCCGACACTGGACTCTTTCTAGGAGACCCCTGTCTTTTTTGAACTGACAAGCCTAGAAATGGGCACGGTATTCTAGTTGTGGCCTCACAAGGGCAGAGTAGAGGGGGAGAATCACCTCCCTCAACCTGCTTACTATGCTTTTTTTAATGCACACCCCCAGGATACCACTGGCCTTCTTGGCCACAAGTGCACACTGCCACCTCACAGCCAACTTGCTGTCCACCAGGACAACCACATCCTTGACAACAACCCTCTGGTGACCACCTTCCATCCAATGCTTTTTCCACCAAGTTGTCCAGCCTTCAAAGCCATACCTCTCCAATTTAGAGATAAGGATGTAGTGCAGGACCATTTCAAATGTCCAGGCAGATGACATCAGTTGTCCTTCGTCCTTGGATCACCTCCTCATCTTGCATGCACCTTAACACAGCTTCCAGGAGGATCCACTCCATGATCTTCCCAGGCACAGGGCTCATCAGCCTATAGTTCCCTGGGTCTCCCTTTCTCTTTCCTAAAAATGGGAGTGATGTTTCCCTTTTTCCAGTCAGCAGGGACTTTGCCTGACAGCCACGAATTTTCAAATATGATGATGAGCAGCTTAGTAACTAGATCAGCCACTTCCTTCAGAACACTGGGATGTGTATTGTCCAGCCCTGTAGACTTGTACACATTCAGTGAGGCCCACTGCCTCCTGTGCTGACACTGGGCAACAATGAAAACAGCCTTCTGGCTCCATCCTCTCTGCACCCTTCCTTTAGATATCTAGGCATAAGAAATCCTCTAAGCCTTCTCTTCTCTAGCATGAAAATGGGTTATTCCTTCACTGGTGTAGGAGTTAAAGATACTAAATCACAGATGAAGGAAATTTAACAAAACCAGCAGCTTCTACAGTGGCTTTGGCAATTCCACCATGCACGCCTTAAATAGGAAAAGCAAATCTGGATGTAGCTGCAAATATCAAACAGGTAGTTCTTTCTAACTATTTTTGCCTCAAAATGCAAGTTGTGCCAACTTCTGTGGAAAACTGTAAAGTTTTGGAATGCCTGGAAGCTTACACTTGATTCAGCAAGTCTCATCGGGTAAAGAATGGGATCTGCTGTCTGACTAAAGGCTGAAAAAACAACTGCAGCCTTAATTGTCCACAAAACTATCACATTTTCAAATGGGAAAAATTAAACAAGCGTTCCACATTATGACAAGAAGACATTGGTAATTCAGACAATATTCTCCTTTCTTTAAGCATAAAGTTGAAGGCCCAAATAAAGCCAAGAGGCTCACAATTGCACTAAGGCCCCTAAAGGACTTCATCAGGAACAGCAGTCTGCATCAAACAGGAAAGAAAAATGCATGAGACAATGGAGGTGCACTTATTAGAAAAATATTCTGAGGCTCTCCTTGTCTTGTATTTTTTCCTTCTTAGTACTCAGAAGCCCTCCTTATTAAATAATCTGGTGGAAGTCTGTAACAGAGCTCCTAAAGTTCCTCTAACGTTCAGCCCTCTTCTGCTGTGGAAGCTGTCAACAGCAGTACGATTGAAATGAACTACCCTGGAGACAGCGTAGAAAACAATCCTCCTCCCCAGCTCAAGCTCTAGCTATTTTGTCTGTTTGCTTAACCCCCACTCACTGCCTGGTTAATTGGAACTAATGTCAGATTTGAGAGTGAAGGTATTTTGTCACTGGTATAATACTCCAGCACAGAAAAAGACTCAGAACCTGCAAGCAACAGACAAATTGGAAGCGTGAGGTCTGGAATCTGCTGCAGTGAATGCAAACCCAGTGCAAAACCTTGGACAAACCAATGAGTTTTCATCTGAGACTGCTCAATGCTTCAGCTGAGACCATGTGCCTGCCTGTACAAGGGATAATCCAGGAACTGGCAAACACAAAAAGGCCACCGGTTTTGACAGCAGTCTGCATTCAAGGTAGATTACCAAAATTACCTCTTTACATTTAGTAGGAAGAAAACTTTTTAGAAAAATAACATGCTGAGAAAGGGCTGCTACTATTTTACCCTTTGTTTTCCAACAGAAAAAACAAAAAACAAAACAAAAAAAAACACCAGGAATGCTCCACTCCAGCAGACAGTATTAGCCTGAAGACAGCAAGTTTCTTGCTGGGAAGAGTAGAATCAGATCCCACTGATACAAAGACAAGCCCTTTTATTAGGTATACCAATTTTAAAAGAAAAATCAAGGTATTCAATTCTCTCTGAATTAAAAGCATTAGTGTGCTCCATCTCTCATGTTTAATTAATTATGCTTTAAGAGTGTGCAGTGCTAGAGCATACTATAGATACAGGCAATATTCACTACTTCTGGAAACACTAGATACTGGTATCTCATAAATTCAGCTTAAAAAAAAATAATGTTTTTAGAAATATCATTTATTATTAAACTTGTTTCACCTACACAAATACTGTTTTAACTGCTCTCCTCTATGTCAGGAGATTGCACTGTAGAGTCACTAGTGTAAGGAATGTCAAATATGTCATCAACTTTTAGGAATGTTGTTAGTCTAAATGTACAAGAATATCTTAAAAACAGAACAGAGTCAATCTGACAGGCAGACATTTAGCTTTTGAAGAAAGTGATCTTGTTATCTTTAGATTTGGTTCGAATAATAAAACAGCTTTCATGTTTTACTTTCAGATGAGTTTAGCTATGAGAAAATAGAGCATGTGTCTAACTAGGCTGTTTGTTTTCCTGACTGCAAGTCCAACACTTGCAAGAAAAACAGCAGCAGTCAAATATGATTTCAATTTGTGCTAAAAATGATGGCAGTAAAAATTAAGACACTGAGTATCTTTGAACTTCTTCAAAGGAAGGTCGCTGAAGACCTGGGCTTATGGTTCTTATTTACAACCTGTATTTAGCATTTTTATTTTAACATATGACTAGAGTATTTTTTAAGTCAGTAAAATGTAAAGATCACTGATAACTGACTCAAATCAGAAATATTATGTGCATGCCTTATGAAATGTACAGACAAAAATTACTCTTTTCCTAAGATGTCTTTTGTTTTAGTTAGTCATGAATTACTGTATTCTTTCCAATTTTGCAACAGTGAAAATAATATCAGAGCATTCACTGGTATCAAAAGAACCACTTTACTTATTCTCCTTCCTTAGTGGCTACCTACCAGAGACTGAATGGAAAAGACAGTGGGATTATGGAATAAATTAGTATCCATATGCAGTGGAGAAATAATGGAGGCTCCCTTCCCTCACCTACAATAAAAAAGAATTAACATACAAGAAGATATGAAGTGACTATATAATTAATGAGAACTGAAAGCCTTAGCAACAGCTTCTCGATGTTGTCATGTTGTATTGCATAACAGATTTTATTTTTCAGGCTTCCTCTTGATTTCTACTGTTACATGAAGAAAAGTTGCATAAAAGGTATTTACTCGCAGTCAGGTTTGAGTTCCACCAGATTATCTGCACCAGGATCTCTCTGCAATGGGTGACAGAGATTCAGATACTGTATATGGTTATAAAATGTGTCCTATAAAATGTGAATACATTATGATCCTAGAACGTTTATAAGAGATTAAGTTAGAGGGAATTGCCTCATTTCTTATATAAGGTGTTTTATGAAGAAATAGAAGCTTCAGAAAACATTACACAGAGGTGGGACACCAGTGTATGGCTTAAAAAGTGCATAACATGTATTGCTGGGATAATCTCATAAACAAGCAGTTTAATCTACCTAAATACTACATCCACAAGATCCATTAACCCAACGACTTGTCCAGCTATGCCTACTTTTACATGAGAGCAATTTACAAACTAAAATTGATGGAAGCTAACACAATTTTGAATAGGATAAAGGTATTTGGAAAAGGATGAGTTGTGCTTGGCTGCTCCATCACCCGGTTTGTACAACACATTTATTTGAACCTCTAGAAAGAGTAAACAGAACATGTCTAACAGCTGTATCTTGCTCACAAACCAAGTGAAATGGAATAAGGAAAAAATAAAACCTCTTAAAATGCATCAAAGATCTCCACAAGCAAACTCAAGTGTATCTGAAATATATGGTAGGATTTCTCAGAAGTGAGTAGAGATCATGCCATAAAAGATCATGTCCTGTTTCAAAGTAGAACAACATAGTGATGCTCAGTCTTTGGGTACAGGAGTTCAACCTTATTCGGGAAACCTAATGAAACCTGAATGGGGGAAGGGAAGGGAAAAACAGGATCTACATATTTTATGAGGCTTCTCTGTGGTTTTCCCCTACAAACCAGCACCAAAAGTCTTGCTTTCAAGATACTCTATGAAAATTTAAAAAAATAAAATAATTGAAGAATTGTTCCAGTTACTAGTAAAGAAAAACACATTTGCTTAAAAACAGTTATGGAAAATAGCTAGTAGAGAAGATATCTCTATTCCCTGACTTGAAACACTCAGCTTATGGCTGGCTGGCAGTATAAGCACTCTGAAGAATGCATCTTTTCCCTCAGGACTGCAGAGAGTAGATGTTGAAGACTTGCTCCATGAGGGAGCTCTAAGGGAATGGAATGAACCTGAAGATTGGAAAGGGGCACGGATGGCAGAAGCAGGACTAAGACTCAAACCTCACTCTCTTAGACTTTCCTTTCTATAGTCCAGGTGCTCAGCAGCTATCACTTACCAACTCAGCACCTAGGCCACTGTAACTGAGCAGCCACATGGTCTTCAATCACTCCAGACTCATAGGGTGCTATAAACCTGATCAGCAACATGACTTTCAAGAAAGCCTAGCAGGATCATCTATTTATTCCTCAAGGGATGAAAGCTGCAGAACCAACATAGCATTTCTGGCAGCAAGTAACATGTAAATTTCAGTCCTTTTCAATGCAAAACTTGTTACAAATATCACAGAATCACAGAATGGCCAGGGTTGGAAGGGACCTCAAGGATCATGAACCTTCCCATTTAATGCTAGACCAGATTATTTTAGTTTTAAAACTAAGATTAATTTGCACAATATTTTGTCTTTTGCCTATGTAACACTTCTGTGTGATCATTAGACATTATGAGGCAGAAAATCACTAGTTTTACTGACACCCAAGTGTATGCAATATAGCAGAGAGGTAATTTGGATGCACCCTTTATTCACAAATGCTCTAAATTTACATTTAGTCCTTCATACATACAAGACTTTATATATACAGATATATTAAGAAAAGATACAGCTATAATTAAAAATAAAAGCACTGTGCTGAGAATCTCATAAAGTGGTCCTTAAGGTATTCAACTGTGTGTTTCAGAGCAGTGTAGTGATCCCTGAAACAGTGCATCCTAATCATGGTGGGTATCCTAGATCTTAGATACATAGTGCTTGAGGTGAAAATGTTGTTGTGATTGCAGCAATTAAAAAGAATAAATAAAAATGACGGATTGCATTATCAATATACCTTGCCAAGTGCACTACAAATACAAAGGAAGCACCGCAGCAGACAAAGGAGCATATAAATAGATGAACAACTACTTGACAATGTAACTTAGCAGTCATGCTGCAAGAATTGCAGCATTAGGCAACAGAAGTCTCTGTATTGGAAGAATAATTTTGTGAACTGAGCAGATCAGTTTGGGTGCTATAGATCACAACTATTAGCACTGATCTTACACAACATCAAGTTGAGATCCAACGCTTTCATAAATAGTCACACACACAAGAAAAAAAAAGGTATCCTAATTATCTGACAGAAGCAAAAATCATTTGAAGAAGGCTGGAAAGCGAAGACAATAAAGACAAAATTTGGAAAATGTTGGTAAGCTTCAATACCAGAGCCTCAATCACCTAAATGAGCATCATACAGAGATCCTCGATAAAAAAATCCTAACACTTCTGTATGATAGAACTTTTTCTTCCTCAAACAAAATAGCAATACTCAAAACTTTAAATGTGCACAGTAATGGTTTTCAGCTTTCAACAAAGCCTAGAAAGCTCCAGGAACACTGTTGTGCTTTAACAAAATTCTTCAGTTTCAACTATCATGAATGCATACACATCTCCAGAAGCTGCAGTTGAAAGTAACTTGAAAGGATTAATGGCTTTGGATAACATTTTGTAAAATGTTAATTTTCTTATTGATGAGATTTCTTGACATGTTGTTTGCAAAACTACCGGTTTTAGACACATTTGGGATAGAGCTTAAGAAACAGTCAAGTGTTTTCCCCAACTCTTCCAAATTACTATCTTAAGCAGTTCAACACATTACCTTTCACAGTGTAGAAAAATGAAAAACAAAACATAACCCTTATCCCAAACCCAACCCAAATGACTTTTGCTAACTGCTTACTTTGGAGAGCTTTAAGAAGGAATCACCACAAGCTGTACTGCAAAAATTGGAAGATTAAGTAACAAAGAAGGATTTACAGAGTGATTACAGGCACTGAACAGATGTCTTTCATGATGAAGGATGAAACCAATGACTTCGATACATCATTGGATACTGCTAAAGAAACAATTTATTGGAATGCTATTTGTAGTTTTTAGTACACCTCAAATGCAATGCCTTTTGATTGCTCAATACTAGTAGGTCATCACTTAGATTTAGCAATAGATTTATTGAAGTCTATACAAACATGTAGAAAACAGTATTTTCCAAAGAATGCTTAAAACATCTAATAAAACAATATAACCATTTCAGCACATCACTTATCTCTTACTCAGATGCTGACAAGACCATCTGAGAATATCAGCCTGGAATATAAATACAAAAGTCAAAAAAGAAGCAAGACGTTTTCTCTAAAACAAAACTTACCTTTGAGCCATCCAAACTGATTATCCTGTAGACATTTCTTGTGCTGTCATAGAAGTAGGACACAGTAACAGCATGCTTGCTGGTGGGAACCCAGTTCTTCTTAGTGTTTGGGTCAATCTGGAAGACATGAGCTCGGGTGCTGAAGATAGGTTGTTCCCTGAAGGACAGAAAGATAAAGTCATGAATATGACTAGGATGTAATATTGTTGCGTACAAGTTATCTACCAGTTGTGCCCAGTAGGTTGCAAGCATTTCACTTTACTTAAAAAAGTTCTTAGGAAAAAAAATATCATGTGCTGATGCATTCAGCAGATAGGCTGCATTAATATACACATACAAACAAAATGCAAGCCTTCAAAAGCAAAATCAGCACTTAACTGTAGAGTCAGATAAAGGCTGACATATTTCAAGAAAGATTCAGCCCTGTTCCATCACTCCTCACCCATTACCTTCCATCTACCCCTTTCAGCTGCCATTAACACGTGTGCAACTTCTCATTCACTGCATGTTGCTGGTTGTGTGCAACTTTAAACAGTATTCTGATTTTTCAATCTCAGATTATAATCTGAAACTGAACTGGCTAATTAAATAGAATTACTCTAAAACATTAATTATGCTTAAAAACAATCTCATCATTGTGAAGCCCTCACTTTTTGGAGCTTCACACCTAACTGTTTTCACAGCAGCACTAAATACATACAACGTGAATGGTTCAAAGTTAACTGCTTAGCAAATTAAGTCATGCAAAGTAAAAAAAAAGATTACTTAATGACTTATTTTCCCTCATCATAGAATCACAGAATTACTCAGGTTGGAAGGGACCCCAAAGATCATCAAGTCCAACGGCAGAGATGACCAGGACATGCAGCCTGGAAAGAATATAGGGATGCAAACCAAGACATTCAGAAATGGGATCAGGAAAACCAAGCTACAGTTCCAAACTGCTGCTGTGTGCTGCATTGCTGTCCACCAGATCAGGCTGCCCAGGGCTCCAACCAACCTGGCCTTGAACACCTCCAGGGATGGGGCATCCACAGCTTCTCTGGGTAGCCTGTGCCAGTGCCTCACTGCCCTCCGAATACAGAATTTTGTCCTAATGTTTACTTTAAGTCTACCCACTGTTACTTAAAACCATTACAGCTTGCCCTGTTGCTACAGGCACATGTAAAAGATCCCTCTCCATCTTTCTTATAAGCCTCATTGGAAATAGTTAATCTTTAAGGTTCCTTCTAAACCAAACCATTCTGTCTTTCTAAGTAGTACTGCATGAAATAAAAATATATATATTTTAACATTCCTATGATGGCTATCACCTTAAATTTAGCTACATTTTACTGACAAATAAATAGTTGTATTCTTCAGGAAATGCTTCGTGAAATAAGAAAAAAAATGACTACAAGCATTTCTATTTGGGTTTAGCTTTGCAGGCATTTTTAATTACTTTTCTTTTTCCTGTTTCTAAAATGATAATAAACATACCCTTTGGCCCTGCCCTCATCTCCCTTTAAGTAAGAGGTTAAGCTCTTAATACATTTTTTTGCCAAAAATAAAAGCAAAAGCAAAAAAAAACAGGTCTTGGAGTAATCAAGTCAAACAGTTCCAATCTGGCCTCCTTATAAATCAGTACATGTGAACTCTCAGTAATAATTCTGCTGCTTGGCACTGAATGCACTCAGAACCAGCTGTCTCCAGTAGCAGAACTGTATTCCTCAGCTGGGAGATAAGGCTACTTGAAGCCTGTCTGCTGGAAGATGTGGTGTTCTCCTATGCTAAGTGTTAAAAGAAATGATCTGAGGAATACAGAACAGAACAAAGACAGTACTGTTCCAGTGAAAGCTAGAGTAGAATAACGCAGCCCATAGGGATGAATGTATGTTAGTCCTCCATACAAACGTCTCAGCACGCTTAATATCAACTAATGTTTTCCTTGTATCACCCAGTTACATAAGGTTGGCTAGCAGTATTCCTGATTACTCCTGCTCCCAATCCCTTGAACAAACACAAAAATTACATACAAGTGACTTTCATAGCTCCTGTTATTCAATATAATCTTTACATTGATTGCTCTTTTGAATGTCTAGAATAAATTCATCATACTTAAAATTTCATTCTCGCTTTCAGTATTACATAAAAGCATCTTCCACTTACCACCCAGTTAATCATACCCAAATGTAATGTGATGCATATTACCATAACGCAACCAGTTATTTAACTGTGAGAACTGTCTTAAGAGCTAATCAACACACGCACAAAAAGCTATCCAGAATTATCTGGATGAAGACTGATATTAGAAGGAGAAAATGATGGCCCTAACTACACTAACTAAGAACACAAAAGAAGAGCTGAATCTAAATCATAGCTGTGTGGTTAATGAATACTTTTGACCAGAGCTGCTATCCAGTTCTATTACAGAACCAGACCTCGTACAGATTAAACATTCAAAAGCTAAGGTTTTACTATCTACAAGCCAGGTGAAAACTATACAACTACAGCATTTAGGAATGCCAGTAAAAGTTCAGTTGGTCAGCCCTGAGATGATGTTCTCCTGTACTGCCACCTTCCATAGACCTAGCTATGTCTCTTCTGTTTGATTAGACTGCTTGCATGTCACTGCCAATTAATCAGCAGCGTTTCTCTGGTTTCACAAACCAGAGCACTTCGCAAGGCATGTGTGGCCAGCATATGCCTCACATTTAGATAAAACACAGCATTAAAAAAAACTTACATGTGCTATTTTATAACTTCTGATAAACAAATTACAAAGCATTTCCATGTTCTGACTGAAGCTAGAGGTCTGCTGAGTGACAAGCTGTCTCCATTCTGTGACGACAGAGCAGTAGGTACTGCTAAATTCATGGCATAAAAAGCACAAACCAATTAGATAAATCATAATTTTGCCAGATTACTGGGGTAATTAGGAGTTATTTCAATAAGGATGCTAAACTTCAGATGCCTCTAAAATATGTTTTGACACTTGATGATGAACATTTATACTGATTACTTCTTCACACAAATGGAAGTTACCTTATCTCTACAGGATGAAGACTGTTAAAGAATCTGTCACTGATTTGCCAGTATAGCCCTTCAAAGCTGCTGTACAGCTACATCATTTGTACTTTTCTATGGCAACATTGTAGAGATACTTTAGATTTGCTAAAACGTTCAGACAAATGTAAGTTAATATGTAAAATAAACACAGTACTTACAACTTCGACTAACCTACTCTGATACTTTTTGTTCTTCTGTTATATAAACAGGTCACGATGCCCTACCAGTTTGGAAGTTTAAATTAACTCCATTGAAGTAATGTTACTTATTTAAGAAAAGAGTTTCCTTTTTCTCTTGTTAAGAGCAAGACACAGTGCATACATGTCTCTGTGTGTATATGTCTGCACGTGCATGCACATTTACACAGATGACTGTAGTTTTGCTCATACAGAGCTGCAAGAGAACATATTTAAAAAAGAAAAAATAATCTTACAGAAACTATCAGTTTGTTTCTCTTCCCTTTCATTCACTTTTCCCTTAACAGTACTTCATGACCACAAAGTACTTAGTGTTCACTACTCATTAAAGACAAGAATAAGAACTAAGACAAGAACTCATCGCTAATTATAAAGAGTCACTTATTTTTCCAGAAATATCCTAAGTAAGAAGAGAAACTAACAGCCTGCCACAGAAAAACAGATGGACTATCAGAAATGTCTGCTCAGGCACAGCAGAAACACTAAGGCTAGTATGCTGTTGTTAATTCACTTAGATTGCAATATTACAACGGTCAAACAGACTAAAATGAATTAAGTGGTAAATCCTCCTGGATTTACATGGCAATGAGAGAGCCAAAGAAGCGTGATAAGCAGCACTCAAGTAGGTAGAGTCACACCGTTTATTTTCCATCACTGATAAAGAAATCCATTTGTTGATATGTGATCTGTATTAGCCTTGGCTTAGGAGGCAGGCCTGTGTCCTAATAGTTGAATTAATTGTGCTTTCAACCACCCTTTCCATTTTGACATCTTAACATCTTCTTTTCACAAAAAAGCACACTAATGAATGCAAGTTCCTGTGTGTTCCTTCTTCTATATCTGAGATTAATTAAAGCTTTCACAAATGAAGCATAAGTTAGTACAAAAGGTTAGAAAGAACTTTCCTCACTAACCCATGATTGGCATTAAAAAAAAGATTATCATTCTTCTAGTGTCATTCACTGATGTGTCTGATAATTCTAGACTGTGCCAGCCCTAATGCTAAAGACCACCATACTACCATGCTTTTGTTTACCATGACTCCTAAATCATGCTCACATTGATTTAACATCTTCATCTTCTTAAGGCAGGATTTCTGTTTTCTTAATTAGTATAAAATCAGAAAAGCAGGTGTTATTTTCTAGAGCAGTGGCTGACATCCTACTTGCCTGCCCTTCCAGTGTGCTAAAAAAAAAATAATAATTCCCTTGATGCTGAGCTAAGTTGACATGATTTTGGTAGGAGAGGTGTTGCAAAATGTACAAGATGGTCAGAAACCAACTTGCGGAATGCAGGAAGAGAACAGGAGAGGGACTATAGAAAGCAGAGACACAGTGGGAGTCAGCCAGTCAGGGTCTGGGTTTACCCAAGAAGGACAACAAAAGAGTAGGTGACTCTGGGGAGACATTGGCTTGTGGAAGGGTAGCATAAGGAATAGGGACAGTAAAAGAAAAGAAGCCACCAGACACTGGCTCCTGCTCTGTGCATAGAGGGAGCTGTGCAATAGCTGCAGTACGGGGATAGGGATACCAGGAAGAGGTTAGAGAGGAAAGATTAAGTGATTTCTGTGTTTATTTAATCATTTGTCTTCATGCTTATTGACAGCCAACTTGACAAGCTGAAATGTCTTAAATCAAAATGGCCCACACCACTCTGTCCCACTCTTGTCTTAGTCATGCAATCACACTTGCCCCCACCATATACATAGACATAATAGACTCAAAACTTCATATAACATTTTCTAGGATCTCAAAAGTGTTGAAGTACAGCAGGAGTTACAAATCCTCAAACAGAACGATCTTCCCCAGCCAGCAGGACAAAAGAAGATGAATAAACAAGTCCAGTATGATGATATTCTTCTACTCAGCTCAGCTAAAAGAGCTCTCAAGAATCCAAGTAATGAAAAATCAGTAAGAATTTATGTCCCTTGTTTCAGCCATTTCTATTTTCCTGATAGGTATGTTAAAAATTTAACTATGGTTTTCCAGTGTGCATTATCCATACTTACTATTTTGGAAGATTGTTTTCAAGATAAGTCCAATAACATGTCATTGCAAGTCCTTGTCATCACATCTGCAAGTTGCAAATGGATTAAGATGTCACTCCTCAGATTCCAGTACCAAGAGGTTCTGAGGGAGGTGATGCCCTGTATATCAGAATAAAACAGGACAACATTCCTATGCTCGGATGTGGAGGAGTACAACCACATGCTGTCATATTTGCAGTGAAGTCTCCTCAGAACACTCAAGCAACACACACAGGTGACCATGGCATGTGGCAGCCTGCATGCTCAACATACAGTGGCAGTCTCAAAGACTGCTCTCTTGGTAGACATCACACATTTTTGCAGGTGGTAATTCTGCACTAAGCTTCTGAGGACCTGTACTGTCTGCCACCCAAGCTAATTTATCCTTCTACCGGAAAGCATTAATCTTCTTCATGATCTGTTGTACTCTTGCTGATTATCCATCAGTTTAGGATTTAAAAAAAAAAACAGAAAAAAGACCATACTGCTTTTTCAAAATGACAATACGTCAAGGTTACAACACCTTAAAGAATACCCTCCTTGGCTTGTTTGTAGAACAGTCACAAGCTTTTGTTACTCTAAGCAGATTCATGAGAGATCCTAATAAGAAAACAGAGTTAAAAGTCAGCTATAGTCAAAACTAATCTGTCAGCAACGGCATCCAAATATGAACGATGATTTCTCAAGAGTCAGTGTCAGTAAGCTCTAAGCAAAATGCAAAGCAATAGTAAAATACAGAAATTTAGTTCAAAAAATGTAGTTCAAAAATGCTCTGTGAATATCTAAAGTCTGATATACAGTAGCTTATGGTGATAGTGTTGAGTAAGCTTGCCTTCTTGATGTACAAAAAATGCTCTAATACAGAATCTTAATCTGAACAGAAGTAACAACTGTCAGTTTGAAGTGAGAATTAAGATTATATAGCATTTGAAACATATTCAGTGTACTCATGAAATGAGTAAATCTTAAGAACATACAATAAGTGCTTCAATGTCTTAGAACAAGATTTGAAATAGTAAGAAAAAAAAGTTACAATCAAGCAACCAGATGGAAAACTCTTCCATACCAGCAGTTGTTTATCTACTTCTACATTTACATTCTGCTTTTACTGTTAGGCTCTGGGTTCAAGGCAGGTTTACTGACAATCAGTAAAAGCTTAGGAATTTGTTCCTAAAAGCTTAGAAAGTTTTTCATATTCAATTGAAAGTTCCCGTGTAAGTATATATATGTAAGTATATATACTTAACTATGTAACATTCAGTGGCTTACTTTATACAGTATATTTTAGCACTAAATAATACAGCACAGAGCTCTGCCCTCAAGCTGTTTCCTAAACTGTTCTGTTCCCATTTAATATTAGATCTTTGACCACTTGTGAGTTACTGTATCATCACAAGTAATAGCAGCAATTTGAGTTGAGAAGAGAAAAATGGGCTAGAACATTCCATTACACCTATAAGGCTAAGGAAACAATACCCTTAACTGTGCCAGAAACAACACTGCATTGTTTGGTTTTCAAGGACCTAAAGTTTTGATCAACTGCAGTTCTTCAGCTTGAAATCCAATATTGTGCAGAACCTAATGGTCATAACTCACAGGAAGCTAGAAGAAAACAGTTCATTTACGTGTTCAAATTCTCTTTTCTATGAAAGTTGCATTCTGTAACTGTTAGACAGAAAGTAAAGTCTTGCCAGTAATCCACAAGACACCTGCCGGGCCTAATCAGATCTGCTTAGTCCAAATACGTTGCTTTTCCAAGCATAAGCTGTAGCCTTTGTCTACAATATTCACTTTAAAAATCTACAGTAGACATTCTAATGCCCAGCACTGCCTATTCTTAGGCAGGAAAGGTCCAAACCCTGGCCTGTCAACTCACTCCTGTCCCATCTCCTCAAGTGTCCTTTGTGCATGCTACACCATCTGTGCGCTTTCTCCCACGCTCTTTTTCTCCTCATTCACTCTGCTCTTGTATGTGAGCAAGGAAGTTTCAAAAATGGTACAACAACGGTACAACTGAAATAATTACCATTCCTGTTAAATTAAAAATCAGATTGGAAACACTAAATAATTGTACAAACACTGAATTTCTAAAATTCCTTAGATGTTGTTTGGATTTTGTGTCGAGGGATGTGGTTTATTGAGTACTACTGGTGATAGGTGGATGGTTGGACTGGACGATCTTGAAGGTCTTTTCCAACCTTGGTAATTCTGTGAATTTTGTGATGTCAAATAACTCTAACAGACAATGGCAAAACTACTGAAGTGATGAAACAGTTTTTAATATTAAGCAGTATATAACTAAGCAAAAGCATTGTCAGCCTCCCCTCTTAGTCAAGCTATACTGCACAGTGGTGACAGTAATGTTAAATGGATTTTGAGTCATAGCTGGCTTTAGAAAACTTGATTTAGAGGCTTTGGCCCAATAAACGAGGAATCACAACACATTGCAACTTGCTTCAGCAGTTGTTTACTACTGGAAATGATTCTGTGATGGACTTGCATGAAAGTATATTCCACAAAAAGATTCCAGAGCAGTGGTACTACTCCTAGTGAAAGCAGACAACAAACATATATTTCATTTTTGCCATGATGATCCTAAATTATCACGTGGCTAACTATTAATCAGTGCGTGAAAGAAAACAGACCTGAGGACGTGGCTGGCCATGAATCAGCGTTGTGCTCAGGTGGCCAAGAAGACAATGGCATTCTGGCTTGTATCAGAAATAGTGCTGCCAAGCAGGAGCAGGGAAATGATCAACCCTCTACACGGGTGAGGCTGCACCTTGAGTACTGTGTTCAGTTTTGGGCTCCTCGCTGCAAGAAAGACACTGAGGCTCTGGAGAGTGTCCAGAGAAAGGTAAGGGGTCTGGAGAACAAGCCTGGAGTGGCTGAGGGAACTGCGATTTTTCAGTGAGCACAGGGGAGACCTTATAGCTCTCTACAACCCTTAAAGGTTGTGGCGAGGTGGGGTTTGACCTGCAACAGGATGAAGAGGGAATGGCCTCAAGTTGCGCCAGAGAAGATTACAGTTGGACACTAATTTTGTCTCCAAAACAGTGGTTAGGCACTGTAACAGGCTGGAAGGGAGGTGGTGGAGTCCCCATCCCTGGAAGTGTTCAAGAAAACGTTAGGTGTTAGGTGTTAACAAAGGGACATGGTTTAGTGGGGAAATATTGGTAGTAGTGGACATTTGGACTGGATAACCTTAGAGGTCTTTTACAGCCTTGGTGATCCTACAATTCAATCAATGTTAGAAAATAAATATGAAGAAAGGTAAGAAGAGGGATCTGCAGAACACAAAGCAGGAGAGATTCCAACAGACATGTTACAGAGGACTTCATATTCACCCAGTTCTTCATCTGCACCATTTTGTTTCATCCTAAAGAGACAGCCTATCATTCAGTTCTACATATGATACACTTAGAAAGAAGTTGGTGGAGTTGACAATTACTCTTCCTTAGCAAGATATCTAAATATCTGTAGAAATACAGATTTTAAAATATTCGTGTAAAAGCAAATTTTATTTCACTGTTCAAAACAACATTTAAACCTGTTGTAGCCAAAAAAACGTTTTCACCTAAAACCTCCCAAGTTTTGAGGGCATAACTTGCCTGTATTTTCACGGAATTCTCAGAAATCTACTATCTTTGAAGCACAATGCTCCTATTTAAAAAAACTGTTGAAATTTTAGAGTAATTCAGGAAGGATGAGGAATAGTCGCATTATATTTGTGCATCTTAAAGTCCCAGACTTTCAAGAGAAAAAGACCTCACAATATTCTACTAGGGGCTCAGAGATATGTCTTAAAAGAACACAATCGTGCTAACACTAGCTTTATATAAAAGGATATGGATAGATATAGGGTAAATTTGACACGAATAAGCAGATGACTTTAATGAAGTCAGCAAAGATAAACAAATCCATATGTCTACTTGAACTTGTATGTATCAATAAATAAAAGTTTCTGTATGACATAGGAAGCAAATAATCTCAAAAAGCAGGACAGAAAAGAGTTTTGAAATCTGATCTAATAACACTTGGCACACCTGTTAATGTGGATGGCTTCTTTTTGAGCATACAATCCTTTAAAACAGTCCATTCAGTTAAAAAACAAAAACAACAACAATAAAAAACCCACAACCCACTGTGTATGTGCTAGTCCCAAACAAATGCTCAGGAAGCCCTTGAGATGTTCCAGAGGCAGAAGAGAGAGAAGAAAGGGAGAGGATATTTGACAAGCATGCACTGCAAGACAACTGTATAATATACTGTCAAAATACAGAACCATAGGAGTTAAGAAAGGAGTTACTATGGCGGGGAAAATGAGGTTCTTGCTATTAAACAACAACAAAAAAAAAACAACAACCTGTAACCAACAAAATGAACAAAAGAGCTATGAGAGGATTCATTTAAACCCACTCCACTGCATTTGTTTCCAGTTCGTAATAGGTCAGTGAAGCTTATCCCAATTAACAGAACATTCCTTCCAACTAAAAGTTAACAATCTGTGATTGTTTCCAAGTCCCCCACTTGGGAGCTAAGATGACACAGCATGCTGTGCCTACAGGCTCCACCAGGAGTCCTCTCCCCACATCCACTGTTTGACTATCTGCTAGCATGTTACTTACACACCCTATCCCTCCCATTGACAGGCACCTGGCTTTAATAACGTGCAGTGATTGCCTGGAGTCCAGCCCTCTTCCCAAGGATGGGCAAGTGATTTCGTAACATGCAAATCGTTTTTCCACACCTGTTTTTCTTCTGAAACAGCATATAGGCTGGGTGACTACAAACACTGGGCAGAGAACAAGGAACAGAGAACAGGAAAAGAGAGGGAGACGCTACCAAAATATTCTCCCACTGTGATCATAAAAAAGCTTCCTCGCGATCTGTCTTAAACTGTAGTTGCATTACTATGCACTCAAAGTACCTGTACCTGCTTACAGATAATAACAGCTCTTGGTAAAATTTATAATAGTAAAGAGCATCTTACATAGCATAGATTGAATATTAACTATGTAACAGAGAGATTAAAATCTCATGGGTTTAATGACAACGGCGTGGCAGCTGGCAAAGCAAAAGACAAACCAGTGTCCAAGCACCCACACTTCATAGAAAACAAAAAAAAATAGTCAAACATAATGAATTTCTTGTGGGGAAGGAGAGGCACCTTAGAGAAGAGTAAGTCTTAAATGGGGGCCTGAGCATCCAGGCTTCAATCTCTCAGACTTACCTTTCTAACTCATTGCAGGTCATTCATTTGACCTCATTAATTCTTTCTTGACCCCCTACCTCTTTGAACATACACTTTTCCAACATATTTCAACAGCATTTCTGTTCAGGCATCTCACTGGCTGTGAAACTCTACAGAAGAGCAGGAACAAGAGCTCCAGAACACAGCAATGCTAGCCTACAAACTGCTTTGTGCAGTGCATCTAACAACCAAAGAAAACAGGTCATAAAAGTCCTGATCACAGCAGAACACACTAAATCACACTTGACACTAAAGCAGCAAACTTCTACATTCTGAAGAAAATATATAAAATTAAGTTTTATATTCTAGACCAAGAAAAAAGCAACAAAATTCTGTTGGATTTTTGGTATCGTGGCAGTGAACACAGAGTTGCTTGATTCATGGGCTAAAGAGTTTAAAAAAGAAGAAACAAAAAACAAGACCCTGGTATCTGGAAGATATAAACTGTACTGTTAACTTCATTTTTAAAATAAAGAAAATAAATGAAAAATCTACTTGCTACCTCTTCTATAAATTCTGTTTGTTTGTTTTTTCTTTAAAGATCGAACCTGGGAGAAAAGCCTTTTATCCAGTGTCACCAGCTACTGCATAATGCTGAAGCTCTGTGGGTAGGCAAAGATTGTTGTTACTGGAAAAATACACGCCAATAATTTAATACTGACTATGCAAGCTTTCCTAAATTTAGTATTTTCTAATTTGATCTTCAGTGAGATTTTGTGTCCTCCATCAAGTCTCATCATAACCTGTGTCAAACTCTTATTGGCTGTATTTCAGAACATGCAGCAAGAGGGGCAAAACTGATGTATTTGTCAACTGAGAGATATGTAGATTTTGAAACCTTAAAAGGAACAGAAAGATAACAAGATCATAGAAACATTTCATTAAGTGCTTCCACTGAGACAATCAGCAATTACAAAGCAAACAAAGATAATACTAAGAAATGAATATTTTTGGATGAAGTCAAACTTAACTAATGTTTTTCAGATCATCTTTGACTTCAAGAGAACACAATCAATACTAGTCATAATTTTGATGAACAGACCTCCCTACAACTTGCTCACTATAGAAAAATAAGGGAATATCTACTCTCCCAGATTAGCATGAGACAGTTGGAATTTGTCACTAATGAATTTCTGTTTCCACACTTGGCACCATGATTTTTAGCAACTCTTCCTGTAATCCTTCTTAGCAGTGTTCTTCCACTACCTTCTTTATTGGCTTCAAACTCCTATTTAATTCATTGTATATCGCCATACAGAAATACCCACACCTCCTTACCACTGTCACCCCCATCAACCAAGTCAATCACCTTCTTTATCTCCAAGGTACTAATGTTTCTATGCTTTCTACATATGAAAATGCTTTTTATTCCAGTTGGTCTGTCACTTGTTATTCCTTTTATTTCAAACTTAACACTCACACAACTTCTACTTGAATATTAAGAAATCGCCAGTTAACAATCGGTTTAGAGTGGTTTTACACTTAACTCTCAGAAACACACACCTTCAAGCAAATGTGCATTTACACTGCAAACACCTCAGCACTGAAACTGCACTCTGACCAGCAGAAGTATCTCAACTTACACATGCAGAAGGCAGAACAAACCAGGCTGAATAGACACGCACTTCGTAACTAACACCATCAACCAGTCTTCCAAGAATTCAAAACTCCTTCCAAGATGCTACAGCTGCTTAGTATGTTTCAAAAAGAATCACTGGCCCACATCATAAAATGAGAATTGGATTATTTCATTTGTGTCAAGGAACTGAATTAGACTCCTAGAAAGGTAAACAAATTAATTTTATATTCATAGGTAACAAATAAATTTGTATCATCCCACTGAGCACTGCAGGAACTATAAAGCCTCTTTAATTCACTCTGAGTAAGCCATTATCTTGCCAGCAAGTCCCTCCCACTGGATAACTTACAGCCTAGTAAACTACTGAATGCTGGAAGTAGAGGCTGCATCTCTAATGAGCCATAACTGCAAGTGACAGATCTCTGTTTCCCTAATTGTTAACACTGTACATATGCAAAACAGGTTCTGAGACATATCCCACCCCTGACAAGGCTCTGCAAGGGAAATCACCCAAAGCATTCATAGCATGCTTCCAAATCCTGCTTCCCCAGCAATCGACCTGTCAGGTCACCCAAAACTCACATGTTAACATCCAAGAGGGGCTTAATTGAACCATCGGATAAAAGTCCATGTAGAAGAAACCGGCAATCTCTGATCTCTAATAGGTTTTGCATTTACAAAAACAATACTTATTATGCAACTGAACTGCTTAACCTAGTAAACAGAATGTTATGAGTAGAAAGTACTAATGCCATAATAAACTGAAAAAATATATCAGTGTATACAAGCAAGTGAAGATGAACAATTCTTTAGGAAAGTAATAATATATATGACTTGATAATTTAGAATTTTGTACTTGCAGTTAAGTAATCACTATTTAACCTGTTTCATCTTTGTCTGACACTTGATCATGATCGCTAGTTCTCCAGACCTCTGGCATAACAGCAAACTAGCTTATAAGCTCAATGGCATCTGGAGTCAGAATTATCTTTTTGTTCATTTTTTTTTTCACTTATTAGTCATCGTAAATGCCACATTCCAGTCAACAAGGTTAAATGCTACTGTGCCATCCTGCTTAGGGATATCTCTTGTTCAAGATGAAGTTTCAAAAATCACCTCTTCCCAAGCAATGTCTACCATTTCCTAGGAATTCCTGGTAGGAACCCCAACACTACTTAAGTCTAGATGCTTTAGATGTCTAGGGAGCAGGCTTGCTAAATCACATGTAGGAAATTCCTCCATGTTTTGTAGAACAAGAACAGTTACTGGCATGGAAGAGGCATATACTGGGGTGCTGACACAGTGTTTGTAAAATATTATCTAGAACCTGAAAATAATTTAAACAAGGATACATTTTTCTTGTCTAATTGTATATTACACGACTATAAGGAAGAAATAAAGTCAGCAGAAAATACAACTGGTGCAAAAACATGGGCCTCCCAGTTTCAAGGTCAACTGGCCAAACACCTGCTTAGAGCCCCTGTTATTTTATGCAATAATTTGACAACAATGTCACACAGCATACATTTTTTGCAATGCTTATTTTTGTTGGCAACTAAACCATTTTGCACTCTAAGACCACCCTACATTGCATCATAGTTCTCAGTAAACCCTGTGTTGGAGAAAATGCATATAAAAGGTTCTCCAGTATAATCCAGTATACTCTTTTAGATTTTTGTACAAACAAGCCAGGTCTAACAGACTGTTGGAAATTAACAAGCACAAGAAGTAGGAATTGTGAGAACACATGTCAAAGATGATTTATTTCACCAACACTTCACTGTAAAGTGTTGACCATATAAATGTCATTCTTCAGTTTTCAAAATTCAAGGAAGATCTCATATATCTCGCTACAAGAATAGCTTCAAAATTAGTTATGGATTCAAGACCACAACATACTCTTGACAGAACAAGACATTTAAAAGCATGTTTTTAAAAGTTCTAGAACCTTTACAGTATTATCTAATATGGTCTTTACTATGAAAGGCACTATGAATGGAAGAAAAATGCCACTGCTCAAAAAGCTGGGAGACAACCTAATGGACAAGTCTCAAAAGCATCTTCCAGACTTCGGCTTCAAAACTGAGGAGCAAACTAGGATGTGTAACTGTGGCTCTGAACTACTGGAGGTTTTCTGATCTTGTCATGTCAGGCAGACAATGCTACAGAGAAAGGTAAGCCTACCCCACCTGTATTGACACTTTGCCTGTGTCAACTCCTGTACTTGCACAGACACGTAGTATTAACTCAGTCCAATACTTATCTGGCATACTGCATAGTCAGGTATTTGTGCTGTAGTTCAGACAAGAAAAAGCAGTTCACATCTTCTGTCATCCCCTCTTTCTGGTGGCAAGCTCAGTGAAAACCTGATGGTCAATATGTTGACAAAGAACACAGCCACAAAAAAGGACAGAACACTGCCTGTGAACTGAGAGGAAATGCATATTTCAAGCACTTCCCTTTTCATTCAGGTAAAAGCCATTACTCAAAACCAGTCTTACTGATCGGAGTCACCATCCCTGGATGATTGCAAGAAAAGTGTAGATGTGGTATTGAGCAACTTGGTGGTGATGGGCTGACAGTTGGACTAGATGATTTTTGTGGTCTTTTCCAACCTCTGCAATTCTACACTGTTTCTTAATTTTGTTAATCTGTAACTGGAAAAAAAATCATTGCAAGGATATTGTAAATGTCAATATATGCTCATATCTGGCAAACCAGCACTATCTATTGCTTAAACAGTGTTTGCCTGGACCAAATTTTTTAATGATGACTGGTATTCACCACACATTTGCCAGCAGAAAGATGTGACAAAATGCAATATTGCCAGAATTATATTTGTGAGGCAGTTCCAGAAAAATCAATACCATATTCAAACACAATTCCATTACTTTGCAGAATTGAGCAGACAACATTAACATTACCACTGGGACTCTGTGCTGATGCAACAGTGCCCAGCACTGCAAGACCCAGATGGGATAAAATCACAGCTTCCTCTCACATCCTTTCACATCTTACCTCTGTCTTGAACATATTAATTTTGATGGATCCTGAACTGCCAAGTCTCAGGAAAAATAAAAACTAAGATACTCAAAACAGAATCAGGAAAAGAAACCCATATTCACAAGTAGATCTGAAAACTGACATTCACTGGTGCAATTCCTCCACA
The DNA here is from genome assembly GCA_035772895.1 of Perdix hodgsoniae. Taxonomy (NCBI): domain Eukaryota; kingdom Metazoa; phylum Chordata; class Aves; order Galliformes; family Phasianidae; genus Perdix; species Perdix hodgsoniae. The sequence continues at coordinate 19,147,642 of JAPSGF010000003.1, forward strand.
CCCATAGCACCTTATTTAAGACCAGACACATTTCAAAAAGCTTTGCAGGGAGAGTAGCATGAAACCCGGAAATAAAAACCACGCTTGCAGAACCTACAGATGGCTTTTTCATAAGAAATGCCTTTAAATATACATTTCAGCCTAACATAGTATCCAAAGGAAAACGTACAAAGTTCTCTTAAGTAACACACAATGGTTCATTTCTGTGCTCACTATTACGCTTTCTTGTTAGTACAACTACAGCCACAAGAAGGGTTGCTTCAGATACAACAGGCACTGTGAAGGCTGTAAGAATGTGTGTAAGTATATGCCTACAGTGGTGAGCGCTCCACATCTGGTCCCAGGGTCACTGGGTACATCTACAACACACTCACTCCCTTGCCTCTTAAAATAAAGGAGCTCCTGATCTAGAAAAGTGAACAGTCCTTGACACTTCAGGCTTAACAACTTCAAAATTGAAGATATCTAAAAGAGTGGAAATGCTAAGCTTCTAATAAGCACATGACATTTGCACAGTTTAGATGGTCACTGATCTTGGAAAACACTGGAAAAACATGGTCTCAACTAAAACTATGTCCCAGGAACCTTTACTACTGAAAACCTAGTAGTAAAATGAGAGTTGCATCACTAGATAACATCTTCTCCTTGCAGCAAACTAATACATAGGCACAGACTTGGAAGGCTATGACGTGAAGAGTGACCATCTAAGAGCTTTACATCTAGTTACAGACTTCAGAGACAACCATGAAAAATAAAGTTTTCCAACAGAATTTCCATAAAAGCACTGACTTCCACTTACTTTATCAATTAGCAAACAGAAATGGTCTAATGCCATTTAGATGTCATTGCCTCCTCTAATCAGAAGTGACAGCCTGTTACAGTATATTGGTCTGTTACATTCTCTCTGGTTTCAAGACCAGAATTTTCCTTAAGGAGAGGCCTGACACACAGTTTAGGGTCCTGCAAGGTGATGGCAGTAGTAGCAGGATGGGAGCTCTTTGAGAGAGGGACATCACAAAGACACACGCAAAACATTCATCTAATGTTTGCCTAGAGATACTGTGAGCAAAAGTAATCTCAACACAATGAATTAGAAGGATTTACTTGTTTTTCAGCAGAACTAGGACTTCACTTGAGAGCTGGTCTATACTCTCCTTGCAATGCATGGCAATATTGGAGCAGATCAAAAGCAGCCATAAGGTATTACAAACCCGTTTACTGATTAGCATGGAGATATCCCCCACGGCAGTCAGGACACTTGTTTATGTGCTGCCCATTCAGAAAAGCTGTTTTAGTCTTCTCATGCTTATTTTATAGTCATAAAACTACTGTGACAGAAGAAAATTTAGGCAGGACTGAGGTCTCCATGCATTAATGTCTGACAGAAGGGTTTATTAACCATTCAGTGCTGATTTACATATCCATCTGTCCAGATATTTATACCTTACTAATTTTTTAAAAGGGCAGTCACTATATGTGGGTATCTGTTTCTGTTACACCCTACACAGCGCTACAGAAGACAGCATAAATTACTTGCTGCCACTGCTTTCCCACAAGAAGCATCTTGTTTTACACTCGAGATAGCAAAATGGCCAGGAATTGCAGTAACACCGAACTACCAAGACGGAGCTGTGCCTTTTCGCCCTTTTATCTTCAGTGCTTCTGTGTCAGAGGAGTACTGCTGAAGGAACCGTTGCTAAGAGGAAGCTTTGGGAGCTTCATTAATCTGTGTGAGAATGAAAAAGGTCAAAGAACTTGAATGAGGTCAAATTCAATCCTTAACAAAGATTCTAGTTCCTAACGGCATTGTATTGCTTGTTATCCAGCTGAAGAAAGAAAAACAAAAAGTTTAAGGTCAAGAATCCACTACGAAACACCTGAAAATCAAGAAGTCAACAGGTAGCAAACAAAAGCCAGTTTCCACAGCAATATTTGTCTATTTCGTATGCTCAAGCTGTGTAGGTTTTCACATAATTTTAGATTTTAAAGCTCTAAATTAGTTTCATAGAAGTTATTACAAGCTTGAGCATAGAACCATCAGTTTCCCTACAGCTGTAGAATACTCCCATCAGATTGGGACCCTACACCTTGAACACCTTAAAGATATGCATCTGACCAACTCTCTATGCTTCAACAAGGGTGGGAACAAAGAGTGGACCAACCAGCAACTGCCATTTTCCACTGACTGTCAAGAACTAAAATGAAATACTTATTTCGAGGCAACGATAATGTTAATAAGTACATCTTAAAATATTCACCCTCCACAATACTCTCTAGCCAGCTTAAGAACTCCAGTATTGTAATTCTGCCATCTCAAACTGACACATACCACAACCATCTCTGGGAAGATAACATACTAAATATAGTCCAAAGTGAAGAAAAGCTGAAGTCTTTATAAAGACACCTTGATTAATGTGACATGACAGCGACAAGAAGATCTAAAGAAACTTCTACCTTGTAATTCCTTGTCATTCAGCATGAGTGAAAAGCTAGTAAAATGAACTTGGATACTTGTCCGCAGAACAAAAGACCATAAAGAAAAATTGTTACAGAGAAGCTACACATTGATAAACTAGGAATTAATCCAAGAGACTAAGTTTTACAGAACATCAGATTCTTAATTTTGGTAGAATTCATAGAGTGTAGCTTCCATACTGCTTCTAGCATGAACTGTATCCACTAAGACTCAGCAATGACAGCATCACAGCCCACGAGTATCAAGCTCTAATTCCTCTGCCATCAGCTCAAGTAAAGGCAGTACCAATAACCAGTAAAATAAGGTAATAATATGCAGCTTTCAAAATAAAATTTAGCTCAGCTGTACACATTAATCCGGGCTACCAATACACATTCTTTGTATGTTTACTTAAGATCTACGTCTATGGAATTTTTAAAATAACCAAACCTTTGCTCAAGGATGACCAACTGTACAGTACTATCTTTTTTTTTATTGCTCAATAGTCTTGTATTGGCAATACAAAAGAGACCTTATGAACTAGCATAAAACACACTGAGTTCTGATTTATGTAAAAGTTAAGATTTTCTTATTGAAGAACAGTCATCCAGTGGGAGCAATCCAAGAAAAAGGCCTGCACTGATAAATGCCTGCACTGACAATGACTACTGCTCAGAACTTCTTATGCAACAGGAAGGACAAATTAGAAGAGGGAATGAGAGTGGCAGGTGGTAAAGGAACTAGAGCATATGTGTACTACCCCTGGGGCTTGATTCATTTACCCTCCCCCGTGAGTAAAGAGGGACACACACAGACATCAGGGACAAAGAACCAAAAAGAATAGTTGCACCCTATAAGCTGCTCTCAAGCTTCAAGTTTCTCACTGCAGCTTCAAGTATTTCACTGCAGAACAACTTCAGAGACCAGCAACCTACAGCTAGGTATTCACTACACAGCTACTTCATTTGTCAGATGCTGCTCAACTAGCCATGCAGGGTGAATTATTCTATCAGAACAGGGAATTCTTCATAATAACACATAAAACTAAGAGAGGCACTGCTGGTTAGCTAAGCAATTATTTCTCCTCAGTTCCAATTTCTCTTTGCCCAGATCACAGATAAAAGTAAACTCTCCACCATCCAGATGCTACAGATTCACCATACAAACTCATGCATGACAGCAACATCCATTAACTACCAAATATACAAAGGTTGTTCCGAAAGTAATGCATTCTACTTATTCCCATGGAAACCTCAACAGATAGAAAGAGCACAATAACTCCATTTGATAGACTACAACTTCACTACTTTAGCCAACATGCACGGAGCAGCAGAACAAGATGCTCTTCATTTCGTGGTCTGACATCTGTGCAGGGCTGTCCCCAGCATGGCTTGTCTTTCACATCTCTATTGCCACTGATGAAACACACCACCCACTGCCTCACTATACTCACATCCACAGGTTGCTCTCCACAAACTCTCAGCAAGTGTCTATGACTGTCAGTGGATGCTCTCTTTTCCACACGGAAGAATTCAGTGCCACCCCCTTGCCTCATTCACACTTCCATGTCACATGCCATTTTTTCAGAGTGCCCCTCTGCTGCCATCTGTCACACATGGAATGGGATATTGGTGGGAAGGTTCAAGCTTTACTGCCATACCACTGACATATGCCCTTGATGCTGATTTCAACAGAATAAAATAGGAGGCGTTACTTTTGAAGCAGTCCTCACATGCAAGGATGCACGATTATCAGCCATTTTCCAACTTGCTTCTAAAGGGCTTGATTTTAAGACCTTAACAGAGTATCAGAAGACTATTTTTATAACTGCAGTGTTAAAATTCTAGCACATGCTGGCCTCAAAATAGCCCAAAATCCATAGGGAACTGCATTTAGATGCTAATTCAAAACAGCTTATGAAAGAAGATTCTGAACATCAGCAAATGCCCAATACATAACTGCAGGTCTACAGGGTTGACACAGGCTTAGATGTGCTCCCCCAAACTTGCATGGCAGGGGGCCCATCAATAACACACTCAGATTTCTAGTTATCTCCATCCTGTTAAAAATGGTCTGCAAAGGAACACTGTTGCCATACCTCAACGTCTATCAACTGAAGGGTCTTCAAAACACATGCCAACAACTTTTGCCATCTTGACCTCAGTGCCAAGATATCACCCTGAAGTCATCAGGAAAATATCTTTGTATAATTTCTCCAAATATTTTTTGTATAGTTTTTCAGTATTCAGTCTTTTCACCACTCTCTACAGATATCAGTTTGCTCATTAAGAAACTGCAGCACTCACACATCAGCAGCACTGAGTTTATTAAATGGAGGGAGCTTTTAATCTTTTTTTTTTTTTTTTAAAAAAAGTATTTGTTTTCAGAAAGCTCTGTTAGAGGAAAAACAATGCAACAATGCTTACTACTCAACAGTTCCCAGTATTTGCAGTAAGCTACACCTAAACAACATATCTGCAAATAATACTGGTTTTAAATAAATGTGTTTTTCCGTTATACAAATTTTAAAATGTGAAAAATTCTGTGCCTGTTCAGCAGCTTTAAGGACAAAGCCCCCAAACGCTGTACTACCATTCAGCCTTTTGCCAGGTTTTCAGAACATATGACCACTCCCCTGAAGATGCAGACAGCTGCAAGCTTGGGTTTATTCTGCACCGATTTTTTTTTTTTTTTTAATGGAAAATAAAAGCTAATGACTATCGAGACATTCCTTTTCACATCTTGCACAGTGAGCGTGCCCTGCTGACTCGGAGTGCTGGGGAACAGCTGCCACCACCACCACAGTCAGGTTCGTACATTGGAGAGTTCCATGTGCCTTTGACAGCTGGAGGAGCGATGCACCTGCAGCTCCACGTTACTGCACTACGCTAATTTCACACCCAAATTTCTGAATGACCAAAAAACAAACGACACGAGTTGTAACTCCTATTTCCTGAGCTATACAGCAGTCTCAAAAAACCAGCGTCCTGTTGATGCATTAAAAGCCTGCCTCCTTGCAGTTACCCAAATCACGTTGTGCTTCTGCTGCTTTGGAACATGGATGAGCTTCCACTCCATCCAGAGGCTACCAGGCAAGCACAGCAGCAAGCATTATTTCATCATCTCTCTGTACAAATGCGAGACTGCAAACATGGAAAGTTTCCACAGGTATCTATGCCACTCTTATGTCTCCTAGATTAGATGCAGCTAGCTCCGTCTAAAAGATTCTGTCCCTTCCCATCTCCTTAAAATTTCGGGTGGATGTCCCCACGAATTCGGGGGCCGCGCTGTGAAGCAGGTCTCTTGAGAGCCTTTCCCACATGCGGGCACCTTCCACGCTCGATACCCCCAGAAGACTCCAGGAGAGCTACAGCGAGCCCCGGCCGCTCTGCAGCTTCCCCGCCACACCGAGCGCGGGGCAGCCGGGCCCGACCGCCCGCCAGCGCCGAGCAGGGCAGGGCAGGGCAGGGCCCCCGTCGGGAAGCGGAGACGGATCCGGCACTCGGCGCGCGGCGGCGGACGGAGCCCCGCACGGCGCTCCGCAGCCTCGCCCGGCGCCGACGGCAGCGGCACCCGCTCCCCGCTGCGCCCGCCCCCACCGCACCCCACCCC
>JAPSGF010000003.1:19158708-19338866 GCA_035772895.1 Perdix hodgsoniae
CCTTCCTTCCTTCCTTCCTTCCTTCCTTCCTTCCTTCCTTCCTTCCTTCCTTCCTTCCTTCCTTCCTTCCTTCCTTCCTTCCTTCCTTCCTTCCTTCCTTCCTTATTTACTGTTATCATTCCAGGTCTGACTGAGCCATCTCTAAGCCTTAAGCTTCCTCTCAATTACATCCACTTACAGTTCTGACCACTTTCCAGGTTGATTTGGTTAAATTAACATTATCTGTCACATGGAGAAAAATCACCTCTCTGTCTTGCCTACCCATAAATTAAGAAAACATGGTGACAACCGTCAGCTGAGTCTGAACTGCACATGCAGATATGAAGAAAACAAGGCAGGAGATTAAATGATACATACATACTGTGCCATTAACAGAATTGGTATAGAAGTGATCACCTCATGTTGAAGACTGAGGAAATATAATACAGTGAAATTAAATGGTAGTGTCTAGAGGTTCAGCTCTAAGTTTCTGCTGTTGCATTAGAGTGCTTTTCTTTGTCTGAAGCACTATGGTGGAGGCAGCCTTGAGCTGTAGAACACTCTGCCTGATGGAAACCATCAGCAGGTCAGTGGCTGTAACTCTCTGTAAGAAGTGCCACATGAAACAAGAGATTCTGCTTCAGGCAGAGCAAAGCACAGTATGGTGTGGGAGACAGGCTGCTGTTTGCTGCCATGAAGCAGCATATTCCTGGCATGTGTATTCATAGGCAGCAGCCAAGCTGCCAAACCTCTTCTGACACCACTGCCCTAACTGACCAACCAGCTGGGGCAACGCTTGTAAACCTGGCAGCAGCACCAGTATCTCTGAGAGCAGTGTTGTGTTGAACCTCCCAGTGTGATACCTATAGCAGGAAAAAAGCAGATGGCTGTGCCATCTGAAGCTCAAGCCTGCTGAGTACCAGCATGGCCACTGGCATGACCAAAGTCTTGGAACAGCAGCAGAACAGAGCTGGAAAAGCAAGAATCCCCACAATGGGTCTGCATTTTGACTAACCTTTCTTAGTACTTCTGTATTCTCCATAGAAAACCGTATCTGCATTGGTAAGCCAATACTGGTTATGAGCCATCATTCCCGTGGAAAAGGCAGACATGCTTGTAACATGGAAATCCCATTTGAAAGATTTGGTATGCAATCTCTTCTCAGTTCTAGTCAGCACTTTCAAGAAAAGGTATTACAGCTGTACCAAAACCAGACAGATGCTAAAGATATTTAGGGAACTTGAGAGCAGTTGTTTGAGAATTAAAAAAAGAAAAAAGAAGATTGGCTTGTTTGGTTTATCAAACCAAAACGTGACAGAACACAGTCTTGTGCTCTCCAAATATTTTGGGTGTTGTCAACACAAATAAAGTAACAAAAGTTCTATTGAATGGCAAAGGAATAAAAAGGCATAAACTTTCTCCTAATAATTTCTGGCAATCCAAAGGATCTTTACTTTCAAAAAACAGGTGGCTTGAAGAGTAGCCTTCCAAAGTGAAAAAACAAAAGAAGCAATGACTGGAGAGTGGAGAGAAAACCACAGGAGCAAGCCTTCCCTTACTCCAGGTGGGAGAGGTGATGGTGGCTGCAGGGACTGAGGCATCCTCCATTGGTTTGCAGCCTTCAGTCACCCCCACGTCCAAGCATCTGGGCTTGGGCACCATTGCTGCTCACTTAGATCTGCTGCTGTTTAGTTTATACCCAGAGTTTGTGCATTCCAAAATTCCTAAGGAAGTCAGGGTGTTCATTCCCTTTGAGAAAGAGAGAGCAAGCACCTCACACTGTCTTCACCTTCTGAAGAATTGCTGTGGTGCTGTATCTCTTCCTTCCTCCTACACTTTCATGCCTTGTCCTTGCCCTGCTTTCTCCTGTCTAATCACAAATCTCTTTCCCCACACACATGCTTCTTTCTGTGTGTGGGATCATTTCTCCATCATATTCCCTTACAGAATCTGTCTTTAATTTATAAATAAATTAGAGAAAAGATAGGAATACTGTAGATGGTATCTTCTTCCCTGAGCTCAAGCTTTCTGTCTGTATTTCCATCAGCCCAGAAAAATCTTCACTGCCGTATCAGGTGGGCCTGGAGGGATTCTGGAAAAAATTATATTCACCATTTTTCCTCTTAGAATCCACTTAGGAAAAAACTAAGATCTCCCTTGTATTCAAGGAAATGCAGTACACTGAAACTAAGACTATATTTGTTTTTGGAAGCAACTGTATGACATAATTCCCTGAGATGCCTTATGGTCCAATATTTCTCAGTCCTGCTGCCAGTGAACGCTGGTCTTCCGGCACCCACTTCCAACATCTAATTGTCTTATCACCAGAAATAGATCACACATCTCCTACACAGCTCTGTGGCTCTACACCCCTACAGAAATTTTTTTAAGATATTGAGCTCTGAGTAATGCTTCCATTTCTTAGTCAGGGTTATCCGTAGCTGCAGTTCCTTACCATATTTTTCTGACCATGGAGAAAGCACAGCTTATGCTAGCAGACTGATTCTTTCAGCATGTCATTTCTATTTATTCCATATTTACCTAGATACATTACTGAACTCACTTCCCAATACTTTAAGGTTTGGCATTTTTTGTTTGTTTGTTTGTTTTTGTTTGTTTGTTTCAATTTCAGCTGAAGAAACTGAAAATACTGTAAAACAAACATTTCTTACTTATGAGTTTTGAAGTACTGCAGTAATGGCACTGTAGATCTCAAACCTCCCAAACAACATCCCTTTCCCGACAAACTGTACTTGTACACAGAGAATCTTCTTTTCTACTGCTCTGTGGGTCACATCTGAGAAAATACATACATATAAAACATATTTCTCAGTCATATTTACATTAACAACAATATGATCTCTGTTTTCATGAAGTCATAGCAATCATATGGCTCTCTTCCTCTTATTAGAGAAAAATATTGAAGTCCTGCCAAACCAAACTAACTTCATTTCTAGTTGAGTTCCTAACAAATTCCAAATTTCATCCATGATTTCTCTTTCTTCCTATTACTCCTCTCTTTGCAATAATAGCTTGTAGTATATAAAATACTCATTTACTATGAGATTGTATTAGAGTAATTAGCTTCTGAGTTCTGGAGTTCTTTTTCCACTTTTTTTTTAAAAGTTCTTTTAGAAGTTCTAACAGTATAATCTCTCTGAATATTTTGGGGGGGGGGGGGGAAGAGGGGAAATAAAAGCTTAATTTTTCTGCCTGAGTATTTCTTCTTAAAGATGAGTTTTTCTGAGACTTTGAGAATCATATTTGTTAAAATTCTATTCCCATAAGGAATCTTTCCATAAGATACTGGATACTTTCAACTATTTCCAAACAGTTTCCATGCACCCAGACTTGGACAGATGCTGAGAATGAAAGCCTACACATCTATTATCTTGTCCATGTGAGAAAGTTTTGCCCGGGCTTCTTTTGAGAAGCACTAACATCTTAATGCAGTGATTCAGGAAATGGAAAATTGTCCAGGAATGTTCTGAGATGGGTGTTTTTCCCTCCACATTTTAGTCTTTTTCCATGCCTCTGCCAGTTGTTTCCAATTTCTACCATACTAAACTTGATTATTATGACTCTTCACACACACTTCGGAATTTTATCTACAAATCTCTAGAGATTGCTGATTCTGTAGCTCACACTTGAAAGAGAAGATGACTTTGACATTGAACCAGTTTTACAAAAAGGCAGAACAGCACTTGACATTACAGGAAAACAGAAGTCCAAATGGAGGCCATGGCTAATGACCAAAGAGTGAAATGGCAAGTGACTGAGTGGAATCCAGTGAATCAAGGATCAAGTCACAGTCAGATGAAGACCCTAGGCTAGAATCTGATGATATAGGCTTGGAAAAGTACCGAGCAGACAAACTGAGTGAAAAACAAATATGGGGAGAATCTATGGTGGAGGGAGGAAGAAGGGCTTCAGAAAGGTACTGGAAAAAGTACTGGAAAGGTACTGAATGAAGAAGAAATTGGAAAGTTCCAGTCAAAAATACAGATGAGTCAAGAGAGGGTGAAATGGGGTGTTATGGAGCAGGCAGAACTGCTCAGATCTGATCACTGAAAGAGCATGAGAGGTGTGCTTAGCAGGGCAGGTGTTTCCTCCAGGTACAGTACATTAAGAACCAAGCATGTCAACTCTCTATTGTCAGAACACAGCAGCAAAACCCATGGGCTCAGTCTGTATCTTCACCCCTGCCTGGTGCTGACAGTATAACAACTGACAGCTGTAAACTCTACCAATTGTTCTGAACAGTCAAGTAATAAAGTAACTTGATTCTGCTGGTGACTCATGTGGGTGTGTATGATGCCAAAGGACGGGATTTGTCTTTTACAGTTCAAATTTTCTAAGAACATTTAGAGGTTTTGCTGGAAGGCTCTTAAGGGTCAGAAATTTCAGAATTGAGGATGCACAGAAATGCCTCATCTTCTTGTGCACATACATTATGATTAAGTTATCGCATGACTATGAATACTGAATCACTGAATCAAAGAATCATTAAGGTTGGAAAGGACCTCTAAGCTCATCTAGTCCAACTGTCTATCCATTTACCACCAGTATTGCCCACTAAATCTTGTCCCTGGGGACTACATCTTCCTAAACACCTCTAGGTATGATGACTCCACCACTTCCCTGAGCAGCTTGTTCCAATACCTGACTACTCTTTCTAAGAAGAATTTTTTCCAGATTTCCAACCTGGACCACCCGTCACATCTTGGGGCCATTCCTTCTTGTCGTATTGCTAATTATCTGGGAGAAGAGGCTGATATGACACCCACCTTGCTATATACTTTCTTGCACAGAATTCCCACCTCATTCAATGAATGGGGTAACTATGCTGTAAAGAGAGATCTGCAATGAAGGAAGACTTCTGTCTAAGAAGCATGGTCTACTTCTTTACTTGGAAAATATGCATTTCATGGAGGAAACAGCCTTTACCTTCCTGGAAGAAAAAACAAAACAAAACAAAACAAAACAAAACAAACAACAAAAAAAAGGCTTATACTGCAAAGCTACAGAGCTATAGACATTTCATAGAAGCAGGTCTTAAGTGGAAAAAGAGAAAGAGAAATAAAGGGGGAGAGAGAATGATTTTATAGATGTACTAGCTGAATGCTGTTTAAGGGAACCTCACTCTTTCCTGCTGTACTCCGTTTGTAATTCTAGTTGAGGGGCTTTTTTAAAGTTGGTATGACCGCTATCCACCTTCTGGGAAACTTAAGATTCTGGGAATACTAACAATTAGGATTGGTGTTACAGTATTTCTGTCTGAACAGACAAAAGGATGTATTGTTTCAATCTAATGCGTATTCCCACTGTGAATTAAAATTATAAATGTAACCTCATTTTTGCAATTTCCTAACCCACAAATAATTGGCTTTACATTTAAACTCTATTGGCACTGTTTGGCATAGTTCTTTCTATGTTTATGATTTATGTGAAGGTGTTGGGATTTTCCTTTCAACAAATCCATGAAATACAGAATTCAGATTGGGTGATGTTACTGCTCTCCTATATCTCTGTTCCCATCTTTTTCCATGTTTCATTTATTGTCTGTGCCTTGTCAGTGTACGCTCACGATTCTGCTCTTCTAATGATCTGAACAAGCTCTGTAATGGCCCCGTGTCAATACCCACTGTCTTGTTTCAACACCAATCCGTCACTGCTCACATTTCAAAGAGTCCAAGAAAAAAATAACTTCCTCTCTTCTGCTGATGCCAAGCACCTCGTCCTGTCCTTCCACTACTCTGCTTTGCCTTCTGTTGATCACACTAACAGCCCATGAGCTGGATAGGGCAGTCAGTGCAGCAGTCTGCACATCCCCACCCCAGTCCCCAGTCCTGTGGTACGGTCTTGTGGCAGGTTAGCAAGGGACAAAGCATTGCTGATGAGATTCTGCACAGCATCCTAAAATTTGCAATGCATACCCGAAAAGGTGCTGTGACCTCAGGTGTTAAACCATGTCAGACCATGGGATTCTGAAGCTGAGTAAACTGCTTCTCTAAAAACCAGACTTTCCCCTCACCTACCCAACCTACCCCTCTGAGACAGTTCTAATGAAACAGGGGAGTTGTTTGTTTGTTTGTTTTTATTTTTATTATTTAATTGCTATACAGTTACATGGTTGATTTTTCACCATCTCCTTAAATTTCTTGAGGCTAAATATGCTTTATGGTAGTAATGAGTCTACAATAACTTGTGATTGATTAAAAAAAAAAGTTCATTTTTCTTTTTTCAGCTGAAAATGGATATGAGTTTTTTTAAAAATTAGTCTCTGTAGATACATGTTGTGGGCTGACCTTCTCTAGCAGATCCACACTCAACCAGTGAAGAAATTAAGTTTAAAAAGTTAATGCATCAAAATAGACAGAGGGTTCACTTACCACAATGGCTAAAAGAGATTTGACTTGGGGTACATTAATTTAGTTTACTGCCAAATAAAAATAGACTAGAGAAACAAAGACAAAAAACTAAAACACATCCCTCCCCTCCTTTTTCTCAGGATCAGCTTCACTCCCAGGTATTACACAGAGGAGCACAAGCAGATGGGAAATGAGGGGCTGTGGTCAGTTCCTAACAGTCTGTCTCTGCTGTTTGTTATTCCTCAGACTTCTCCCCTGTCTGATGGGAGCAGCTATAAGAACAATCTATTGGTAACAGGAAAAATACTGACAGAAAATGTCTGCTGAGACACTGACAGAAGATGTCTGCCAGCCCAGGAACTGCTAGCCTGGGAACCTGCTCTGAAAACCAGCCTTGTGAACCTGAAGCATCCTTGGAAGGTGCAGCTGGCATCTCTGAAGCACAGCTGGGCACCTGGGAACCTGAGACATCATGAGATGCTCTCAGTAAGCACTAACCCAAGAAGCAATTTATTGTCTAGAGAAGTAAAACACAGTCAAAAGGTGGAGCAGCCTGGGAAAGGAGGAAATAGCAAGAGCTATTGACTCTTTCAGTAGAAGAACAGAAAAACTGTCTGGGGAAAGTGAAAATTGGTCTGAGAGAATAGAAAATATCATCTGTTGGCTCTCCTAGGTGAAAAACAGAAGTTAGCAACAGCTACTGGCTGTTCTAGGTGGTGATGTCAGGTGACCTCTAATGCCTCTGTGACACAAAAATTGCTTGCTTTCTACCCAGAATTGAGCCTTACTCAGAGACCTCTCATCACATGAACTTTTTCTATCAGACCTCTCTACAGACTGAACCTTCACTACATTTGCTGTCTGACTTTAAACTCTGCAAGGAGGATCATTTTTGACTTCGTTCACTATCAGTTGGCTCTACTCCCGGAATGGTCTTATGCATATACTTGCAAGGTGAGTAAACCTTTGATTGTGATGTTGCCCTCCCCATGGTCTGCAACTCCAGTCTGGGGTTGCTCCTGTGGGGGCTATCCATGGACTGCAGCCTCCTTCAGGCCTCATCCATTGCTGCACAATGGGCTCCTGCACAGCTGCACGTGGAGATCCACTTTTCATGATGCCCGTGGGCTGCAGGGGGACAGACTGTTTCTCCATGAGCCTCCGCTGGGCTGCAGGGAACTCCTGCTTCACTCCTGGAGCACCTCCTGCACTGACACTAAGGTCTGCAGGATTAGTTCTGTCATGTTTTCCTCACACTGTGGTTCTTCACTCATTCTTCAGCTTGCTTTGACAGCAGCACTGCTGTCTGCCCTGACTGGCTTAGCTGCGCTTTGCTCTGCAGTGGAGCCACTGGAGCCATCTGGGCCCAGGCTGGGGCAGCTACAGCTTCTCCTTACAGAGGTTGCCCCAGCAACACTCACTGTCTACATTAAGAATGATCATGATTAAGGCTGTGTCACCTGGGAAGAATACAGGGATGCCGTCCGAACTTGCAGACGTGGGATCAGGAAAGCCAAGGCACAGGCAGAACTGAACTTGGCGAGGGACGTGAAAAACAATAAGAAAAACTTCTACAGGTACGTTGGCCAGAAGAGACAGGCCAAAACGGGCGTACCTACTTTGGTAAATTTAAAAGGAGAAATGGCTTCAACAGATGAAGAGAAAGCTGAGGTGCTGAATGAGTTCTTCACCTCGGTCTTCACTGGTGGCCAGGATTCTAGTCTTTTTCACGTCCCTAAGTCTTGCACCCCCATACCTCTATGTGGGGACCAAGGAGGTAAATCCCTCCCCACTGTAAGGGTAGAGCAAGTCCAAGAGTGCCTCCTTAGACTGAATGAGTATAAGTCTATGGGGCCAGATGGCGTGCATCCCAGGGTCCTGAAGGAGCTGGCTGAGGTGGTTGCTGAGCCGCTCTCCATCATATTTGAGAAGTCGTGGCTGTCAGGTGAGGTCCCAGATGATTGGAGGAAGGGTCACGTCACTCCCATTTACAAGAAGGGGAGCAGGGAGGACCCGGGTAACTACAGGCTGGTGAGTCTCACCTCCGTGCCTGGGAAGATTATGGAACAGATCCTCCTGGACAACATGCTTGATCACATAAAGAACGAGCACGTGATCCTAGACAGCCAGCATGGCTTCACCAGGGGAAGGTCATGCTTAACTAATCTTGTGGCCTTCTATGATGGAGTGACGGCGTTGGTGGACGAAGGGAAGGCGACCGATGTCATTTACCTGGACCTGAACAAGGCCTTTGACATGGTCCCCCATCACATCCTCATCTCCAAATTGGAGGGAAGTGGATTTGATGGGTGGACGATCCAATGGATAAGCAATTGGTTGAAAGGCCGCAGACAGAGGGTGGTGGTCAATGGCTCTATGTCCAGGTGGAGGCCGGTAACGAGCGGTGTCCCTCAAGGGTCTGTCTTGGGACCGGTGCTCTTTAACATCTTTATTAATGACATCGATGAGGGAATGGAGTGCACCCTCAGCAAGTTTGCTGACGACACCAAGCTGAGTGGTGCAGTCGATACGGTGGAGGGAACGGATGCCATTCAGAGGGACCTTGACAGGCTGGAAAGCTGGGCTCGGGTGAACCTAATAAGATTCAACATGGCAAAGTGCAAGGTTTTGCACTTGGGCCAGAAGAACCCCAGGCACCTGTACAGGCTGGGAGGAGTTGTCCTTGAGAGCAGCTCGGCAGAGAAAGACCTAGGGGTCCTGATAGATGAGAAACTTAACATGAGCCAGCAGTGCGCTCTGGCAGCCCGGAAAGCAAATGGGATCCTGGGCTCCATCAGGAGAGGGGTGATCAGCAGGGATAGGGAGGTGATTGTCCCTCTCTACTCTGCTCTTGTGAGGCCCCACCTGGAGTACTGTGTCCAGGTGTGGAGCCCTCAGTACAAAAAAGACATGGAGATTTTGGAAAGGGTCCAGATGAGGGCCACGAAGATGATCAGGGGACTGGAGCACCTCCCCTATGAGGACAGGCTGAGGGAGTTGGGTTTGTTCAGCCTGGAGAAGAGAAGGTTGCGGGGTGACCTCATTGCAGCCTTTCAATACCTGAAGGGAACTTACTCCCAGGAGGGGAGTAAACTCTTCGAAAGGGCTGATAATAGCAGGACTAGGGGAAATGGTTTTAAGTTAAAAGAGGGAAGATTTAGGTTGGATGTTAGGGGGAAGTTCTTTACTGGGAGAGTGGTTGGGTCCTGAAATAGGCTGCCCAGGGAGGTTGTGGATGCCCCATCCTTGGAGGTGTTCAAGACCCGGTTGGACAGGGCTCTGGGCAACCTGATCTAGTAATGGTGTATGTTTGGTGGCCCTGCTAGGCAGGGGGGTTGGAACTACATGATCCTTGAGGTCCCTTCCAACCCGGGTCATTCTGTGATTCTGTGATTCTGTGATGATGGCTGGAGAATTTAGTGTTTCGGAAGACAAGTGGGCAGAAAGCTAAGCATTCAGTTGCAGCAGCCAGCAGACGATCAGTGTGACAATACCATGGACAAACTCATAACCTCCTCCAGCAAGCTGTTGCATCTTAGTTGTTTGCTGTCTGCAACTGTGTGAAGGGAGGTTGTGATGAGGTAGATGTCAGCCTCCTCTCCTATTTAACCAGCGATAGGACTAGCGGGAACGGCCACAAGTTGCACCAGGGGAGAATCAGGTTGGATGTTAGGAAACGCTTCTCCAGAAGAGCGGTGAGATGCTGGAACGGGCTGCCCAGGGAGGTGGTGGGGCATCAACCTGATGGTTTTCAGGAAGTGGTTATACTGTGATTATACTCAGTGTTATACTGAGAGACATGATTTAGTGGTGAATACTGCTGATAGGTGGACAGCTAGACTGGATGATCTTAGAGGTCTTTTCCAACCTCGGTGATTTTGTGATTCTGTGATCATGTTGATGAACTTGGTGTCAAAGATGTGTGCATTCTATTGTACTTTTTTTTCTAATGAACCATGCATTTTCTAAAGGGCATCCTAAAAAACTCTTTTTCTCTCTTACATTTTAATGGTTTTATCTGGACACATTCAGAACATTTCTTCTCAAACAACTCCATGGTATGAGGAGGAAATACGTTACATGTTTTTTCTAAATTCAAAGGAAGTGAATCATCCACAAACAATAACACTCAGAGTCTTGATGCATACCTCCTTAATTGTTTAAAAATAAAGTTAATCATATTCTGTTATCATTTTTGGCATTTGAGATGTTTCTTAGATGCGTCCTCATAACTTGCTTGCACCTCAGTATATTGTAGGCTAATCCTAATTTTTTTATTATTCTTTTGTCAATGGTTTACAGCCCGGTTTGGCCCAGTTCCATGACTGATGGGGAAGGGGGACCCATGGACCCACATCCCAGGAAAGAGGGAAGAGGGAAAAGGGGAAAGTGTAGGGAGATGGGTTGAAAAACAGAACAGAGGCAATGACCTGAGGAGGAAAGTTAATTTATTAAATATGATATTGGAATGCAAGATAACACAATACAATATAATTAGAATTGAAGTTAATAAATCAAATAAAATGAGAGAGTGAGTGTTCAAAAACCAAAGGCTTTACTCTAATGATGAAGGTGAGACAGCTAGGGAGCACATGCTGCAGAGATGAGCAGAGGGAACATCTGGTGATCTGTGAGCAGTTTTATCTTCCCCTCTGAATGGGAAACAAAAATGAAAATTTCTCTGGGATATGTAGTTCCTCTTTTCTGAAACACGCATATCCAAAACTATCGACAATCCACAGAACTGGAGCATTAACTCTTTAACTCCCAGTGCACTACATGATGTTAAGATGTGGAATACTGATAACAAAAATCATAAAGCCATGACACCTTTATTTATTTGCTTGTCCTCTGTACAAGAATGGTGTCTTGAAGTCAAAATCTTGAAGTATTTACATTTATATAATTGGAAATATAAAGCATACCAGCTACAGTAGCTTCAATAGTTACACTCTAGCTAGATTTTTAGGAGTATGAAATTATTTATGAGTATAAAGCAATCTTTGTGTCCTTGCAAGAGGAACTGGTGTAATACTGGTTTTAGTACTGTGGATCTTAAAAAAAAAATAAAAAATAAAAAAAAATCAAGAAAGGAAGGAAGACTAGGGAGAATGTGGCTCCCTTGCTAAGTGACGGGGCTGTTCTGGTAACAGGGGATGCTGAGAAGGCAGAGATAACTGAATGCCTTCTTTGCTTCTGTCTTCAGTGAAAAAGCTCCCCCTCGGGAATCCGAGACCCTGGAGGTTAGTGAAAGGGCCTGGATAATGGAAGACTTCCCTTTAGTCAGGGAAGAGGCGGTCCAAGAGTGTCTGGGCAACACCAGCGTTCACAAATCCATGGGACCCGATTGGATGCATCCACAGGCGCTGAGGGAACTGGCAGAGGTGATTCCTGAACCGCTCTCTGTCATCTTTGAGAGGTCTTGGAGAACGGGGGAGGTGCCTGAGGACTGGAGGATAGCCAATGTCACTCCAGTCTTCAAAAAGGGCAAGAAGAAAGATCCAGGCAATTATAGGCCAGTCAGCCTCACCTCTGTCCCTGGAAAGGTGGTGGAGCAGCTTGCACTGGATGCCATCTCCAAACAACTGGAAGAAAAGGAGGTTATCAGGAGTAGTCAGCATGGGTTCACCAGGGGGAGGTTGTGCTTGACCAACCTGGTAGCCTTCTATGATGTTGTCTCTGGCTGGGTGGATGGGGGAAAAGCAGTGGATGCAGTCTACCTTGATTTCAGCAAGGCATTTGATACTGTCTCCCATAACATCCTTATAAAAAAGCAGAGGAAGTGTCGGATAGATAAGTGGACAGTGAGGTGGGTTGAGAACTGGCTGACTGGCAGAGTGCAGAGGGTCGCTGTTGGCGGTGCAGAGTCTGGTTGGAGGCCTGTATCTAGCAGTGTTCCTCAGGGGTCGGAGCTGGGTCCGGTCTTGTTAAACATCTTCATCAATGACCTTGATGAGGGGATAGTGGCCACCTTCAGCAAGTTTGCTGATGATATGTAGTTGGGAGGATTGGCTGACATGCCTGAAGGCTGTGCTGCCATTCAGCGAGACCTGGACAGGCTGGAGAGCTGGGCAGTAAGAAACAAGATGAGGTTTAACAAAAGCAAGTGTAGAGTCTTGCATCTGGGGAGGAATAATCGCAAGCACCGGTACAGGTTGGGGGATGACCTGCTGGAGAGGAGCTCTGTGGAGAGGGACCTGGGTGTCCTGGTGGACGACAGGTTGGCCATGAGCCAGCAGTGTGCCCTTGTGGCCAAGAGGGCCAATGGCATTCTGGGGCACATTAAAAAGAGTATGGCCAGCAGGTTGAAGGAGGTGATCCTCCCCCGCTACTCTGCCCTGGTAAGGCCTCATCTGGAGTACTGTGTCCAGTTCTGGGCTCCCCAGTACAAAAAAGACAGGGATTTCTTGGAAAGAGTCCAGCGGAGAGCCATAAAGATGGTGAAGGGCCTGGAGCGTCTCTCCTGTGAGGAAAGGCTGAGTGAGTTGGGTCTGTTTAGCCTTGAGAAGAAGACTGGGAGGAGACCTGATCCAGGTCTATAAATATTGAAGGTGTGGGGGGTAGAGTGGCGAGGCCAGACTCTTTTCAGCAGTATGTGGAGACAGGACAAGGGGAAAACGGCTGAAAGCTGGAGCATAGGAAATTCCACACAAATGTGCACAAGAACTTCTTTACGGTGAGGGCAACGGAGCACTGGAACAGGCTGCCCTGGGAGGTTGTGGAGTCTCCTTCTCTGGAGATATTCCAGACCCACCTGGATACCTACTTGTGCAACCTGGTATAGGGAACCTGCTTTGGCAGGGGGTTGGACTCAATCATCTCCGGACGTCCCTTCTAACCCCTCCAATTCTGTGATTCTGTGAAGTGATGAAAATTACAGAATTCAACACATTTTCTTAAGCTTTTGGAAATTTAATGGCCTCAGACTGCAAACAATTAGATGCATGGACTTTCCAGTATATATGATAACAAACTATGTGTTTACCTGCATACTGCATTGCACTTTGTGTTACTTTTTAGGGTAAGCAATCAATACATTACTGCCTCAGTTGTTACTGCAAATATATAGAAATGACAGGTTTTGCCTGTCAATAACAGATAGGAGTTAATGCCATAGGATGGAATGGTTTATCAAATTTCTGGTATTTCAGTGTCTGTTCATTGCCTCTTCTCTGTCCACTGATTATCACTGAGAAAAGTCTGTCTTTGGCTTTTTTACTCCCTCCCAAAAGCTATTTATATTCAATAATAATTGAATACCTCACCCCTTTGCCTTCTCTTCTCTGGCATAAATAGTTTTAGAATGAAGGACTTTATCACTGTAGAAAAGTGGGTGCAGTTTACTCTTGAATCTCACCAACTATTTAACAAAATCACTGAATGACTGGGGTTGGTAGAGACTCCTCACTGAGAGACGTCCAGGGCAGCATCCTGTTCCAAGAAGCACCAACAAGGGGAGGTCAGGGATCACAGACCAAGGACTCACAGGCATCACTGAGCTCAATTTCTGACTCCACACAGGACCACCCAAAATTCAAACGCCATGTCTGAGATCACTGTCCAAATGTTTCCTGAACTCCAGCAGTTTGAGGTCATGGCAAGCACTGGGCAGCCTGCACCAGTGCCTGACTACTCTCCCTCTTGGGTTCGGACCCTGTCCCCAACCCCAAGCTGCCCCTTCCCTGGCACAGCTCCATGCCGTTCCCTTGAGCCCTGTTGCTGTCACACAGAACAGAGCTCAGCGCTCCCCATAAGAAGCTGAAGCCTCCATCAGGCCTCCCCTCAGCTCCTCTGCTCTGAGCACACCCAGGGGCCTCAGCCTCTCCTCATACTTCTTGCCCCTGAGACCTTTAACTATCTTCTCTCTTTTGGAGGCTCTCTAACATTTTATTTTCTTCTTGTATTGTCATGGTTTTGGCTGGGATAAAATTAATTTTCTTCACAGTAGCTGATACATTGCTGTGATTTATTTTACTTTTTTATGAAAATAGTGCTGATAACATACCAGTGTTTTCAGTTGTTGCAGAACAGTGCTTACAGTTAGTCAAGGACTATTCAGTTTCTTGTGCCACCCTACCAGCAAAAAGCAGAGTATACAGAAAGAGTTAGGAGGGGACACAGCCAGGACAGCTGACTTAAACTGGCCAAAAGCATATTCTATGCTTTACTGAGACTACTGAGTAATTACTGTGATTACTGAGATAGAACTAGAAAACATTTCCTGCAGACAGCTGTTCTTTGGAGTGCTTACGGCTGTTTATTCTAACTCAAGGAAATGCAGGAGCCGATCACGCAGCAGCAGCATACTGAAGTTTCTGGGATGCTCATCCACGGGGCTTGCTGGGCGCTGCACTGCATTCTGCAGGGCTGGCTCTCTGGAGGTGCTGGGTGCAGAGATGCCAGAGTGCCCTGCAGGCTCTGTTCTCTCTGCCATGGACTGATCATTGCTGTGACGCAGGCGCAGGTTGTGGTGCTGCTGCGGGGATCTGTTCCACATCCTCTCCCTGGCTGCATGCCTCTGGTGGTGGGTGAACGTGCTGAGCATGTACTGCTTGTAGTCACCGTCTGCTTGCATCACACACAAGACGCGGTCAAAAGGCTGCCTGCAGATTGGGCACACAGCATTGATGGCAGCCCACTGCCGGATACAGCTAAAGCAGAAGCAGTGAAAGCAGGTGGGCACGTGAGCAGCATGGCAGATGGAGTCCAGGCAGATGGGACACCGGTTGTCTGATGCCTGACACAGCCCTGCCTGCTGTAGCTTGCTTGAACTGCCCATTTCCACAGAGCCACTCTGCTTCAGATCCTCCTGGGCGTTTGACGCCATGCCCTGCCAAGAGAAACATTCTAAGTAACTTTTCTTGTGTTGGGAAAAGCAAAGGAAAGTCCATAAAGCAGGAGGAGAGAGGAAGGATGGGCACCCCAGAGGGTTTCCTTGCAGCTGTATCCCTGTGAGCCATCCAGCTTATCTTGGCTGTAGGCACAAAGTCAAGCTTGCAAGGGCACAAATGACTGAAAAAGAAATCAATAAATTGAAATGAATGAAATCATCAGATTGTACCAGTAGAAATCCTGGTGCAATCATCTTTGTTGAAATAGCCACTAGCTAGCTCAGATTACTAGAAGAAAAGATACTACTTTGATCAATTAGCAGTCTATCTACTCCTTTTCAGTCTCCAAAGTGGCAAAAGGAGAAGCTACAAAAGAAGCCTGCCAACCTACAGGGGTCCTTTCATCCTGCAGTTCCCTATCATCTGCGTTATTTTTGTTAAGGGATTGTCAAATCTTCCTGGAGGATAGAGAAGCTGAAACAAATAAAATATTTTTAATTTTCCTTTTAATTTCCAGTAGTCACATTCTAATATTTCATAAAATCAATGACTAATATATTAGTGATTATTTGCTGGCTATGATTTTGCAGGAAGTTTGTACTGACATACAGCAGTGGTACTTAATGGAGTCCTAGGATTAATGTGTCTGAGTTTTAAGATCTCAGAGTTTTCATTTGAAGTTCTTCTCTGCCTTACTAAGATCTAATTTTGAATTATTTTTTTCTTATAACAGGTTTTAGCAATGGCTGTAATTGTTCTTTAAATGTTAAATAGCAACTAATATTTCATTCCCCAAAATTGTATTAGTTTATCAATATATTTAAAGCCTGATTTATGACTTTTTAGAGGGCAGTCCTCAATAGCAGTTGTAGGTACAAGGATTTTACTTTAGCTTGACATCATGGCCACCTATTGCAGTATTCATACATCCTAGGAATGTATTTACAATTAGCCAAATACTGCTGCCAAAAGTGCTACCAGCAGGTTAAGAAATAAAAATTAATGAACTGCATTTTATCTTTTTTTTTTTTTTAAATACTATTTTGATGACAATCTTCCAAACTTTAATAAATGTACTGGAAGTTTCAGTTGCAAAAGTACCCCTCTCCTGAAACAGATTGTTCAAGATACCATATGAATTGCAATCATGAACTGAGGACGTCATCTGAGTAATGTACACTTTTCAAGATAACATATTAAAGAAGTTAAACTAATGGCTGCCAGGTCTTCTGACTTGAGGTTCCTCATGTTCAACATCTTTGCATTTCTTGCATGTTAACTGAGGAAATGGCTAATTAAAAAAAGACAAAACTTCACAAAAAATTGCCCCTCTGACAGGCAGATAATGGAATTTGGAATTGGGAAGGGGAAATCTCAGTTCTACAGACTAACCAAAAAAATTGTAGAGATTTTATACAGTTCTGTATAAAACTGATCTGTCAGGAAAGAAAATAGAGTAGAAAGAGCAATACCTATGTTCTTGTGAAGTACAAGATGGAGTACTGGAGGAAATAATGCACATTTGTAAAGAATGAATGTTGTACTTTTATGCTTTGCTGAAGAAACATACCATGGTTATAGTTAAAGTACCACTTACATTCTACCTCCTGTAAACTTCCTGTGTTTTCTATGATTTTGATCTTCTGATGATGCTCCATAAGGTGATAGCTATATTGTACTATTCTCAGAAGAAAAAAAACCACTCAACTCCTTGGCTGGTAAAATAGCCATAGTAATGTTTTCTGGATACACATCATATAGTCACCTTAATATCAACATGCAAGTTACTTCCATGGAGTCAGCACAGGTGACACCTGACTTCTAATGTCTGCTGAGCAGCCAATGCAATTAATACATATTATAAATAGCATTTGATATCATTAGAATTCATATAATAAAAAGGCACATATAATAGAGTTGTACAAAGAGAAAGTTATTAAAACCAATAGCATACTGCCTACTTAAAGGTGTACAGTTCAAGTTCCCATGGCAACCTTAACGCTGCACTTCCTGTCTTTTGTATTTTAAAAACTCAGCTTCAATGTTGCCTTAATATAGTATTTTGCACTAAATATTTTTATCAATAGAAGGATTATTTTGAAACCTGACATTTCTAGGACTCCTAATACTAACCCAGTTTGCACAGCAACATAAATTATTCAGAAGAAACTACTAATACATATCTCACAACAGTGACTAAGCTTCAGGCTGGTGTAATTAGTATGTGGTAGCCTCTCTACAGGTAAGGTGCTAGCAACTTCTCTTTGGAGCCCTACTTCATTTCCTCCTCAACTCTGACTGAAAAACTATTTGTTCTAAATAATTAGATTAAAACTGATTAAAACTGATGGCAGGTAGGAATATGTCTGCAAATGTAAAATGGAAAACACTTGATTATTTGAATTATAGCTCATTAAAGAACTTATACCATGATGGTTTTGAGTAAAAGAAACACTTCAGATTACTGTTGCAGTACACAGAATTGCTCATTTTGAACCTCTAACTTTTGATTGGTCTTTTGTTAACTGATTCTGGCAAGAGCGTGCATGGGCATTCCATACACACACATATCTGCCTGTTTCTTCACTGCTTACACTTCTATAGCTTAATAGTAATATAAATGTTAGTAATCTGAAAGAGAGGTTGGGTTTGCAAAGTCAGAGGTCCAACTCCTTAGATGATGCTCTGCTTAAATGCTAAGTAAAAAACAAATTTTCAGTTACTTCTATGTTAAGGCTTCAGAAGAAAGCCTCGAAGAAAACACATACATATTGTAAAGTTTATGATACTTTTTATACTGAACAACAGGAATATGCAGATTTCTTGAGTAAAAAAATCTGAAACTATAGAACATTTTATTTCAAAGTTTTTACGGTACATAAAAATGTATATTCTGCCAACTGTATTTAAAATTTGGCAAACTTCACAACAGCTTTTATGTACAGAGGCCTATAATAACCAGAATAGTCGTGTTTAGTGGCTTAACCTGGCATGCAACTGAGCAACTCACAGCTGTTCACTCCCTTCCTCCACAGTGGAATCGAGGAGAGAATCAAAGAAGGTGAAAGTACAAGAACTTGTAGGTTATTTTAAGAACAGTTTAAAAAGAGAGGGGGAAAAAAAAAAAAGAGAGAGAGAGAGAAAAGATTAAAATACAGAGCGAGTAATGTGCTATATGATTGCTTACCACCAGACGATTGATGCCCAGACACTCCCAACACTGCAGATCTCCTCTGGACCTACTCTCTCTGGTTTTATAGTTCCAAAAGGTGCCAAATGGTATGGAACATTCCTTTGGCCAGTTTAGGTCAGCTGTCCTGGTTCTGTTCCCTTCCAGCTCCTTGTGCCCCCCCAGCCTCTCACGGGCAGGACTGTACCAGAAGCTGAAATGTCCTTGGCTCTGCGCAGCTCTGCTCTGCAACCACTGAAACATCGGTGTGTTATCAACATTGTTCTCAGTCTAAATACAAAACACAACATCAGCTACAGACACATCAGCACATATTTTTTATCACTAAAGGCACTAGAGAATGTTTTTCCATAAAATACCATCATCGTCACATATATCTGAGTGACCAAAACTAGTTTTTAAACAGGGAAAAAATTGAACCAAACAAAATGAGTGTTCAGCTGCATTGTCCACAAAGAAGTAAGCTATCAAAACCAGACATAAAAATGGAGACAGCAAAAAAATGTAACACAGCAGAATGCAAGGTGACCACAACAGTCTTTTCCAACCTTAATGATTCTATGATCCTGTAAAATAAAAAGAACAGCTCTCACAACTTACTCAATATCCTGCAGTGCTAGGAACTGAAGACAGCAGGTAGCAAGTAATATTTTCTTTGCTAGCTCACAGTAGGCCAGTCCCAACTTGTCCAAACCTCAGTGTCCTAGCTGAGGCATTCAGTACAGTCAGGTCTAACACAGACGTCGTACCTACTGTCTCTACAAAAAGCTGAGTTCTTTAAGAAAGAAAAAAAATTGTATCTATCTGTCCCTCCATTTCGCTATGCTAATATCTGCATGAAGTTAACCTAATAGTTAAGCGCTGTTTCCAAATCCATTAACTTGAAATGGTCGTTTCTCACCCATTGATAAAAAAGACCAACTAGGCCACAGAGAAATGTCTACTAGACCTTCATAATATTCAGTGTCCTTAGTAAAAATCTGACCCTGAAGAACTGGCTTATCAGGCAAAGCCCTCCAAAGCTTTACTGATTAGTTTTGGACTTGGGAAACACCAGTATCTCCCCAGGAAATGGATTGAAAAAAAAGCAAATAACGTGAAAGCACAGCTTTGCAGAGCTAAGAATCAAATAATATAATCCACTGTTTTCAATCAAAATTCAGGACTTATTTTTTAAAATGTCTCTATTTGCACAGCAGAGAAAGCAGCAACATTAAGGAAAATACAAAACTTAGAACCTCCCATTTAAAAGAAGTTGTAATTAAAGGAATCCAATTACAAAATTTACAATACCTGAAATCATGCAATTGTTAGCAAATATGGATATTAACTAACTTGTGCACAGCATTAACAACTTAGCACGAGAGCCTTTATTTTACTATGTTGGGCCACAACGTCAGAGGCAGACAGTGATGGTACGGCAGTAGAAATTGAACCTTCTTACTGTTATATGATGATCCTGTTATATTTTCTAGTTGTGTGACAGATGGCAGCAGAGGGGCATTCCAACAAATTGGCATCTGACATGGAAGGGCATGTGGAACAAAGGTGTGTCACTGAATTCTTCCATCCGAAAAACGACACCCATTGATATTCACTGACACTTGCTGAGCATTTATGGAGACCAAACAGTGGATGTGAGCACAGTGAGGCAGTGGATGGTGTGTTTCAGCAGTGCTGACAGTATGTCACCTCCACAGGCATAGATTTTTACAAGCGCAGCATGATGGCTCTTGTTCATTGCTGGCAAAATTGCATTCCTCATGGTGGTGACTCTGCTGAAAAGCAGTGTTTTGCAGCTGAGATTTTCCTCTATTAAACAGCATTATTGTGCTCTTTGTATCTGTTGGAGTTTCCATGGAAACAAATAGGAAGCATTACTTTTGGAGCAACGTGTGTTTGCTTGCATAGTTACTATATATGTCAATGTCAATGTCTATGGTATACTCACTGCTTGTCAAATATAGTTCACTGCAGATTGTGTGATATGTATACAAGTATATAAAACCTTACTGTAATAAAGAAATACGTCATCTTATTTCTCAAACAAAGAGAAAGTGCATACAGGCATAACACAAAAATGATTAAACCTGGTTCAACATCGAACATCAGAACTAGGAACTAGGTTGTCACACAATGAGAAAGATATAATGCATTTGTCTAATTAAAAACAAAGAACAGTAAAAAAGCAACACATTCATTTCACCTTCAGTATTTATTTGCAAAACTTTTGGATCAGGTTTTTAATGCAGTAGATAACTTACATGGACACCTGCCAACCTATGGCAATAGATTTGTGCACACCTGACTTAAGTTCTTTGCCATATTATTAATATCTTGTATTGTTTTCCTGAGAAAAGCTGCTTTTTGCCTCATACATAAAATTTATTTTAGACCTAAGTCTCTGGTTTGGCATCAGTCCCAGAATATCCTGGTTGCTAAACAAACTGCAAAGTATATCATATGGATATCATGATGAAAAAACTGCAGTCTTCACTGTGGATTCTACATCATATTAATCTCTTTGCTCCATATATTTCATTGTAGCTACATTTCTTATTTTAATTTACTTACCAGGTCTCAGCAGAAAATATGAAAATGGCATATTTATAAAAAAAATGGCATATTTATAATGAAATGCAGGTTCCATTATTTTAGACCTGGTCCTAACTTTAGCAACACAACAAGTGATACATTACAGCTGGTTTTAATACTGAAAAATGTTTCAAGAAAGTTGACTTGTTTCCCAGTGAGGAGAGCATATGGCTGCTTACTGTTGTGAAGCATATTCTAAACATACAGCTGGCTGAGTTCCCATACATCTTGCCCAGTGTAAACAGAGTGAGAAAAGAGGCCACAGACTTTTTAGGAATTTTAAGGTTTCCCTAGAAAAATAACTTTTTCCTCTGTTTGGTTTTGCTTTTTGCTTTTTTGTTGTTGTTTGTTTGTTTGTTTTTGTTTTTCCTACTCCAGCTACTGAATTTTGAGCTGCTTTGATCAAACTTCTCAGAACTACTTACCTTTAGATAGTACCTAAATTTGGAATATTTCAGCTCTAAAGAAGTTTCAGAAAATGGCAAACAAACAGGAACTTTAATGTTATTTGTTTCCTTTCCATAACAGAGATTTTAACTGCTGTATTGGAACAGTAACAAGAATTGCTGTATCTAAAATTAGCTTCTGAAATTTTCTTCCCTACTCAACAGAAATAAATGCTATTTACAGTTTTTAGAGGCAAAATTCAGCTATCTGCTTCTATTAAGGATCACAAACTCATTTCTTTGTTCCGTTTCTTTGCTGTTGTTCCAAAATATTTGCTTAACAAACTGTTCTAATAATTGTACCATATTTATTCTAAAACAATATTATCTTTGGAGGGAAGTACACGATGAATCCTAATCCTATTCTGGAGTTCAGGTGAAATCTCTAGTGCTAGCTTTCAAACTCCCTGTTGCACAGCTCTGATTATCTCCTGACAAGCAACCTGATTCTTCACAATGACTCAAACGAAAAATAAGAGCTTTGAAGCTCTTTTCTTATACAAGGGGATCTATGCTATCTGTTAACTCTCCGAGATCACAATCAGGCAGGATGGAAGAATGCACACAGTGAAAGAAAAGCAGAATAGCTCTCAGCATGCCAAAGCACGGCGATTTGTCTCATAGGACTGTTGCTGATTTGTAAAACATTAGGTTATTTCAAGTCTTTCATAGAAAAGTGTAGCTATTTTGAAAAACAGATGTAGATATGACATGGGGAAAGATCCTAAAGAGTGAACAATCAGGAAAAAAAAAAAAAAAGTATCTGTTACACTATTTATCCTCAGTTCTGTCTCCCCTCAGGGTGCAAGTATTTCAGCTCATTCTTGCTTTTGCATTCATAGTTGTCTTAGTACATCTACCATCACTGGGAGCCAAATCCTGATTTCTTTACCCAAATATTATATTATTGACTAACTTTGGAACTTAATTCTGAATTTGATAGCAATTAAGCTATTAATTAAAAATACCTGCACTGACTGCCCATTCTCTGGGTCCCACTAGGCACTGCTCATCAGTGGGACAGAGCTGCAACCTACTCCTCTCCATCCTGCCACAGAAATGTCACAGCCACATATTGCACAAGGCACAGCTTATGGCATGGTAGTCCAACCTTTTGGCTTACTTGGGACACACTAAATGAACAGGAATTGCTTTGGGCTACATATAAAATATATAATAAATGTATATATATATATAACAAAACTTATATTCACTGATTTTTTAAAAATTTAATATATTAAAAAAGCAGCAAGATCATAAAAATAGTGCGATGTTTGGTCTTGTTTTTGTGTGAATGCACCAAGCTGGTTCAATGGCAGTGGATGAGATTTTTAGTTAAGTTCTAAAGGCGCTTGTCAGAGATTTTTGATGAAATATTACTCTTCCTGTGCATCATCCTTGACAATAATTTTTTTCAAATGTGCATACTGCCAAAAAGCGATGACATGAATAAGGTGTGACTGTGAAGAGAGAAATTTTTCTCTAGTAAGAGAGAGCTTATGAAAGTCTTGTAAGGAGACATGACCAGATTTTTCTTTGAGTTTTATGTCTGATTGCAAGTCTATACATACCATAAGGAAATTTGCACGTAATGTATTTATGTCAACTGAAAACTGAGTCACAAATATATATATATATAAAAACAGACTTTTTGGAAATCTTGAAACCTGCTCTCAAATTTATCAAAATGTAATGCACAACTGCATATTTTTCACTGTTCACAGAAGTGTGTTCAGCCAGTGCATCAAAATGCATGAAATTATTTGCTATAAATTAAGCTTGCCATAATTTTTGTTTCAAATGCTGTTATTGTCTGAAACTTAACACAGTCCAGGTGATTTTCACCTTGAAGACACATGCTTAACTCATCTAAATGAGTGATCCCAAGCACGAAAAATGCTAAGTGAGCTTCTTTTACACTTCAGATTCTGGCAGAATTTTTCCTTTTGAATCCCTACAAGGGCTTGTTTTCACTTTGCAAATCATACCTTTTTACACTGACTTAACCATCTTCCTTCAGAAAAGCAAACGATGACCCCATAATCAGCAGCCATACTTTTAAGGATCTCCTGGAATTGGTGATGATTCAGTCCCTTGGAGTTTATGAAATTCAGAGTTTGATGCCTACTTGCATGACATAATTCATTCTTAAAGCTTTTGCACATGAAGTTTCATTGTACCTAAATTGTTATTGGTGACTGCATCATCCTCTATTAAGTTCCTCTTTTTTTACCAACCACCACCGGGGCACTATCCAGTACCTACACCAGATATGTTGACAAAGGTTAAAGAAAATTGCTTTAAAGTTTTTTGGTTTTGTTTTTGCTGCTTCCTACAAATCAAGAGATTTGATTGTGTCATTCCATGTCACCCAAGAAGCCACATTCAATACTTTGAATGAAAAATGCAAGTTAAGCTGTATCTGTAGGAGCACAAATTTATCACCAAAGCATGAAACTTGAAATTAGCAGCTTTGCTCTCCAAATCTTTTGTTGTTGTTGTTGTTGTTTAGTAGATGCTCCTGCAGTTCACCTGGCTGTAGACTGGAGAGATGAACGGAGTTCAAAAAAATATCTTTTCTTAAATCAGGACACTTACATCTGTGCTTTCCATACATTGCTTAACAAACTCACCGGCAGAAATGGTTTTTATTTTTCTGTAATCACGTTTGCTGTCACCTAACTAGCTCTTATAACACAACCCATTTGAAATTCAACTTCATCGCTGAGCTGACGCTTTTCAGCTCGGCTATTCCGTCTTCAAGAAGCATTCCTGGAAACACGTGGAATTCCTCGCCGCGTTCGCCTTTTCAGACCGTAATCGCGGGTAAAGGGCAGGACTTCCCTGCAGGTTAGCAGGGCTCCACGCCGTGTCAGCAGCCGGCCCCCCCCGGGGCACAGCGGCCGCCATGATGACAAGGCAGCACGGGGCGCGGGCGGCAGCGCGAGCCGTTCTGGGCCGCGGGGGGGACGTGCCCGGCCTGCTGCGACAGCCGCGGACACGGAACGCGCAGCGCTCGCTCCGCTTCTTTACAGGCGGGCGGGCCGAGGCACAAACCGACGGCGACGCCCCCCGTCGCCGCCGCCTCCGCCACCGGCCGCCCGTCCCTGGCGGCGGCGCATGCGCAGGGCGGGGAGGGCCGGCGGCGCGGGCTCTTCCTGCCGCCCGGTGTGGATCCGGGTGAGGGCTCGCGCCAGGCCGGTGGGGCTGGCCGCCTGCTTCCGGTTGTGCCGCACTCGGCCGTCTGCGAAGCGCGATCGAGGCGGGTGCCGCGGTACGGAGGTCTGTGCCCGAGCTCGACGCGAGCGTGCCGGCGGGGCCGCACCGGGGCCGGGCGCGGGAGGGCCTCGCGGCCGGGGAGGGGTGCTTGTAGTCCCTCGTTTACCTCCGGCAGAAGCACGCGCTCGTGTGAAGGAGGCGCCCCTCTGACGGACTGAGCCCGAGCTGCAGTGCTGCTGGGCACCCCGCCGTCTCAGTCGAGGTACTGTCCGGAGAGTCCTCCGGGGCGGCGGAGGCGCTGCGTTGTGCCGGGCTTCGGCGGAGGGAAGCTGGTTCGCCGCTTTTCGGGTTCCGAGACTGGGGAAACTGCTCCACCGCTTTCGGTCTCCCCTTTCCCCCCGCCCGCTCCCCCCCCCGCTACCTCCCTCTCTCTGTCGCTTCCTTCTCTGCTATTTGCGGTCTTAGAGATTGAAAACCTGTTGCTGTAACAGCTGTATCCTCGGTTGTGATGCGAGGTTCTGCTAGGTTGCTGAGGAAATGCATCCGTCGCCTTCTGTACAGCATATTTAACGCCCTGGGAGCACCTGAGGTGATCGGAGAGAGGTGTGGGGTGCTACCTGTTGTTAAGCTGTGGAAATAGGAGCGTTGAAGGGACTTGCGTCTGTGAAGATTAGGTCCCTTCATTAACAAATTACAGATTTCTCACTGTGATCCTTACTGAGTCTGTTTCCTCTCTTAATGCAAGTTTGATGCGTGTTTTGTTTGTACTTTTCCATGGGTTTGTGGCTGTGCTTAAGTGTTGTCAAGGCTACATACAGATGTCAGATAACAGGGAGCCAGTGGGGGAGCGAGAGAAGGACGAGTGGCCTTTCGTCACGGGAACTGTGCACAAATAAATTCCTTGCAATTCTTTTGCATAGATTCTGTGCTAATGCTGCTTGCACCATCTGCCAGAGCTGTCTGAGGAAGCCGGAATACAAAGACATTTTGCAGTGGTAGGTGAAAGATGAGATCAAGACTGTGGCAAATATGACATCTTACTACAGTGAAACTAGAAATAAGCGACTTTGTTTCATAGTGCAACAAAATAGCTACTAATGTAACTGTTAGTACAGTTATATGTGTGTGGTTAGTTTGATGATTAAGGGAACCTAGAAGTGGTATTTTATTCCAAACTTAGACTACTGTGTAACACTTCTTGCAATTGCATTACTGTGGCATTAGTTTGACAAAGTTTTTGATACAATAATTAGGGAAATATTGCCATTACTCTTTTGATTTTTTTGAATGTTTAAATGTTTAACAAACTTCTCCCTCTTATTTTGAATCGCTGTGTTGTAATAACTAGGTTGATATCTTCATGCAAAGTGTTAAGATTAACCAACAGAATTGCTCATGATTAGTGAGACACCCCAATTGTTTGTAAGGTTCTTATGAGTTCCAAAGGGGGGGGGGGGGGGAATTGAAGAAACCTCAACATTATACCAAGTTTTCACAGAGGCTGAGAGAGTTACAGAATATTGATAATTGGTATTTAAAAATCTTATATCTGGTCTTGACTTATAAATTCTGAGTTTTTGTTGTTTCCATCATATAAATTGAACCTACAATGCAGTGTGAGGATTTATAACTCATCATCAGTTGAGCATGTTGCATAGACAAAGATTTTCCTTCAGTAGTTCTGTTAACGCATAGTCCATGTAGCTGTAGAAGATCAAATAGCAGTCAGTTGTGCCAGAATAAATTTTAAATTTAATAGAAAAAATTAACTGTTTAATTAATTAAAATTTAATTAATTTAAATTTAAAATTTAATTTTAATTAAAATTTACTGTTATGGAATCTATTGTATAAACATATGTATAAAGCAATACTATGTATTTATTTTTTAAGTATTAGTAGATTACTTACCAATTGCTGTTATCTTTCTGCAGCTTCTTTGAATATCATGCAAAAAAAACTAATTTTGCTTATGCTTGGTGATGAGCAGCATCTTCATGGTCTTATCATGGAGCATATTATAAACATTGTTTTTGAATAATTGGATTATGAAACGCTTTCTATTCAAATACATTATTTTTCCTTGAGATGATAAATCTTATATTTTGTTTCATGGATTTTTTTTCTGAAATTAAATGTAAAGTGGAGGGGAGCAAATAAAAATGCAAATAAATAAATAGTAATTGTGAAACTTGGAAAATACAATGATTTTATTTTCTATCTTGTCCTGAAAGGAGATGCAGCTAGCCTGCAATCACAATTTTCTTAAACAGTACATAGGAAAATATTATAAATAATGCAAGTTTTTAAATCCAAAATTTTAGAAAGTAACTATTATTTATTTGTTGCCTATTTTCATTTGTTTATTTGTTTATTTTATTTTCTTTTATTGAAGGTAAAAGGATACATGTTCACCTCCAGCAAAGGAGCATGTTCCCAAACTCCTCCAACTTGGGTCGTTCACCCTTTCCTCCTAAACATCTACAACAGAATAATTTCCTCAATAAGGTTCCTTTAAGTATACGGCCTGTTGTCTCTCACCAGCAGATTGTTAATGCTCATGTTAGCTTTCAGAATGCAAGGTAAGTAAGGTGAAATTTGTTACTGGAGATTGAATTGATAAGTATGGTTAACTGTCTTTTGAAAGAAGTATTTCTGTTTGGGGGGATATTTTTTAGTGTTGTTAACATTAAGCTTCATTAGACTTAAAATTGGAGTGTGTCATACCTAAAACAGGGCTGTATAATTTCTTGCAGTGATTTATAAGTTTTAGTGCTCGCTGTGTAGCGTGTACTGTGCAAGGTGCCATTGCATCAGTTAATAATGCAGAGCAAAACAAGCAATTCATAAAAAGGCATTTTAGTCATTATGTGAATAACAGTTATAGACGGTAGTCTTTCCAGGGCTTCGTTGGGTGGGAACCTTTTGACTACGCTGGCTCGTACATCGCAACCATTGACTTATGGAAATGGCAGTCCAGTGAACACATCTGTTCCTTCCCCGACATTCCGAGGAAAAAAGTAAGATGGGTGGGGAAGCGGGTGGGTGTGCAATTAATTCTCGTTGTACTGAACATGTGACAAAGTTTGCTCAATATTAATTTTTTTGTGCAAGTTGGATTTAGTTAGAGAACATTTGTATTGAACAAAACTGATGATTTTCTCCCCTCCCTTCCTGTCTCCTCCATGTCATGGAACTTCAAAAGATTCTTGTATATGCTGTTTAGAATTTTAGTCCTCATAAGTGGCCTGGTACATGCAGTTTTCTTTCCAGCAGTTGTGGCCTTACGGAACTGTGACTTGTGCATTTTCTTTTTATACCTTGATAGCTCATATTCTTTGTATGCTTGACTATGGGAGAATTTGTGTCAATGAGGGTTCTCTTCTGTATATTTGCAAGTTAAAACTGCAGTGTTTGTGGGAATAGTAAATATTTATTCTGTGTTTCTTAATTATGCATTGTTTTGGTTTTTGGAGCCTGAATTTAGCACTTCTTATTTAAGTTCTGTGGATTTTTTAGGAGGAAACAATTTGTATGGACACAATTTGCCTACTTATCAAAAAACAAATGTAATTTTGTTTCTTCAGCTGCAAAGGGAAAGGAATTTCAGCTGTGAGCTTGGTTTTCTCTTGGCATTTCAGAAAAAGATTACTTTTATCTTCCTTAAAAGTTCTGAAATAGTAGTTGATACATGTTAGCACACTTTTTAACAACTTTGTGAATCATCTGATGGAGAGCGTATTTCGTAATCTTTGTTCATATTTATTTTTCGTATGCAGTTTCTCAACCAGGTTTTTAACAGAAAGAAATTATGAATGAAAACATGGTGTTTAACTGTAATTGACATATAAGCATTGCGTGAACCAGAGATGTTTCTGGTTTCATGCTGCTGCATGCATACTTTTTTCCTCTTGAAAAGCTGTGCCGCATTAAAAGATTTGCAGACAAGTAGTTAATCCTTAGATCTTGAGTTGACTCTTCTTAAGCTATTTCTGTTGAAACGGCTTCATGTTTGGATTTACCATTACACTGAGTTTCTTTAAAACTGAGGGTAGGGAATGTTACCAGAACTTTTCTCACACTTGAAAACTGAAATGATAATCTGAGGTCTCTTCAGTAGAGTTTTGTATTTCATTGATAATACTAACTGTCCTGGTCCCTAGACTGCATTGCTACCAGCTTTTCTGACAGCAGGAAATAATTCCAGTTTCATTAATTCTTAATTCATTGACACATACGAGCACGCTTGATTTCATGTTGGCTTTTTACTTAGTATGTGAACACCATTGTGCTAGTTAGCTTATATGCAATACTAGGTGCACAAAAGTTGAATGTCCTTGTATATACTTTTCTGTGGGTAGATCACAATATTCAAATTTCGATCAACTTTCAATACAGTTTATTCAGTTACAGTATATAAGTATATACTGTATATGTACACATATATATACAGTATATAGATATATAAGTATACAGTATATACAGTTCAGTTATACAGTTTATTCATTATAAAATTCAGATGCAAAGGGGACTTTCTGTTAAGATCACTATGTCTCTTGAAGATAGACAAATTCCCGTGACAGATGAATTACAGGGTAAATTTACGAATTTATGTTTGAAAAAGAAACATTAGATTTATGACCTGTGTGGCTAACTAGTATCGTTAGTTTGATTTGTCAAAAAAAAAAAGTGGTTCTTTTTTTGCCTGGATGACATCTTACTGTTTATAATCTAACCGTGCACTGACAAATGCTACATTTGAGTTGGTTGAGTTTTTCTCCCCTTCCCAATACTGATCTTATTAATCTCTAAGTATTCAGGATGCACAAACTTTCCTCATTGCACTTCTTTTACACAGATGGAGTGCAAATTTCTTTTAAATGTATTTTACAAAAAATAAAAAGTAGGTGGTCACAAAAATAGCATGACCAACATTCATCTTTCCTAGCTGTCCTGTCTAACTAAGCTTGGTGTTTAGTTTCAGCTGGTTAATATAAGTAGTTTTGGTAAGTGATACTGTCAATTCACTTAAATGGAAGCTGCACTTCTGCAGTTTTGTGTTCTGTCTTCTCATTTCAGTTTAATTTCCCCTGATATTTAGGATGGACATACTGTCTGCTCTGTAAAAGACTTCACTGTAGTGAAAGAGTCATGTAGTTAATCATTAGTGTTTGGTTTTTTTGCAGTAACTACTACTCTTTAGTCATAGGTTGAAGTTTGCAAAAAAACTTGCAAAATACTTTTTTTTTTCCTTTTTTTTTCTTTAGGAGACTAAGTGAACAAAATGTTCCATATGATGTCAAACGGCAGCGATATCATTCACCTCGCCGTGAAACATCTGTAGTTAACCAAGCAGTGCCTTCACCAGAAGAAAGTGCAAGTTTGTTTTCAGGATCATCTCCACTGTTCAATGTGTGTTATGTACCAGATTTAAGTATACGTGTTCCTCGGTTGCAAGATACTTCATTTCTGGATGTTAGAGAAACAGCACTTCCTGTGGCCAAAGATAAGGTATTGTCTTTCTGTGACCATGTTTGACATTTACCTTCTATGTATGCAGGGTACAGGGTTGCTGAGGTAGGCCAAAAAAATTTCAGAAGGATTCTTTAACATCCTCACAGTGTCTCAAATGCTGAGCTGTCCTTAGAGTATCAAAAACTGTAGCTAAGATTCTAAGCATTTGAAACATTTTAAATAGTCCACGTTGTTTGCTTAAGCTGTTTGCTTTTAACTTTGATTGAGGAGATCTACATGTCAGTTTTAGAAACAGCAGAAGTTGGAAGGAAGGAGGGGAAGGAAAGAAGGAAGAAGAGTCCATTAGTCACAGAATATGGGAGCAGGGAGAATTCTGATAAAATCATCTAGTAACATCAGAGAAGCTCATTTCTTCTTTTTTTAATTAAAAAAAAAAAAGCTTGCGTTTAGTCAG
This sequence comes from Perdix hodgsoniae, assembly GCA_035772895.1. NCBI lineage: Eukaryota > Metazoa > Chordata > Aves > Galliformes > Phasianidae > Perdix > Perdix hodgsoniae. Next base: position 19,189,268 of record JAPSGF010000003.1, read on the forward strand.
TGTTAATGTTTTATCTGCACCAACATGACAAAAGATTTATTTTCATATTTATGTCTGTTTATTATAGCATGTAATGGTGGTGGATGAAGAGGATCAGTTAGTATCTGTTTTCACTGGAGACCTGATTACTTTTTTAGTCGTTTGCATTGCGCAAAACAATGATGCCAACATAAGTCAGTTTTAATACTTCATTTTGTCCCAGTTACTTGGGACAACAGTTGATAGGCAACTTTTTGTAGGCAAACAGTTGATATTTAAGTCAGCAGAAGACATTCCTGGTCTTCTACTGCTTTTTCTTGACAGGCTGAAGATAATGGTTGAACAATTAAAATGCATAAATAAAAATAACAGCGATTTCTTCAGGGGAGATGTTCAGAATGAATTTAAGTGAACTAACATGACAGAACAGATCACATGAAACAATACTGACTTGTATTTTTTTTAGCACAGTTTTCTGTTTTTCTTATAATTGCAAGAAGAAAGAATGTTCACTTCATTTATCATCTTTACTTTTTGAATGTGTGTCAAGTTAAGTCAGCAGGTTTTGGAGTTGTTTCAAGCGTGCCAACAACAGACGTGTGATTTGAATAGAAAAGAGCTCTGCAGATCAGAACTCCAGAGGGAAATTCAGCGAATTTTTCCATGTATGTTTCAAATTTGATTACTTAATATTTGCTTGAATGTTTCGAGGTTCACAGTTCTTCCTTACTCTGAGCTATGATATGTCACACTGGGTTTTATTCTGTGGTTATTTTTGTACAGATAGCAGACTCTTTTTGGTTGGGTCCTCGCTGAATGGATTTGGCACTCGTACAAGTGATGGGGATTTATGTCTGGTGGTTAAAGAAGAACCAGTAAGTAATGAAATGTATATTTCTATATGTATAGTTAAAGTCTGTTCAGGTGCACTCTCTAATAATTTAAACAGTTCTTATTCAATAACATTTTAAAAAGTACGTGCTTTTATAAGGCTGGCTTCTAAAATGAAAGAAAAATGTCAATACTCTTGATTTGATAATATCTTTTTGTACTGATTATAATTATGATTCGCGGGTCTTAGTATACATTGCGTATACTAAGCTAACCTATAAACTCTTTAGCCCAACAAAGTATTCTGAAAATGAGCTTTGTCTTCATTTCACAAATGGAGAGAGCGAAACAGAAGTAGGTTGCCTAAGATTATTTAGAAGGTTGTGTAAAGAACACTTAATTCATTTTAGATGCAGGAACTACTTTTAAGAAGTGTAACTTTGTCATTCATTATTTAGATTCTTAGTCACTTATTTCAGTGAGCAGGCATAAGAAGGATCTTGATAAGTGAAATATCAAGAAGTTTTGTAAAAGTAAAATTTTAATTGAGAGAATTGATAGAACAACAACAACAACAAAAAAAAAAACGCTTAAATAGAGTATTATGTTGAAGGAATTGGAACATAAATGAAAAGGAAGGGAACAAACTACATTCTTATATAGGTAGGGTTGGTTCCCCTTCATGTTCTTTATCTGGGTGTGTAATAGTTACTTGGCATACTGGATGTGAATTGGGTATGTTTTATCTGAATTTTACTGCACTAAATGTGATGATGAATGTGTTGGTATATGTCTTTGTGTCTTACTGTGTGAATTGATGGATGTTTTCTGTGTTGTTTATTTTTCCTAATTTGAAAAGTAAAACATGCTTACTGTATAAGGATAAGGAATTTAAATTAGAGACGACAATGTTTTTCTTTAACTTCAGTATTATATTTCAGGTGAATCAGAAGACCGAAGCAAGGCACATACTCAGCTTAGTCCAAAAACTCTTCAGTACTAAACTTTGTAAGTTCCAGGCTACAGTGAGGTGGTAAGACTATTGGCATTTTTGGAAGTTTTGATGCATGGTTATAACTATTTCAATTGCTTTTCAGTAGTCAAGCTTCTAATCACAGTATTATTTGAAGTTAAAAATACTTAATAATGTTACTTAGTGTGAGATGGCACTGATTGTACATAGAAAAGCCTAAATGTTGCTTCCCAAATTAGTAGGCTTCAACTATGGTCAGGATCTCAGATGGTTTTTGAATCATGAAGCGTAACTAGGAGTGGAAAGGGAGATGTGAGGGAAGTGGATTTCCTTTTCAGAAACCTCTGTTAGTGGACTAATACTTTTTTAAAATGCATTGCATTTCTGTGGACAGTACTTTTAAGAATCTTTGTAAAGTAAGCTGTCACTCCCAGAGAACTGTGTAGAAGTTTCTTTGTTTTTTCTTTTTCAGTCGTGGTACCTGTGAGATAGTTAACTAGGGTGCCTAGAGAGGAAAATGTAAGTGTTAACACTACCGAGACATACAGGAGGAATAAGTCGATTTGTGGTTCTTATGAGTTGTTCAGGCTCCTTTCAGATGAAGATGGGGTAGTTCTTGACCTAAAAGTAAATGCCTCCTGCATCAAAGAGGTTTTGCAACACTAGAGGCTTGGAGCAGAGTGACTGAAATATTGTGCAGAGGAAAAGGACCTAGGGGTGCTAGTCAGCACTTGGCTCAGTGTGAACTAGCAGTGTGCCCAGGTGGCCAAGAAAGCCAGTGACATCTTGTTTCAGAAATAATACACCCAGCAGGCACAGGAGGTGATTCTCCCCCTAAATTCATTCAGCTGTAGTGACGGCATAGCTTGAGTACTGTGTTCAGTTTTGGGTCCTTCATTACAAGAAAGACATGGAGGTCCTGGAGTGTGTTCAGAGAAGAGCAACAGAGCTGTGGGGGGTCTGGATCATAAGCCTTGTGTGGAGTAGCTGAGGGAGCTGGAATTGTTTAGTCCCAGGGGAGACCTCTCCTCTGAAGGGAGGTTGTGGTGAAGTGGGGTCAGCCTCTTCTCCCATATAACTAGTTACAGGAGAGGGGACAGCCTTGGGTTGAGCCAGAAGAGGTGTGGGTTTGGTATTAGGAAAAACTTTTTGAAAAAGTGGCCAGGTGCTGGATCAGGCTGCCTAGGGAGGTCCTTGAGTTACTATCTGTGGAGATGTTCAAGAAACATGCAGATATTTTATTAAGAACATGGTTTAGTGGGCAGTATTGGTGGTAGGTGGATGGTTGGACTAGATGATCTTAGAGGTCTTTTCCGAAGTTAATGATTCTATTATTCTAGGGTTTTATACCACTACTTGAATTAGTAAAAATCATGTCATTTACTGTTATCAGTGACTGTCCCTCTAATTCTCAGTCTTGTGATACAGACTTTGATGACACTCCTTACACCTGCAATAGCATCAGGAACCATAAATTTCTGTGCAGACTTCAGAATTTCTCTACAGGCAGCTGTGCATATATGGCCTAGAAGGCCACTGGCATCCTAGGGTGTATTAGAAAGGGTATGGTTGAGTGGGGTTCTCCCTCCACTCTGCCCTGGTGAGACTGCATCTGAGGTGTTGTGTCCAGTTCTGGACCCCTCAGTTCAAGAAGAACAGGGAACTGCTTGAGAGTGCACAGCACAGAGCCACTTACAAGGAAAGGCTGAGGGAGCTGGGTCTCTAGCCTGGGGAAGAGGAGACAGAGATGACCTCAGTAATGTTTTTAAATATGTAAGGAGTGAGTGTCAGGAGGATGGAGCCAGGATCTTCTCAGTGACATCCAAGGAAAGGACAAAAGGCAATGGATGTAAGCTGGAATATAGAAGGTTCCACATAAATATGAAAAAAACTTCTTTACTATGAGGGTAACAGAACACAGAAATAAGCTGCTCAGAGAGGTTGTGAAGTTCTCTTCTCAGGAGGCATTTGAAAACCTCCTGAACGAGTTTGTTTTCCAGGGCATACTGCTAACAGAAAGACATTCCTGTCTTTCAGGACAACAGTCCCTGAAAGTTTTTCTTCTGCTATTACCCTCTTCAAATTGTTTCCTAATTCTCTATTACATTGCATGTGTTTTTGGTAAACTTTATTTAATCCAATTGCTCTTTGGAAGATGAGGCTAGACAAAATGCCTCTGATACTACTGCTCCTATCTAATTCTGTAAGTTGTGGCAGGTAGACCTCTTAGATCATCTGGTAATTTTAACACTGCTGTTAATTCCTGTATCTAGCCATCTATCTTGTGTCAGGTAGATGGAGCTGGTAGGATAAGGTTCAGAAGTGTTCACATGATTTAAAATGAAATGTTTTTCTGTATAATGTCTTTTCATTTGTATTCTTTTACAAGCTTCTTTTCAATTGCATTGAAGTTCAGAACAAGAAGGTTTTCAAGTTATTCTGAAATCCATTCTTTTCTCAGCTTCTCACCTCTTTTATGTAAACCATCTTCAGAAATTTGGGCTATCTCTTTTACTTTTTATGTTATTAACTCTGATTTTTAGATGAGTGTTTCACTCAAGGAGTTCTCTAGTTGAATTCAGCATTCATGACAACTCCAGCTTATTTCATTTTAGGCTTGCGAAAGTTAACAAATGTGAGCAAGAATTGAGGCCATCAGATTTAAGGGCTGTGTTGTCACTGCACTTAGAATACTGACTGAAATAAAGATACGTTCTTTTCTGAATTGTCAAGTTGCATAGTCAAGCAGGAAGAGGCTTCTGATATTTATTCAGTATTTTATGTGACATGTTGGTCTCGAAGGTAGATATTGTATTTCTGCTAGAGTACAGAGATATATTACTGCAATCCTTACATCCTCTTTCAAAGATCTATATAGATTTATTATAGATGTATTTATTCAGGTACCTGCACATGTGTATTTCTACAATACTGGCTCGTGCGGAACTCTGCAATCAAACCAATGTCTTTTACAAATGTGAAAGGTGAATTTGGGCTGATAGCTATTACAGTGTATTGAAGAATATAATACAAATGAACAAGAATTAAACCTCAGTTTTATTACTCTCTTTAGATTAATGCAGTCTAGGCAGGATTTATTTTAACAGCAGTTTAGCTGTACTGTGTTCATTGATGCTTACTGTCTGAATTAATTAGAATGACTTTTTCTCTTAGTTCTACAAAGGAATGCAGTAGTGGTCAGAACAGGATTTCAGAACATAATCCTCATAGGAGTTGCCTAGTAGCAAACTTGAGCTCAAATCAATGACCTTGAAGGATTTTGCAAGTAGGTGGGAATATAATGTACTTAATGATGCCGTGGACGTAAATCTTTCTAATTTTTCCAAAACCAACATAGAAAGAATAACATTATGTCTTAAGAAGAGCACTCTTCATTCTCTGTCTGCTTCTACCTGATTAGCATTAAGATCTTCAAGCTTTTCCTCTTACCTCCTTGCTCGCTCATAAATAGTTTATATGTATGAGATAAAACAGAGGGCTGTAATAAATGTGAACTAGAAACATTGCCACGTCTCTCTGGTGAATTCTTCGCAATTGTTTAGCATCTCTAAACTTCCTGCCATAGAACCAAATGTTATTAATTATACTCCTGTTTTAGTCCATCATAGAGATGATGAAATTTAATTAGTTTAGAATAGCATGGCTTTTTTACTTAGTTTAGAGTAGATACTACACATGATTATTACGTCTATTGTATGATGTTATCAGTATATGCTGGTTACAATAAATTGACAGTAGACAGTATCTTTATAATGTTTTGTTCTGTTAATGGTTTCTCATTCTCTAGGGCTTGTATCTAGTTTTCATTCAGCTTGTAAGATATTATTTAACATAAGAGGAAGAAAACATTTGTTCAGTTAAAATATGGTTTTGCAAAAAGATGTCACTTTACAAGAAAAGTGAATTCTGGACATGAACGATTAATTCATCCTGTGCTAGATGGTACTGTCCTAGTTGCTTCATTACTCTGCGTTCAGATTGCTGTGCCAAAATATCTAGTTTATCTTTCATTAGTATGAAGCTGCTATTTAAACCAGGCTGTATGTGTTGGATGCCAAAGATCCTTCTGGCTTGTACCGTGTTTGGAATTAATATTTTGTACAGTCACTTAATCATTCTGCAAAAGAAAAGATAGAATTCAACTGCTTAATCTGAAATTCTATGTGAATAGTTTATTTACGATGACAGTACTTAGTCTTCATTGGATCGATTATGTTTTTTTTCACTACAGCTGAAGTGGCATCTGTGACTTGTTTTCATTTACATGCCCAAAACTGAAGTTGCTGTGTGAAATTCTTTACAAGATTTTTGTGTATACCTTCTGGTCATAGCATCAAGATCAGATAGCATACTAAGATGCTTATTCAATCTGTATATATTTCATTTACTACAGTCAACAGAGATTCTGCTAACAGTGCCATCATTGCCAGCCACTAAGGGTATTAGCGTCAGGTTGTTGTTGCCTTCTGACATTATCTGTTCTATTTTACCCTTGGAAAACAGATTGGACTTGATTGTTTTTATTTTTCTTAGCCAGATAATTTGGCACAAGTACCTAGTGTTGGAAAGACAAGTATATGTTTGGAAGTGGGTTTCCACTAGAACAAATCCCATTAATACCTGACAGGCCCTTGAGAAGAACTGTAGATGAGGAAAGTTAAATTGATGTGGTATGCATATAGATACTAAGTTGTCTCCCGCACATTGTATGTCAGGTGTCTTTATCATAAATTTGGCAAAGAAAGAAGGCAGGATTCCATAGCTTTAAGTTCAGAATGTTCTGCTGAGTTGTGGAGAGGGATTTGGATGTCATCAGGCACAGGTAGAAATAGACACATCAGTGTAAGTTGTACTGCATTGTATGTCTACTGAAGATAGACCAGAGAACCAGCTGTAAGGTTCTTCCTTTATAGTAAGGTAGTAAGATTGACTTTTCTTTTCTCTCTTTGGGTATATATTGAAGGTAGAGAGGTGTGTGTGCATCTATGTGTTGCTTGGGATCATATATGCATTCAAATATAAGTAGAGGATTACTTCATTGTATCTGTCTGAACAGCATATCCATAAAACACTTTTAGAAAGTCCTGAAGAGTTTCACTTGAAGATGTCACACAAGCACAATAGAGATGGTAGTATTCAATCAAGGTAACTATCCAAACCGGATAGAAATTTGTTTCCCAAAAAGTGAAAATCAATTTTAGTTTAAGGTTATCTTTAATCTGCACAACTATCTTTTTCATACTTATGAGTGCTAATTTGAGGTTAACTTACAGAAAGAAGTAGAAAATGTCTGAAGTTAACAGTAGTCAAATTCAAATGACCTATATTTTGCAACATAAGAAATAAGTTGAACTGTGATTCTTGCCCAAGCACATGTCATTTAATCTACAGACTCATTTTTTCTTTATTTTCCGTTGTTGTCTTTTGGATGTTTTGTATTTAAGATTATGGCAAACATTAAGAATAGTCTGAGATACTGAGTAGAACTGGTAAACGGTAGGTAACATGACTGATACAGCAGTTTTGGGTAGTGAAGTGCAAAGATGCTCTTGGTGGCAAGGATGCATCTGGCAGGGGCTCATGTGTTTGGTTTTGGGTGTTGATACTTTGAGAATAATCATCTGAGGTGCAATCTTGTGATGTGTACTTAATGTATATCCTATCTCATTTAAAGCAAAATGTAAATTGAACTTATTCCATCTTTGTTTGAAAGTGAGATCTTAGCTGCAAATCACATTCCTTGTTCCAGGGTTAATTCTTTGGGAAAAGTCTTTCTTGGTACTTACTCTGATCAAAGAAAAAGATTTTGAGTGAAAATTTAAGCATTATCTGTGCACAGTGAAGGTGCAATTACACTAATATTTTTTTATCAGTCAAATGCGTGGTTTCTACCATAGGAAAATTAGACTCAGTTAAAATTATGCAGCTGATCATGTCCCTCTTGCTGTAACATTTGCTGGGCTTAGCTATCTGTGTGTGTGGTATATAGGTGTATATATAGGTGTGTTCTCAATCCCCTATTTTTGATCTGTAATGGTAATAGAAATCCTGAATTATATTAGTACTTCTTGTTGAAGGCACTTTAGACTGGCATTCCTTATGTTCAAATTTCTTGAAAGTATTTCCTGCCGAAAATCTTTGAGCTATTGTTTTCTTCTAATGTTTTGTGCATTTTTATACTCTTTCCTAGATTGCACTTTCACAGCAGTTGCTAAATGTTACCTAATTTAGCACCACCCTTCTGAGAATATTTTTGTTAAATGTAGTAAGCTTCTGTTTGCTATAGATCACTCAATTTGACTCCAGGAGCTTTTATTTTTTTTTTTTATTTTTTTTTTAGGCATCTTGCATGAAACTTAACTAAATATTTCTCTCTTTCAGCAAGATACATTGAGCGACCTCAGCTGATTCGAGCAAAAGTGCCAATAGTGAAGTTCAGGGATAAAGTCAGGCAAGTACTTTGTTCAGCTTCATTTCTCGTACTTTGACAAGGGAAAATAGTCTGCATTTGTGCTCTCTATATGTCAGCCCATTGTAGTCTTTTGTTGTTGTTGTTTATGTTGTGCTATAGTTGCATTGCAGATTTGTACAGCTAGTATGCAGTGGCAAAGCAATTCCTTGATGTTCCAAAACTCTTCTTCTGAGCGGGCTGCTGTTTCATTTCTGTGACGTGAACTAATAGGAGGACATTGTGTGTTTCTACTAGCAATTTGTGTATTGGGGATTCCAGTTGACAGATGCATTGTAACAGGGGAAAAAAAAGATAGGAAGTAAACTGTTGTGAAAAATTTTTCTTTCTGTGGCAACAGCTAAACTATGGAGCTACTTAAGTACTGATTCACAGCTTTTTACAGTATGCAAGCAATACTAAAATAATCTTTAGTTTCTTGCAATGGCATAGTCTTCTAAAAGGGAGAAAATATTTTAAACCAAGAAAACAGTCTTCCCTCTTCTAGAGAGGTATTCTGTTTAAACAAAATGTAGTGTAACATGTTTGATTCATGATATTATGTACTAGTTTCACGTTTTTGTTTTTTTTTTTTTTAACAAAGGGGAAGTAATTGAAGTGAATGTGTTATATATTCTTCTATTGGTTTTGTATTTGTTATGAACACAATGAAAATAAGTAACCAAATGGAATATACTATAATAGGGAGCAGTGTAGTTCTTATCAGATATAGTAAGTATCTAACATTGAGAAAGAAAGCTTCCAGAGCATGGAACACGGAAGCAAGGATTGGTAACCTTGAAGGAAAACAGGGACAGTGTCTGAGCATCCAGTGATGAAGTTAGTAAATTTAAAAGCTCAAATGAAGTTGAGTCAGTCAAGATAAATCAAAGGCAACATGGAGGGCTTTTACAAGTACATCGTTATCAAAGGAAAGAGTAGGGAAGATGTGGATAAAGTGCTGAATGGAATTGGGGGTGTGGTTTCAGAGAACAGCGAAAAGGCTGAGGTACTGAATGCCTTCTTTACTTGCAAGACTTACCTAGAAGAATCTCAGGTCCCAAACACCAAAGTGAAAGACTGGAATGGAAAGAGTGTACTTAATGGAGGAGGATCACATCAGAAAATACTTTAGCAAACTGGTCACTTGCAAGTCATAAAATGATAGAAGGGCTTGGGTTTGAAAAGACTATAAAGATCATCTAGTTCCAGTCTCTCCTTGCTTGGGCAGAGTTGCTGCCTGCTAGATCAGGTTGCCCAGGGCCATACCCACCACAACTTTGAATGCCTCCAGAGTTAGGGGATCCACAGCTTCTTTGAGCAGCCTGTTTCAGTGCCTCACCACATTTTGAATAAATAATTTACCCCTAATGTCTAGCCTAAATCTCTCCTCTTGACTTTAAAACCATTCTCCTTGTGCTATCCATGGGCTCTGATGGCATGCACTCACAAGTGCTGATGGTACTGGCAGATGTGATTGTGAGGCCACTCTAATTTTTTGCATGATTATAGCAACAGGCATAAGTACCTGAAAAACAGAGGAAAGCAAATGCCACTCATATTTTCAGGAAGGGCAAGAAGGACCCAGTCCCTGGAAGGTGATGAAATAGGTTAACCTTGAAACCATTCCCATGTATATGAAATGGAAGAAAATTATGAGGAATAGTGAGCGTGCATTCACAAAGTGGAATTTATGCCTGACAAAAATTATTTTTCAGCACAGTCACCACGATTAGTTATGCATTTTTGCCAGCAATGAGCAAGAATCTGCATGTCCCTCTCAAAAAAAAAAAAAATCTGCACCACTGGAGGTGACCTGCTATCATTGCTTTTGAAATGCACCGCTCACCACCTCACTGTGCTCTCATCCACTGTTTGATCGCTGTAGAAGTTCAGCATGTGTCAACGTCAGTTAGTGCATGCCATTTTTACATTAAGAGATTGAGTGGCACACCTTTGCTTTATATGAGTTTTCATGTCAGATGCCATTTTGTCAGACTGCTGCTTTGTTGCCATCTGTCACCTGGCAACAACATGTAGTGAAATATTGGTGGAAAGGTTCAACCTCTACTGCCCTGCCACTGACAACCTTGTATGTTACAGGCCAGCATAATAAAACAAGAGGCATTACTTTAGGAGCAACCCTTATAGATTTTTTAGTATTATGGGTAGTTAATGAGTGTAGACAATCACATCTTGAACATCAATCACAACTTGAAGGTGAGCTTCGAATTTCATTGTTAAACAGATAAAAATAAAGCTGGTAATGCTTGTTTGCCTCATTATATCATTAAAAACAAAAAATGAGACAGTTATTAAAAATTGTGTGCTCTGAAATAGTTATGATCCATGTTTATTTTTTTCCACTATTTTTTCGAATAACATGCACTGTTTACTAGTAAAGAATATTCATTTCAAAATGCTTGCTGATTATTCCTAGTCATCACTGCAACAAAGAGATTCTTACATTTTGACTTCTTCCAGTTGCATATCCTTTTCAGTTCACTGGCATGATCTGGTGAATGAATGTGTTGGAGAATGCTTACTAGCATCAAATGTATCCATGGTAAATCATGTGCTGGAATTCTGTTTGGGAGAAAGATTTGTTAAAATTCCAAAAATTATATGTTAAACTGTTCTGTGTTCTACGTTTGTATCTACATATGTTCTCAATAAATACAGCCATATATAACTCAACTACTGTAGACAAAACTGGAGTAAGAATCAAACTGTATAACTTGTACTATTTGGAAGGCTTCTAATGTATAGTTATCTTAAGGGTGCGTTTCTCCACCTCTGGCACTTGGTTGGTAATAAATATTTTGAAATTAGTATTATGATTATTGATTTTTTTTAAATTTTATTTTTCCTAACAGCTGTGTGGAGTTTGACTTGAATGTAAATAATATTGTAGGAATAAGAAATACATTCCTTCTGAGAACCTATGCATACGGTAAGTTTTTAATTTATTTCCTTATTTCTATAAACTTAACATGCTTTCTTAGTTTTATTTTGGTATTGATGGTAGCCTATGAAAACTCAGTTCAGTGAGGAACTGTATAAAATTACCAATTAGATATATTAGTTATATTTAAGCTGAATTTCTTTCTCATTTTAAATGCATGGGTTAAACCCTGAGTGTCCAACCTTCTGACTTGCATGGCTGCATTGAGTGAATAGATGTTGTCTTGGTCACATACAAATATGTTGCTCTAAAAGTAATGCCTCCTGTTTATTTCCATGGGAACCATAACACTTATGAAGGGCAAATTCTCAGCTACAAAACACTATTTTTAACATAGTTTCCACCATTAGCCATGCATTTTCACTGATGATGAATGAGCCTGCATGTTGCACTCTTAAAAAATCTGCACCAGCAGAGGTGATCCACTGTTGCCACTGCTGAAACACACCACCCGCTGCCTTAGTGTGCTCCCATCTGCTGTTTGATCTCCATGAATGCTCAGCAAGCATCAATTTTACTGGGTGCATTTTATTCTATGTGGAGGAACTCGTTTCCACACCTTTGCTCCATATACACTTCCATTCAGGTGCCCCTTTGTCAGACTGCCCCTCTGCTCCCATCAGTCACAAAATAATGGAATATTGTTGAGAGAGTTCAACCTCTGCTGCCATACCACCACCATCTGCCTCTAACGTTATGAACCAATATATAATACAGGAGGCATTACTTTCAGAACAGCCCTTGTAAAATGTACAATATTGTTCATTTATAAGTAACAAAGCATTTTATTTTTTAATATTTTTCTTAAAAAAAAAATGAAAAGAGAACAAAAACAGAAAACTAGTGGGATATTCAAACTCGTTTCTCTAAAACCTAATACATCAGTCTGGTTTAATTGAAGTGGATATAATTCTTAGTGAGCCCACAATGTACTCATCAGAGATCTTTGCTGAAATTTTCCTCTTCCTGTGCTTCATCCTTGATGAAGGATCCTTGACAATTGTTCACAAATGTGTGTACTGCCAAAAAGCAATGACGTGGATAAGGTGCGGTTGTGAAGGAAAGGATCTTTCCCTCTGGTAAGAGAGGTCTTACAAAAGGTGAAGAGATGTGATCAGATTTTTAAGTTGCGTATCTGATTGCAATTATATGCATTCCATTTGAAAATTTGTAGGTAATCTATTTACATCAACTGAAAATGGTGTCACAAACATCAATCAGTTTTCTTTGCAATCTCAAAACCTATTTTCCGTTATTGAAAGGGAAAGCATGGCTGCATATTCTTTACTGTTTGCATCACCGTATTTAGCCAGTGAATCAAAATGCATGCAATTATTTGTCATCACTTGAGTCAGCACTGCCATGCCTGTGCTCTGGTTTCAGATGACAGTGTTAACAGTGTACTGTTGATTTGGTTGTTGCTGAGTGATAGGGGCATGCCTAGGGCCACCCTGTGCTGAGGAACTATCACTTCTATAGCGAGGGGCATTGGAGGGCCGAATTGCCAGCCGTATTAGGCCATCTGTGGGCCATGCCGGGGTTGGACATACCTAGCTGATACATTGGTTTAATCCAGGCATGTTTCTAATTGAATAGTGTAGTACTCAGAAGTAACAAAGCTTCTTCATACTAAGGCCCACGTATATCTGTTACAAGATTTAAAGTTTTCTGTAGTTAAGGAGGGAGGGGAAGGGGAACAGTATCAAACACATCATTGTACCGTTACCTTTATTTTGTTTCCTGACAGTTACTAATCAGTGTGTGTGGCTGATAACTAGCTGTTGATCTAAGTTCTTATAGAGTCTTCTCTTGGAAAAATATAAAATACTGCTTCAGTTCTTATACTCACCCAAAAATAATATGGGTTATCTCCTCTCACGCTTTTGTGTTTCAGAGGAGGATTGTGAAGCAGACTTCTTAATGAGAAGTAATGCAAATCCAGTAAACTAAGCTTTTCTAACTTGGTACCACAGTATTTTTTAGTAGATCTATACTTAAGAAGCAGACTTCAGGCTAATTATAGAATCACAGAATCATAGGGGTGGGAAGGATCTCTGAAGATCATCTACTTCAACCTACTGCTAAAGCAGGTTCCCTGGAGTAGGGAAAGTGTCCCTGTGGGTTTTGAATATCTCCAGAGAAGGAGGCTGGGCAGCTGGTTTCCTTGCTCTATCACCCTCACATTAAATAAGTTTTTCTCTCATATTCATATAGAACTTCCTGTGCTCCAGTCTGTGCCCATTGCCCCTTGTTTTGTTACTGGCACCACTGAAGAACCTGGTCCCATCCACTCGCCTCCTGCCCTTTACATATTTATAAGCATTGATAAGATTCCTTCTCAGACTTTCTTCTCCAGGATGATCAGTCCCAGGTCTCTCCCAGACCCTGATTATCTTTCTGGCCTTTCACTGGAGTCACTCCAGTAGTTCCCTGTCTTTCTTGAACTTCAGAGCCCAGTACTGAACACAGTACTCAAGATGTTCATTGCAAGGGAATTGCAGGTGTAGGAAGCTATCAGTAGAAGTTACCTCTAATGGTTAATTTTGATTAAGATTTCAAAGAGAGACATTTCAGTGCTCCATATTCATTTTATTATGAGGTCTAACTCTTGCTCGGGATAAGGTACTAAGTATAATTTCCTTATACATCTTTGTCCAGAAAGAAATTTAATTCTGAGTTTTAAAAGAATAGGATAACGTTTTCAATTCATGGCTGTGGGGAAGGGCTAATAGCAAATGTTGGTATAGTTGTTTCTAGATTCTGCTACAAATTTCCTACAAATTGTTATATAGCAGAGAAGAATCTAAATGTTAAAAAGCAGTGGAAGGGATCCTAGTGTCACAACTTTTCTTTCATTCTGTCTAGATGGCCTCTTCTGGAAGGCCAGCAAAACTAATTTAGTCTACTCTCCCGATATCTATGAATGAATCACAGAATTGTAAGGGTTGAAAGGGACATCCAGAGATCATCGAACCCCTTTCAAAGCAGGCTCCCTATAGCAGGCTGCACGGGTAGGCGTCCAGGCAGTTTTTGAATATCTTCAGAGAAGGAGAATCCACAACACCCGCTCAGCAGCACATTCCAGTGCTCCATCACCTTCACTGTGAAGAAGTTCCTTCGCATGTTGGTGCTGAATTTCATATGCTCCAGTTTACAGCCATGAACTTTTACTGTCGCTTTTCTCACTTCTGCCAATGATTTTGAACTCAGCTATTTCATGTTCTCTGTCACCGCAGTGACTAACAATTAGCGCTTTGCCTTCTCTTTACAAGAATCAAATCTAGCAGGGCATCTTTCCTAGTAGGCTCCCTGTAATACCTCTACCAAGAAGTTCTCATCAGTGTTTTTTTCAGAATTTCTTGATCCTGTTTGTAGCAAGTGTGTGGTATTTCTAATTAACATACAGGAAGTTGAAGTCACCTGTAAGGGTGAGAGTAACTGATCCAGAGGTACTACTTTATTTCTTACAGGGTAATACACCAGTGTTGTTCTTCTGTCTGGATGACCTATGTAGTAGACTCTCACAGCAACAGAGGCTCTCAGTTGTGTCATTGCCAATGGCATGCACCATACAGCTTAGCCTCTCTGTTACACACAGCACCACCCCACCTCACCCTTCCTGTGTCTCCCTCCTAAAAAAGCCCAGGACTATCTACTCTGACAGACATCCCAGGACTCTTTCTATCAAGTCTTGCCAGTTGTGACACAGCTCTGAAACTGACCCAAGGCTTATGAATCCTCCTTGTTCTTCATGCTGTATGCACTTGTGTAGAAAAGAAACCTATTTAAACCAAGGCAGATTACAAAATTAGGATTTGAGCACATGAATACTGTTTTCATAGGCTCCAAAGAATACTTAAACATAATCTTATTCTCTACCAATCATAAGAATTATTTTCCCTACCCTCAAAGTTTACATCATATAAATTTAAAACGTCTACATTTGGTCTGTCCTGATAGCAAGTTAATTCAGGGAATTTATATAACATACTGGACAGAACTGAGAATGCATCGCTGCTTTGCTGACCGGTGCATCCAGTTTTGTCTTAGCTGCAAGCTACGTTGCGAGAATTATGCTGGCTAGGTATCTCTAGATCTTACTCCTCAAATGAGTGCTTTTCAAATGCAAATATTTTTTGTGACTTCTGTAAGATTGGTAGAAGTTGTATAATGATGACATATGTTCTATTAAAAGTTTGCAGAAGGTAACCTTAGAATGCAAGAATGGTATCACGTTGACCAAGAAGGAGCAAAAATTGACTAACTGTTGCCAAGCTAAATGTGCTTTTTTTGAGAAGTATTTGTTTTATTTACAGTTGAGAAACGTGTTCGTCCATTAGTACTGGTTGTTAAGAAGTGGGCGAGTTTTCATGACATAAATGATGCCAGCCGTGGTACTTTAAGCAGCTATAGTCTTGTATTGATGGTTTTGCACTATTTACAGAGTAAGTATGTTTTTTGCATATTAAAACTGTCATTTTTGAAGTTTATATTTGTGCAGCTTTCCTCTTTAAAAAATGTTAAACATTGGCAGAAATCATCTTCCTCATAGAAAAATCTGAGAAGGAGGTGATTTTACTTCATTTCCCAAGTGGTGTGATTTGGTATAAAAGTGGACCTACTCTCTGGAGGTGGTTATCAGCTTTAAAAAGAAAAAAAGAAGGAAAAAAAAACAAACACAGAGTTTGCAGGACACTGTTTAAAATAAACTCAAGCTCTAGTTCTTGAAAAACATGCATTTGTTGAAAAGGGCTAAGCTTGAAAACAATTTCTTTTTAAATTTTGGGAACTTTGAAGCGAATTTGAGACAAATACTGAGGGAGTGTTTTTTCTTGTTCTCACATGCAAAAGACTGAATGGGGAGGGGATATACCATGTGGTTAGACTTTGCTCTGATCTGGATTTTTGTTTTGTGAAGTGACTGATGTTGAAGACTATTAGAACTCGGGATATTTAACTTCAAGGGGCAGAATCT
This sequence comes from Perdix hodgsoniae, assembly GCA_035772895.1. Lineage (NCBI taxonomy): Eukaryota > Metazoa > Chordata > Aves > Galliformes > Phasianidae > Perdix > Perdix hodgsoniae. Next base: position 19,205,460 of record JAPSGF010000003.1, read on the forward strand.
TTTTCTTGTGTTCACAGTATGTTGAAATATTCATCTATTTGGAGCAGGAGAGCTTTACCTGAAGACTGAGGACCCCTGCTGAGAATTCAGGAAAGCTATACAGTCTAAAAAGGTTCCTGAGGAATAGTTTGAAAAAGCTTTCCCCCATCCCTTTCTGACACTAGAAGACCACACTTGTAATTCTGCAGTTTGCAATTCCTGCTTAAGACTTAAGGAATCACGTAAGAAGTCATTTAACTCAGTATGAGTTCTTCTTTGCTTATTGTGAGATAAGTAATTTCACAAAGGAAGGCAAGAAACCACTGAAGAGCACATCACATGGAGTAACAAACCTGTAAAACTATTTTCTAAATTCCTATCAGTTCACACACAAACTTTGTTTTGCTGCTTAATTCTCTGTTGTTTTTTTTTAAAAATACACTAGTAATTCTTTCCACTCATTTCAACTTTTTTTTTTCTGTCAGTTTGTGTAGGTTTTTTGTTATTTTGACTTTTTTCCCATTTTTGAATCATATGAATCATAGGAGGGCTTGGGCTGAAAAAGACCTCAAGGATCATCAAATTCCAACCCCCCTGCCAAAGGCAGGATTGTAAAGCACTTAATCAAGTACTAGATCAGAGTGCCCAGGGCCCCATCCAACCTGACCTTAAACAATTTCAGGGATGGGGTATCTACATCTTCTTTGGGTAACCTGTTCCATCTCTCAGCAAGAAAAAAATAATTTCCCAACATCTAATGTAAATCCTCTTTCATTTAAAACCATTCCCCCTTGTTCTATCACTATCTACCCTTGTAAAAAATTATTTCCCTCACATTTCCCTCACATACAAAGTCCCTTTAAATACTGGAAGACCACAGTGGGTTCTCCCCTCAGCCTTCTTTTTTCTGGGCTGAACAAGCCCAGTTCCTTCAGCCTGTCCTCTCAGGAGAGGTGCTCCAGTCCTTGGATCGTCTTCATGACCCTCCTTTGGACCATCTCCAGCAGCTCCACATCCTTCCTTTGTTGGGGGCCCCAGCCTTAGATATAGTACTCCAATGGGGTCCTCACGAGAGCAGAGTAGAGGGGGACAGTCACCTCCCTGTCCTTGCTGGCTACCCCTCTTCTTATGGCACATAGGATACCATTGGCCTTCTGGGCTTCAAGTGCACACTGCTGGCTCGTACTAAGTTTTTCATCAAACAGGACTCCTAAGTCCGTCTCAGTAGGGCTGTCATCAAAGAGTTCTTCTCCCAGTCTGTATATATGTTAGGGTTTACTTCAGCTCAGTGCAAAATTATGCACTTTGCTTTGTTAAACTTTTTTGTTTGTTTGTTTTGTACTGTTAATCCATTAGAAAAATGCAGTGTTTAGTTCATCTGACAGCTTATTTGGCCTGGAATGAAGAATGCTTGCTATAGAGTGAGTAGCCAACGATTTATTAGTTTCAAAATCATACTACACTCACTCTGTTCTAGGGTGGGCTTTTTTATGATAGTTGACTCAGGCTGGTAGTTTTCTTTCAGCTCAACAATATCTGTGGTAGAGGACCTAGGAGCATGGCAACTGAGCATTTCTGTGTAGATCCTTAATAAAATGCAAATGTTTATATACATATATGATTTATTTGGAGGTTTAAAAAGGCCGAAATAATTTTTATGTGCAAGATTGGAAATGTTGGGAGCTATGTTGTGGTACAAAGATTGCCACATAAAGGTGAAGCACAAGCAGGAAAGGTGAAAAATATCTTTATATAGTCTTGCAATTAGTGAACATCTGAACAGTGACTTGATAAGCATTTAGTGATTAATATTGCAGTTTTACTGGGAGATGCCCTTTTCAGTTGGCAGTTTATTCTCTAAATCTATTTTCAGTGTCAGTAACTTCAGTGTTCAGTAACTGGACACTGTGAGTGAGGAATTTCTTCTATTGATGCTGTGTACGGTCATGATCGTCCAATTATGGGTTATGCATCAAAGTACAAAAGAAATAGTAGCACTTACTAGCAAGTATAAATGTGTAGGTCTGAAGTAGTGTTAACAACTTTGCAAGCATGAGAGCATATGCTGTAGTCATTTGTGGCATCTGCCACAACTGTCTGATACAGAAGAAATTTTGAATAATTCTTTTCATGGAAATCTGTCTGATCAATCAGCTTCCTAAGGCATAACAGAAGTCTGCAGATCAAAAGAGCCTTTTAACTGTGCTTTGTCATCTTTACTGCCTAAAAAAAGGCAGTAATTTGGTCGTGCATCTAGCACCTAATCTTTTGTTCCTGCAAATCTGAAGTTATTTTTTTACTTCTACTACATGTATGTGATAATAGTGAAGGCAGCTTATGTCCCAGTCACACAGTTTTCTAATGGGGCTTTTGTTGATGGTACTAGGGAAGAAAAAAAAAAAAAAGTAATTTAAAAGCTTTCTTGAGCAGGAGACAGTGTCTTTATCTTCACCAGGCAAGCTTTTTTCCTTTACTTCTTAATGCATTTCAGTGTTCTCATACTTGTACAGAAAACTTAGAACCTTGGCTTGAGTTTATTTCTCAAGTACATCAGTGTCTTATGAATGAGCCTTCCTCCAGGTAGCAGGTCCAACTGTCATTGTAAACTAGGAAAACAGAAACTTGTGGCAAATGCTAGTGGTAAGTAATTTTTCCACATGACTCCATCCTCTCAGTATATTGTACAGACCCAGATGAAGTATCTTAATTACTCATATTACCTGGATTTTGTTGCCATTTCTTTCATTATGGCAGAGGACAGAAAAATATTCCAAACCGTATAGAAATAAAATACTCTTTCATATTTGTGAACACCCACAAAAAAAAAAAAAAAAAAATTATTCAAGCAACTGCTAGTTCACATATAATCTTTGAAAGTATCCCAAGCATACTGTGAGAATTCTGCTGTTCTTATTTTTGGTCCCTGTGGAAGAGGGATTCTTTAACATCCTTTCTCTGTGAGACCTTGTTTGAAGGTTGAATCAGGACCCATGTTAAGGTCCTGTATGCTGAACTTAATTATCATTTTTGCTTGTGAATGATGCAGGTAGCTGTGTAGAAAGATATGGTAATGTTGGAAGTTCAGAACAAGAACTGTGCTAACAGTGCTGTCAATGCTCTGATTCTTTAGAAGGATGTTGATACTTTAAGATTTTTTTCTGTCCACCTTTAGCACCACCAGACTTGGGAGATAGTTTTTTCTCTCTTAATTTTATTGTGCAGTTTGTTTTCCCATTTATGGCTTATAAAAGTTATAATTGTTTTGTTTATGTTGTGTTAGTATTGTTATTGTCTGTATGATCTTAATATCCCATTTGCCATTCAGTAGACCAGCTACGAGCATTTGACTTTATTTATGTTACATGGATAGGAACAGCTATTAAGTGTTGGCTGTTCTATCTTAAAGTTATATTCAAGACTCAGTATATAATACTTAGCAGCTGAAAAGTGCTTTCTTATGCAGTGTATAGAGATTTCCAGTGCTTTGGCAGAATCATTTTAAATTGAGGGGAAAAAATGAGTGAAGCTATAATTTTGGAAATCTAGATGAATTTCTTGTAACAATGAACATAAATTTTCAAAGTCAAGTAGTATCCATCTGCTTTAGATTTTTCATGTCTTCTGCAAATAGCAGTGTCTTAGTAACACTGTCTTCTCTTAGCTGAATTAAGTCCTTATACTATTATATACAAAATAAAGTAATAAAAATATTTATGGAGTAATTTTTACTTAATGTATGCAAGTGGAGCTCATAGTAGATAGAATTTTAGTCCAGTTCTTTGAAGTAATCGGTGATACTGTTTCCTATGAATTACATTGATGTGAATCACAGCAACTTTGAACTTTTTTTTTATAGCCCTACCTGAACCCATCCTTCCATCCCTCCAAAAAAATTACCCTGTAAGTGTTTCTTATGTATTTACTACATCGTGTATGTATATGAAACTGCTTATCTAAGATACATGAATTCTTAAGTGTCTGTAATGGGTTAAATTAAACAGTTTGTAAGCCTGGTCATTGACAGAATAAACTTAAGTGTAAAAGGGGCAATTTGCTTCTTTTGATCATTTCTTTAGTGAAAACAACTTATTTTATAAGAGAAGAGTTCACTCAGAAATGTGTGCTAATGACAGCTGCTGACCTAATTCTCTTTATGGTGAACTGAAAATATCCCTGTATCCTCTGCAACTTTGACTGCTATTTCTTAATAAGTTTAGCAGTGTTGTTTCTGTCCAATTGTGTTATTTCACTTTTCTGTACCTTCCAGCAGTTGTTGAGTTGCCTGATATTTTTTATTTCAGAGACTGAGTAAGGTATGTTTGAGACATTGGTAACCTCACAAAATTGTAACAAGAAAATGCCCTTTTGGCACAGCCTTTGCAGCTGTATCCAGATCATACTTTGTTGATTTCCAGGGAGCTCTGTGAATCTGTATGCTTTTAATCCTCTGCAGAATTACTACTGTAATTAGTGAGCTTTTATCTAATTTCTTATCTAAAAATAATAGCTGTTCTCTTAAATACTTGAGGACAGAAGAATTGTTCCTGAGTAGTCCAGCGTCATCATTTATCTAGAAAAATTCCTCATGCCTTCCTCCTAATTTTCATTTCAGTTGCTCTTTTTAAAATTTTTCTTTGTTCATTGTTGCTATGTCTTGATGTCCCTGTAGAGGTATGTTTGTTGGGTTTTTTTTTTTTTTTTTTTTTTTTTTTACTGTTGCTAATAATTATGTGGAGATAGTGTCAGAAAGTCACACTTTGTTTTGCATATACTCCCTATAATACTGTAAAGGAAATATTTCATGATGCTATCAGTGAGAAAATACTGTGGTGTCAGCCATCTTGGGCAATTAGGGTAATCAAGATGCAGAAGAAGCCTTTGAGCCAATAGTAAATTAAAGGTTTATTTATTCCTGTTTTGTAACCCTTCTTAGGTATACTTTTGATAAATTTTGATGGTGTTTATTTTTTCTCTGATTTTTGCAGTACCATATATCTTCTAACCTCTTCATTGCTGCAAACAATGCTTTGGTAGAATCATTTTAAATTGAGGGGAAAAAATGAGTGAAGCTAGTTTTCTAGTTCTTGCATGTTTAGCTTTATCTCCTGAATTTTTTTAATTACTAAATTTGTTAATTATGTTTGCCTAAATTTTATATAATGTAGTATTTTGAGTCTTTGTAGCATGTAATTTAAAGAAAACAGCTGTGAGAATCAGTAACATATAGTTGTTTGTAACAATTCAAATTGTAGTGTATGAACTGTAGACATGTCTTCAGAGTACAGTACAAATATTAATGATTAAAACAAGTAAAGCAAAAATATATACAATGCCATAACTCTGAAAATGCTGATGAGCATATACAAATGCAAATTTTCAACTGTGAAAGAGTTAAATCATTTACAGGTTTCTGTGTTTCCAGAACACTGCTGTAAGAATAGCATTTTTATCCTGTCTCAGCATAAATTTTTGTTTCTTATCTTGCCTTTGGAGAATCAAGTAAATATAGGATTAGTAATAACATTAAAAGAGCACTCTATGATTGCCACAGAATAGAACCAAAACTGTGGATTAAGATATTAAAAGAAACAAAGCATCCTGGAAATTTGCAAATACATGTTCCATTTACACTCTGCATTAGGAATATAGTTAAGTATTTAAAATGTGCTGCAGAGTTACAACCTCTGAAAACTGATACTGAAAAGAAAATGAAAATGAGAAATACACCAAAATGATTTCGGTCTTGTATGATGTAGTAGTAATTACAGAGCATAAGCAAATCCCAATTTCCAAAAAAAAAAAAAATTTTCTTTCTTGTGATTGCAGGTGATCAAATCTGAGTTTCTGTTCTAACACTGCACATAAATACTGCTTAGCTGCTTCTGAAACAAGCCACCCTACTTAGTCTGTTTTTCTTCAAAAATCACAATTGCAGCTCTTTCTGCAACCTGAAAATACTTTTTTGCTTTGAAGGAAGTACTTGCTTTAGATCATAGGTACCACGTAAAAATCACATGCTTATCTTGAACGAGAAACAAAAGGCAAATTCTATGACTCAATATATCACTATCACAGATGTGAACGATGGTAAGTCCTGGAGTGCTGCCAGATCTGCCCACCTGTGCATTCTGTTGCTGTGTGGCATGTAGTCCAGCTGGCAACAAGCTGACTTTTTGCAGAAGTGCTGAAGCATATCATACATGGAGTTAGATTCTGGGGATTCCAGGCTGTCCGGCCAGATGAAATAAATAAGAGTAGCCCACAGAATGCATCAGTCTGTTCTGAAGTTTATACAGAACTTGCTTCTGTTTTGGATTTTCACAGATGATCTCTGGAGATCCTGTAATAGCTTAGGTCATCACTGCTTCTGAAAGAAAAATGTACTTAACTTAAATGCCACATTCTGTGTTCAAGTTTTTTGTGTGTAAGTCTACTTCAGGTAGCTTGGGTAGAGAAGATGCTACTGCAATTATATGGCAGAGTGCAGGCTCATGTTAGAGCTAGTAGGTTTGAGATGCAAGCTTATGCTGTGAGAAAAAGAAATCAAATCTTCTTTTTGGATTGAGTGTTTCTATATTGCAGTAATGGTAACTTGATTATAACTGAATTATTTTCACCTACACTATGTTAGTTCAACTGCACCCAGCTTGGTGTAGTCTATCTTTCTCAGCCTCTGCTCATGTTGTTCTAATAGATTGTAAATGCAAGTCTAGTTGGGAGATTGTCCCATGTAAAAATTCTTCAATGAACTGAAGGCGAGGGTCAGTGTCAGAGAGTCCTGTATGAGATGATTCTGCTTGAGCTCATTGGAGTGATTAATATCTAACAGAACAGCACAAGAATAATAGAACCTTTTTCTTATAAGTTTTTCTTGAGCTTCTAATGAACAAATAAAGGACAGCTTTTGTTTTGTAAAAATAAAAAAAAAATTAAAAAGTGCTCCTAGATTAAGGTTGTATGTGTGTTTGTGTACATATTCTAATTTTATTTTGACAGGAATCTTTTGATCCTACTATGCAGCTGCATCTTGTTCATCAGGCACCATGTACCATTCCTCCTTACCTCTCAAAAAACGAGTCAAGTCTTGGTGAACTGCTGATAGGTTTCTTCAAATATTATGCCACAGAATTTGAGTAAGTAATAAGCTCATCTTAGTGTTTTAGAATACTTAAATTTTTTCATTTCTTCAGTATATAATCATTTTGTGATTCTTAAACAGTAAAGAAGAATAGTAATGCAGGAGTAATAACTGACAGGAGAAACGAATGAAAAAAAAAAAAAAAGGAAAATAGGAATGCTAATAGAGAATTTGATGGCTTTTTCTAACCTAGGCATTGTATTCTGTCAGATAAGAAATTAAAAGCAAAACAAAACAAGAAGAAAACCTATGTATCTGGCTAGGTTTTCCAGCATTCAGTGTAAAATATTTAAGTAATAGACTGACAATATTTAGCCTAAAAATGTAACAATTATCCTTAACAAATCCTGTTTGAAAACTGTGTAGTTTTGAGAAGTCAGGTTGGGAAATGTAACACCTAATGCAGTAACTTATGATACTTTCAACTCCTCCTACTATGGAAATTAAATTTAGTTTTACTGTTGACTTTGTCATATCTGTATCCCTGTTAACTTTAAATCCTGTTTCAATATGAGGAGAGTGTTTGCCTTGAAGTTTTCAAAATTCCACGTAGTTTTGTAAAACTGTGAACTGGATGAAGAAGAAATACCCAAATTATTACCCTTGTTGATGAAAAGGCAAACAAAAAATGTTGAAACATTTGTTGTGTGTGTGTGATAGCGAGCCGGTAAGAATAAACATAGTGCCACACAGTATATGATAACTTTGCTTTGAGGCTGTTGATAGAAACAGTGTGATAAGTGGGAATATGGACGAGTTTAATAGACACAACAGGAGGCTGTTAGTCGTATCTTTCATTGAGCTATTGTTTTTTATTGCTACAATCAATATATTTTTCAGTCTTTTCCTGTAGAACATTTACTAGTCTTTTTATGCACAGATTTTTTTTACAGTTTTATTTCGGATGATACAGCTCTGAAGTCAGATCACAACTAACTGTGCCAGTTATTGAATTGCATTGTGTTTGGTTAAAAAGATTACTAAAGAAAATACTACTTCAGTTTTCGTAAAAGTGCTTCTTACAGATTTCCGTCTGTGTTACAGGACACAATACTACAGAGTTTAATACACAGGATCCATTTTGCTGAAAGAACAGTGTATAATGGTCAGCAGTAATCATATATGAAGATAATCATTTTGAACAGAATAAGCAATTGAAATTACTTGTGTGGATTGTGTAGCTGATCAATTCTAAGATGTATTGGTCAGGAACATAAAAGCAGGGTTGAGATGCATTATTTTAAATTTCCCTCTCAAGCTAGCAAAGGCCAATAGATATTTCAGTTAAAATGTATATTTTATTTTACTTGAAGCAGTGAATAATACTTGATAGCAGGATGGATCTAAAGAATATGACCAGAAGTCATTTTATCACCTTGTGTTGTTCAAATATACTGCAGGTTACCTTGTATTTGTACACTGCTCATTCCACTGTCTTTTTCTGAGCTTTTTGTTGTGTATATAAGAAGTAAATTTTCTTCCCCTTACTACTAACATTGTGATGTGGAAGTTCCTGCATAGATAAGACTATAAGGGCAAAGCTTATACAGTTTATCAGCATATTTGGAAATTATCTTGCTTGATAGAGTTGCATGACATCAAGCTTGTAGAGTTCAAGTCTGCATGATGTTTCACCAGCTGGCTATATGTATGCTTATAACTCCATTTTAACTTTCACTGTTAAAGCTCTGCAGATCATGAAGGGAATGTGACAAAGTATAAAAATGTATGGAAAGATTCATGATCCTTGAGGTCCCTTCCAACCCTGGCCATTCTGTGATTCTGTGAAAGTATTTGCAAACTGGTCCCTGTTTACGAGGCCCTCCTTAAAAGAGTGTCTGATTTCACTTCTACCTCAGTGAGTGAAGGCAGCAGGTTTCCTCTTGGCTGCCGTTTTGCATAAAGACCTTGAAGTAAGGCCTTGCTGCAATGAAAATACTGTTAGGGAACATAATGATTGGCATCTTTAGGGGACTTGCTGCTTTTAAGCTTCTTGTTTCAAGTTGAGATTATTCCTTGGTTAAGTTATATTTGGTGGACATGATCAAAAATGAGCTACATTGTCTTGATAAAATATAAAGCACAATTCCTGACAGCTCCCTTCAGGGCACAATTAGGTAACAAGGTGATCATATTCTTCAATATGTTTGCAGTTTTTACACATTTCTTAAGCCAAAGCTACTTACAGAAATAGATGATAGTAATGCTTTAGAAAATATAAGCTTTTAACTCATACACAGGCTTACACCTGTTTTTCTATCAAATTCTTGCATTCTACATGTGGTACACTTATATGATGTGGGCAGTCACACCAGAAATAACTGATGACTCAGATAGCTGTTCAAATGGTTGTTGCTAGCCTGTGGATTAGAATACAAAGATGTAGAATATTCACTTTGCATTGGCAATTGTGGAGATGTGTGCAATTCAAAGTGGTTAAAATCAATAAACAAATCATTTGCTGTTGGTAATACACTTCTTACTCATGCTGATTTTGGTACCAAGGCAGGATTAATGAAGATTTAATGAGGTAAACTAGTTGTTTTCATGTTCACATACAAAGCCTTTTAAACAGATAGAAACATATTTTATTGTTGCTGCTTACTAAACCAGTATATTATAAATGTTTTTATTTCTTGATGAAGGAGAAAGCCAAGTTTAACCTAAAGAAAAAAAAGATCAAGAGCAAAAGTGGGTTTTGAGGTGAAATAATACTTCAGCCAGATAGTTGAACTGCTTGCTTCTTCCAGTTACAACCAGTGTTCTGGAGCTGTAGTTTTCCTGTGATAATCCAGTTTCTTGTTTTTTCTTTTTGTGTGGTTTTCTTTGTTTGTTTATTGTTGAACAGCAATATACATGCTCTGTGGAATTACAGGCTGACTTTTAAAAGTGATTTTAATCATGAGCTGTACTTGAGCTAACTTGTAGAATCTCTGGCACTTTTAGCTAGTGTAAACTATCTTATCAGTACTGACTTAATGCCCTTATGACAGCTGGTCTATGATCTGTGGGGCACAGAGTTCTTCCAGACTTAAATGATGATTTACATTGCCTGTATCTTTGCATTACGTCAAAAGATCCATACAAGCAGGAGATCTGGTCAGATGTACATAACACCAGTTCAGCTAGCAGCATGCTACCCAGTTATTTCTTACCCCAATAATTGGGGTGTATCATGATCAGTTGTTGGAATTTCAGGCTTTTTGCTGTGATATGGCAGTCATCTGGTCTAGTTAAAAACAACTGAAAAATGGCTGGGTAGAACTGGTTGAGAACATAAAACTTAATATTGCTCTGGCTGCCATTACGTTTGGCATATGCCAAGCCTCAAAAAGATTGCCCTCTAAACTGCACTGCTGTTCCTGTTTCAGTGTGATCATTTCTTATGGTTTCATTGTTGTAAAACTGCAGCATGCAGTAGCTTACATTCAGAGGCTGTTTTGAGTTATTCTAAATTTTGTACAGTTACAGAATATCTAAATTACCACGTATCAGAAAGTACTAATATTTTGTATAAGCTTCGTGCGCTGGGAAACCTTATCTGTAAGCGTGCTCTCTTTTTCTCTCTTGATCATTGAATGCACATTAATGAAATGCTTTGTCTTCCTCTGCTCTTAAACTCTTTTCCTGAATAAATATCTGAAAAATTTATGAGACTGTAATTTATTTTGAATTTAGAAATAAATGTAGGACTCCGTATTCAAGATGACATGGAAACCTGTGATGTTCTGTTTTGCAGATGTTTTCATAAATATACTAAAGTGCTTGTGGAGTTCTTGTTTCCTACAAAGCATTCCTTACTTTTATACAGTACTTCACAGTAACTTTCTCATTACTGTAAAGTGCTATAATATATAGGCTTGTGACAGAGCAGTATGACAGTTTATTAATGTAAACAGACATTATTCATTCAGAATTAAAAGTTTAAAGGTCTGCAATTTGTTTTCCTTTTCCCTAGTTGGAGTCATCAAATGATTTCAGTTCGTGAGGCCAAAGCTATTCCAAGACCTGATGATGTTGAATGGAGAAACAAGTATATATGTGTAGAAGGTAAAATATAAAGCTACGTTATCATTTATAACTACTAAGACACTAAATCAATCACTTAAATATGAGCACCATAAAATTTAATAATGTGCATGTCAAATATATGTATGCAGTAAATGAAGTTTAATCAGTGTAAATAGTGTTGGAAACAGTCTTACTGAAAACATTTGAGAAGGAAGCTTTAAGTTCTGTAGTGTTTAAAAATAGTTTCCCTGACCTTTTCTTCAAGAAGATTCATTGCCCTGTTACTTTTGGCACGGTAATTAAGGCTTTGATAAGGAATGGCCTTTATGGACAGTAGTATGCTTGGCTGCTCTGTAAAAATAGTCTTCAGTTTTGCCAAGACTGATCTTCTGAAAAAACAGAGTGGACCATATTCAGGTTCCTCTGTAAGAATATTATTTGTTCTAGTAATACTTTGGCACTTCATATCTTAGAAGTAAATAAATTATGCATATGTTGATCCACTTGCAGCTACTATTTTTGATGGACTTTTGCATGTGCAGTTTCCACAGAGGATGTATGATACCCTCCAGAACTGGAGGTGAAACCCAGGCTACGTTTTGGAATCACTGGTCTTAGCACCTGTAGTTCAAGCTGGAAATTAGCACAATGCAAGAACCTATTTCTTGTTCTCTTGTTGCTTTTCAACTGCCATCAGTAGTCTACATGGAGAAGGTCTACGTGGAGAAGCCCAGACCAGGAAAATTGAAAATAATAGAGAAGGATTGTGATGTTAGAGCAGAGTATGAAAATAAAAGTAGGGAAGGGACTGGGAGCTATCATGTAGACTGAAAAGAGTTAGCACTGTGAAGATGAAAGAAAAAAGAAAAGCAAGAGTCAGAGTGCAGCAGGTGAAGGCAAATTTGCTGGAGAGGAAACTGAAAAGCAACCAGGGAGCAGAAGAAGTAGAATTAGAAGTATCTGGTTTAGGACATCGAGGTAAGAAGCAAAGGTCTGAAATGTGAAAGGTGGCTTGGGTTTTAGCTTTAAATAAATGGGAGACTATGGGGATTAGGACTTCAAAGATCGAAGTTTTTGGAAAAAAGAGCTTGGATAGGAGCCAAACAGTATGGCCAGAGATGCTGAGTGACTGCAGAAATCCTGTGGTGGAGGGGATAGGCGCAATAAGGCAGAAGGCCTGTGATTTAGATGCAGGCATTCCTCAAGAGTTGTGGCAGGGTGGATGTACACTGTGTGTGTGTGCACATAATTTTATGTGATTGTGCTACTGTGTGCAGAGATTACGAACAGGTAAAATCAGCTATTATTTGGTTGGAGCTCACTAACTTGGCTGTAAATCATATGAATGGCTATGTCAAGCCACGTGATGAAATTCCTGTCCCTTATGTGGACATTTGGAAAAAAAATGAAGGAAAAAAAAAAGAAAGAAAAAAGAAGTCATGAAAGGAGAACAAAAAACAAAACACCAACAGTTGTAGGATAAAATACACTGAAACCTATAAAGACGCTTCACATTTGACTTTGCTGTCTCAGAGTTAAGAAATGTGAGAATTCAAGAGTATCTGTGCAGCTGAAGTAATCTGGGATAGTGTTGTGCAGAAATTGTTGAGGCTGTGTTCTGAATGTGGGAGGTGGGAACGCTCAGCAGCTGTGCCTTCTGCTGTCACATGATGCTGATGCTCTGTGTTACAAGGCGGCTGCCTGTATGTTTCAGGCTTTCAACTTTTTCATGGCATTTCAATGTGGTGGAATAATAAGATTCTTTTTCTGCAAAGTTGGAAAATAGAATATTAGCATACAAAACATCCACTTTAGAACTTGTGTTAAATATTCTTGATTGTATATAACTTTTTAAAGACTACATTTTGCATCTGAACTATTAAAACAGCAAAATGATCTGTAGTTGGTATTTCCTATTCTTTCCCATTATGATGTGCTTCCATTAGAAATGTGTTTAATCATTGAATTCAGAGCTTTTACTTATAAATTGGAAGGGAAAAAAAAAAGCATTTCTTATTTTTACTCAAAGTAGGCTTCATGCTTTCAAAAGCATTTCTTATTTTTATTCAAAGTAGGCTTCATGCTTTCAGCAGCTGTTGAGCGGAAACTATTTGGATAAACTTCTTTATAATTTGAGAACAAACTTTTGAAAGCGAGCCAAATGTGTCAAAATATTATGGTTTCCAAGTCTGTCAGGACTAACATTTTTATTGATTGGTATTGTGCATTTTTTAATATTTCAAATGTATTTATTAATAGATCATAGAACTGTATGTATACAAGTTGCTATAAATCTCCATGTAGCAATTTATTTAGGCTTGCTCAAAGAAAAAATTGTGCTTTAATTTTTATCTGTCTAGAGACTGATTCTCACTTTGTTTCTGCTTTTTGAGAAACAAAATAGCAGAGGTGCTGTTTTCAACCAGTTTAAAATTTGGCAGGCAATTAACCACTATAGGGATAGAGAGAACACTGCTTTTACTGGTGCATACTGCTTGTCAGAATCTCTAAATTGATGGTTATTATTCTGTTTTGAGGTTAAATATTGTCTATATCAAACAATATTATATGTTATCTTAAAAAAAAAAAAAAAAAAGATTAGAAATGCTCAAAACCCGGTAATTTTATGAGATACTCAATTAGCAGTCACTTAGGGAAACAGGACCAAAAGCTTTCTACTCTGTTTCTTATTTGTTTTTATACCAGACATTAAAAATAATAATAGAAATAATTCTTCAGGGTTTGTTTTGTAGCAGTTCTGGAATTTTATGATTATTTATGTTTTCATTTGAAAGAACGATGCCTTCTTAGCCTTTCCCTCAAAAATTGGTGTTCAAGTTGCATTACATTTTTTTCCTTTAATATTCTCAGTGTGTGAACAAAGTAACTTATGATGGAGTCTTACTGTACAGATGGTTAGAAAGTGCAAAGTGGTGTAAATAGTTGCTGATTGCAGAAGTATTTGTACTGTGCTTCAGGGAATGAATTTGTCTGTTGACATCTAGTAAATATGCAAGAAAAAAGGGAAGATGTGAGTCAGTTTTTTGTGTCTAGGAAGAGTGCCTTTTCCCCTGTGAGTTAAGGAAGATTGTACAGCTGTGGTCTTGTTAATTCACAAAAATCTCACTTGGCTCAAAATAAATACTTAAAAGATCCTAGCATTAAAGGAACAGTTATATGTAAGACAAACAAAAGTAGTAATGTACTGTTTCACATGCTGAGTGATGTGGAATTCTTTGTAGTAGTAGATCAGTCTAACCAAAGACATCTTTGGTACTAGATGACTAGGTAATTTACTAGTTTAATTGACAGCTTTCTGTTTCAATCAAAATTGTTTGATGCATTCTAAAGAAAGATAAATCTGCCCTATAAACATGCATTAAAAACTTTATATAGCTAGTCTGAAGAAAAAACAGAAACTTCCCAAATGCAACATATACTGCTTGAAATTATTTATTTGATTTAAAGAGGTTTCAGTAATAAAACTCCAGTGCCACAGAATATATTCCAAATTTCAAGTCCCAATCTGTGCAATGTTGTAATCCCTTCTGATGTCTGTTTAGTGCTTTATTTTCCCTTATGTCCCTATTTGAATAAAAGCAATTCACAACCAACTGTTGTGGTTTAACAGAAGTTAGGTAGCCAGGCAGCACACAGCTGCTTTCTCTTTCCCCCTTCTCAATAGAGGAAGGGCAGAAAATACAATGAAAAAAAATTCTTGAGATAAGGATACCAGTCAGTCTTGAATTACCATGATGGTCCAAACAGACTCAGTGTACGAAAGGTTATTGTAATTTATTGCCAATTAATAATAGGCTAGAGCAGTGAGAACTTAAAGGAAACTAGAGATACCTTCCCTTTATTCACTTTCTCCTACCTCCTCCCCCAGCAACAGGGGCTGTGATCAGTTCATGACTCTCTATCTCTGGCTCTTCTTCATGGCCACCTTTGGTCCCTGCTCCATGTGGGATCCTCCCACGGGATGCCATCCTTTCCTATCTGATGCTGTGTGGGTTCCCCACGGCAGCAGCTCTCCAGGCACTGCTCCACACAGCTCTGTCCCACAGGGCCCACCCTCAGGAGCTGCTCTGGCACTGTCCCACACGCAGCAGCTGCCCAGCCCTCCTGCCCCACCGCAGGCTGCTCCCCACGGGCTGTTCCTGCGTGGGTATCCGTGGGCTGTGCCTCCTTTGGGCCTCAGCCACTGCTGCACCGTGGGTTCCTACATGGCTGCATGGGAAATCTGCTCCATGTAGTGCCCGTGGGCTGCAGGGGGATGGCCTGCTCCTCTGTGGGCCTCTCTGGGCTGCAGGGAGCTGCTGCTCTGTGCCTGGAGCACCTCCTGCTCTCCTGCGCTGATGGTGGTGGCTACAGGGCTGCTTCTCTCCCATTTTCTCACTCCTCTTTTCCAGCTGCTGTTGTGCAGGGTTTTTCGTAACCACGCTCTCCCAGAGCTTCTTAACCTCTTTCTTAACCATGCTCTCCAAGAGCTCACCCAGCATGATTCATAGCTCAGCTCTGGCAGCAGCAAGTCCCTGCTGGAGCAGTGGAGGCTGGCTCTGATCTGACATAGGGTGGTGCTGGGCTCTGCTCACAGAAGTCATCACTTTCCTCATACCAAAACCTTGCGGTGTAAACCCAGTATGCCAAATGAATAAAAAAAAAAGATGCATTTTTATGCTTTGCTGGCTTTTTAAGACTTTAATACATTCCAGCAGTCTGAAATATACCTGTTACTTAAGTAGTTGTCTAGTAAGGCAACAAAGACTTAAGAAATCTTTTTTCTACTGACTCATAATACATAATTGTTTAGCACTTGTTACTTTAGCACCTGTTAGCAAGTTTTATCAGGAGCAAGTAGCACTGCAATCAAAAAAAATGTTCCGGAGCATTAATTGTTATTAGGGAAAAAAAAAATGGAAAACATAAAAACCGTATAAACTTGTAGTCTGATAGCTGCAAACTTTAAAATCTATTGTAAACTTCTGAATAGATATTACAGAATAGATTTTTACAGCCCTTCATAAAAATAATGTCATATCATAAAAAGAGATAGTATTTTAATATCTTTCTGTGTTTCACTGAAACTATTGCATGAGATGAATCTAACATGTAGCAAGTCTCAAAATATTTCCATGTACAAAATCTTATTCTGATATCACAGACTAATACGCAGTCACATAATTACTGATGCATGAGTTCAGCACAACCAACATATTGTGCTTTGCAAGAAATAATGATTTTACAGTGTTTGTGGTTTACATGTTAGAGTGCTTACAGTTTTAGACTATTTTGGATTAATACTACACAGAATTATAAATTTGAGAAAGAAGCTGGAATCAGCTGCTTAAAAGCCTCTTGGGAAGAAATGGTATGTTGACTTTTTTTTTCCTCCTCATTGCTAGCTCTGTGAGATAGAATAGCTGTGGTTTTTGTTTTAACACTTTTAATGTTTGCCTTTGATCTTGCAGAGCCCTTTGATAGGACAAACACTGCTAGAGCTGTACATGAAAAACAGAAGTTTGATACTATCAAAGAGGAATTTTTAAAGGTAAAAATAGCATCCATTTTATTTTTCTGGTCACTTTGGTTTTCAAGATAGCTAAACAAATGATAGTTACTGTACCTGCCTGATTCTAATGTTTATGATTGTCCTTATATCATGTAGTGTATATAAAGTATACTTTATAAGTACCTTGAATATAGATGCATATATTACACATGTGTACTTTTTGTTTGTAAACCTACAAAATAGAATATACATATAAATATGCATAAATAAAAAACTATTCTTAATCTTCTTTAGGAAAATAAAGTAATGTAAATATGACTCACTGCTATTGAGGTGATATCTTTTCCTGTGGCTTTCGTTGCACATTGCACATTCTGGGTAAAATGAACTGTGCATTAAGATAGGAGGGTCAGTGCAATTATTCACAAGTTCATGATGTAAAAGACGTGACAGATGTGTCTTGGAACCCACAAGAATACAGAAGAAAACATTAATAATAACTTTAAAGGCACAGATTCTGCAAATGACAGAATATAACTTCCTTTGTCAATAGTTTTGGTATGTGGACTTTTAAAACAATTATTTTGCAGTTAGAGAATCAATATAATACTTAAATAACGTGAGCATCTGTCTCAGTCTCCAGAAACACAAATCTGTTCTCTTCTTGAAAGGATGTACCTTTCTCAGTAGTCCTCTGCATTTTGTGTACTTTTTGATTATTTTTTCCCTAAGTAAATAAATAAATAAAAATCTCTCCTTTAGAGGAGAAAAATATCAAATTTATTTTTGTGGATCAGTGAGGCTTACTGCTTAAAAGGGTATTTAAATATTGATGGAAAATATGATTTGTCCTTCTAACCCTTCTACTTTTTTTCCTCAGTCTTGGCAGATACTGCGAGACAAGAAAGACTTGAGCTTTGTATTACCTTTGAGAGCCACCATACAGAGAAGATAACAAACTACTTTCATTTTCTCCATATTGGATCCTGCTGAAATAAAGAACAGTATCAAAACCCAGGTTACACCCTTGTTATTTTATGACATGCTTCTCTTGTAATACTTTTGTTAAGTATATCTTTGTAAGAAAAAGACTTCATATTTTATTATTGACATTTATTAGTGCAGTTGTTCACTCAGATATGTGTTTTCTGAGAACAGTTGTATTGTTGATTTCTGGAAGAGAATGTTGTGACTAAAGCAGCAGACCACAGGAATAAAACAGTTATAAACAAAGTATGGGAATGTACTGACGTGTTTCCATAATTTGTGTTATCATCAATTTAACAATGAAATAACTGAAATCAGTGCTAAATAATGTATGAGTCGGTATCCTTAAGGCATTGCACACAAACTCTCCTTATTCAGCAGACAGCTTGTGCTTTCTGTCTGTTTAATGCAGTATGCACTTTTGCTCAGTTTGGCACTTCCCAGTTCTATTTTTCATTTATATAGAACAAAAGCAACAATTTATGAAAATTAAGCTAGATTACAGTTGATAATGTTCTGGAAATTAAGAACTGTAATCTAAAATGGAATTTTCAATCAATAGTTCTACAAGAAAGTTGAACTGAAAAAGGACAATTCAATTTATGTAATTGATTCATGTTCATATAGCAGGCAAGATGATTTTTAGTGTTTTGTTTTACAAATCCAAAGTAGTAGCGATATCTACTTAAAATACCCCCTGCCGTACACTAAGCTGGGATTTTATTTTGATTTCGTGTAAATGTTTGTTAACTGGTAGGCTGCTGTAAATTGATTTCAAATAAGTAATCTTAAAAATTGAAGCTTTTTCCAAACAACAAAGTAATTAAACTTTTTAGACCTGCTGTAGCACGATTTGTGCCTGTCATGTGTTCATTATTGAAGACCAATTCATTGTCAAAGCTGTACTTCTAATTGATGTCAAATGTATATTTTCTTTTTTTTTTTAATATTTTGTATTTTGTCCCGTGGAATAAAGTTTCTAGAGAATACAGCTTTCTCTGATGTTTTGAGTTCTTTTGTATTGGACATTTGATACAGTTCCTATAATTAAGTAGAAAAGGAAATGAATGTAAAGGTCAAGGCACCTGTTACAGATAAAATGGGTATTTTGTACTGTGTCTGGGTACAATTTTCATCTGTTGCCACTTCTAACAAGATTGTGAAACCCTTAAAATTCAAAATAACATTATTTTTCTTGCACAAACTTTAGGTTCTAGTTTATTTGAAGTCTTACCATTTTAGATGTTCTAGAAACAGTAAACTGTTTTCCTGCTGGAAGTTCACTTTCTGCTCATATTTAATCATGATATAATCTATCTGATATTTTGGCTTGCTTCTTGAAACAGCTTCCTTTTAACAGGCTTTCAGTTTTAATCTGACTTTGTCAGTCATCTAAAATGTTCTCCCTCTATGTGGATGTTCCCTGCATCATCCCTCATTTTTATCAAATGGTGCAGTGGGTGAAGTATTTCATTTTGCCCTGTTTTATGTGAAACACTACTAAATTTTTTTAGAAAAGAATGATGTCTAGATTCAAAGATGGTCTGTAGATTAGGATGAGGGGGATATTGTTCCTTTTTTAAATAGCTCTGGGCATCTCTTTTTCTACAAAATGTAAACTCTCAAAATAGTATAATTAAGAAGGGACATTATGTTCAAATTCAGCAAAAATGCATTTTAAGTAAGCTGGATGTGAGGCATCAAACTATAAATGACCATCTCTTAAGGTTTTACATTCAAAACATTTATAGGGGGGAAAAAAATCCTTAAATTACTGCATTATGTTTGAAACAAGTTTTTCCTGAAACTGACATTCAACTTTCTGAAAACTGACCCATCTTATTAATCATCTTTACAAAAGTTTGAGATGACCTATGTTTTTACAAGTAACAGTGTGTTTTTCTTCAGTTCATTTACTTCTGATGAGATGTGTTTATAATCAATATTATAAAAACTAGATGGTAGTTTTGCCAAATACCAGGACAAGCATGTTTGTCACTAAACTCCACTGGTACTTAAATTACAGTAGTAGTAGCAGGCACCATCAGTGCGGTATGACTTAGTTTACCTTATAATGAAAAAAGCTAATTGGGTAAGTGGATATCTGGCATAGTGTGCAGGAAGTGGCGCTACTTTCATATATTAAAAAATAATCTGAGATGTTCAGGAAATGAATTTCACCATATGTCATGCTGTCATATTCTTTGTCAAGGCAAACAAGAGCAGCACTACTTTCTGTGGAAGTGCCAGACCACTGGAACAACATCAAGTAAATGTGATATTTGGTGTGTGTTGGACTGTAACTTTTGATAGAAAACTTCGGATAAAGTTCCACAACATAAATATTTTTTGAATTGTTTTGCCACAATTTAATAACAAAACCCTTCATTACGCCCCCCGGGAGGAATACTTCTGCCGGGAGACATTTAGTAGGAGTCTGTTTTCCACTTCTGACCGAGGTTTCAAAATGTGTGCAAGATGCTAACATCTCCTTGAACTAAAAGATGCTTTAGGTCAGCTCTTGTATTTTAGGGGTGGTTTTGGGTGCCACTTGTTTGTGGCACTGGGTTCCCTTGTCACTTCCCGTCTTACATGATGTCAGAAACTGTTCTGCCTTAACTAGGATTTGAAGAACTCTCTAGTCTTTTAGCAGGACTTCTAATTAATAGGCTCAGCTTTGTGTTGGAGAACCACATGTTATCAAGAGCTTCCAATTCAATAATTGTAAGAGAACTGGAATCGGCTATACGGGGGCTGTGCCATGTGCCCTGGCACCCGGTTGGTGCTAGGACCTGGGGTGGGACCAGCAGCGACAGCACTGCAACTTTGCTGCTGTCTATTTAAAGACTGCCCTGAGTCAGGAGAAGTGAGAGCTGCTGGGGATGACAGTTGCTTCAGGCAACCCTGGGGAGGACAGGGTCGGGGGTAAAAATCAACGAACGACAAGAGCCTGAGCGAGAAAGAACATGGAGGGATACCGTGGTGCAGAGTGTGATCGGGCATCTGAGACCTCCTCCTTCATAGAGGATGAAGAAGAGGAAGAAGAAGAGGAGGAGGAAGAAGAGGAGGAGGAAGAGGCCGTGGACCCAGAGGAAGCAGAGGAGCTGACTCACAGGTACTGCCTCCCCCGGAGCATTGCCTCGCAGCGCTGCCTGGGGAGGCGGGCGTTTGGGCCTAGGCCTGCTGAGTCCCACTTTTCCCCCTTGTCCCCCTCCCATTCCTTCAGGGGCTTTTTGATTACCACAGCTATGAGACTGAGGCTGTTCTGGGTGGAAATGGCTGTAATGAGATTTGTGCAGCAAGCGCCAGCCCCGAGTTCCCTGAAAGCTTTTCTATTTAAAGAGCTGCTGGCCTGCCAGCTCAAGTGGCATCTCCCTCTGCTCCTCCCCTTCTGGCTGGCTGTTACATAGCAGTCTGAGAAACACTGGAGGTTTGCCTGCTGAAGAGAAAATGATCAAATATTATAACAGTGCTTTGGATTTTTTTCCTTTTTTCTATCCTTGCTCCCTTCCTACTCATCCCTCCCTCACCAGTCTGTGTTTCCCAAAAAAGGAAAAGCTTGTTCTATGACAATCAGGACCTGTGGGGCTGATTTTCGGGTGTGAAATGAGGAATACTGCGCCACTCCGATTTCCTTTTTTTCTTTTTTTTTTTTTCGTTAGTAACTGTTGCACAGAAGCTGTCTGTTGTCCTAACACTGCACTTTTACTGCAAGGAGAATGAGGAGAGGGAACTTGTCCCAGTCTGCGGTGTGTGGGGCTGGTCCTGTGCTGAGGCAGGTGTCTGCAACTCATTCCAGCCCAGTGGGCTCCATTGGCCACAAAGAGACGCCTGAGGGTTAATCTCTGTATCAGGTTGCAAGATTTTTTTTAGCAAAGCCTATCAGTTTGGGGTGGATGCCGTAGGGAGAACCAAAAACATCAATGTTGGCAGTTTAAGACACTTTCAGAAAGTAATTTTGTAAGAAATTTAGGTCATGCAGTTTCTCAAACCTACGTGCTGTGGAGCCATCCTCCATTTACAAACTGCTCTGTGTGTGACACCTTCTTGTTTCACTGGTCTTCACAGGAGAGAGTGAGATGGCCACAGAGCGGGGTGGGACAGCCTTTGTGCAGCCTGAACCATCCCGAATACTCTGTGGGGAACTAAATTCAAAAGGAAACAGCCCTGGAGAGCAGGAAAACAAGCATCTGTGATGTTAGAATGAAGAGCTGGTTTTTCAAAGTGAAGAGTACTGCCTGTGTTTAATGCTGTTTTTATCCCAATGGAGTTGTTGACTCAGGTCCACGCTGGCAGAGAGCAGGGTTACTTGACTATAAACATGTGTATAGCTGCAACCCAACATAAAAACAGCTAAAGCTGGAGCTACTTGCTACAGACAACAAAACCACCATGAACTAGATTGTTTTTTAATGCAACCTACAGCTAAATTGCTAGTAACAGAAGTCAAATTGTAAAACAGAACTAGGAATGGATAACTTTTCCATTAAAGGAAGGGTCATGTACATACGTATTTATGTATGTAGTAACGTAGTTACTATGCTTGTGCTGGGAGATCGGCCTCTCCAGATGTGCCTGTTTGCAGCTCACCACATTTGTGTCTTGCTTCTGGCTCGCAGCCTCTGCAACAGAAACTCAGGCACTGCATCACAATGTTAAATCACAGAAATCGTCCCCTTTAGATGTCAGCTATATTACAAATTGCAGAGTTCATACCTATCCTTAACCGCCTTACTAGTAAGAAAGATCAGAGTCAACCAATCAGGGTTTTTTAACAGCTGTGCTTAATGCTAACCAATTATAATTTAGCTCCATTCGATTAATTAGGCTAATGGAGATGAAAAATTTTGGTTTTGGCACAGATATGGAGATACAGTAACTGCACTGGGCACTCAGAAACAGCGTGATAAATGTTAAATAAAGCTGATTCTTTAGCTGTTTAAGTTTAGTTGTTGCAAATATCAGTGTGCTTGTAAATGTTAAAGCCTTCTAATACTCTTGCTGCTGGGGCAGAACTCCCTGGAAGCAGTGGCTAGGCAAGACCAGCAGAGTCAAGCCCCTGAGATATACTTAGTGTGTGAAATAATTATTGGTTAACAAAACATGTTTTAAAGCCCCATTGCAGAACAGACTTTCTGTGTTTTGAAAACGTAGCTGAGAGGATATGTAACCAATATGCAAAGCTGGCTGAAAACAGTCTGTCCTGGACCCTGCTGTCATGGATTTATTTTTAACAGCCCCTCTCTGCCATTTTCGTGTTCCTGCTCTACATGCAGTTGAATAGCACCTGATTGTGCAACACTGCAGTCAGCGGGAAGTTTCCCATGGGCTCCTTCTATTTCCATCTTTCAAGCATGCATGTTCTCATTCCTATTTTATAAAAGAGTTATGCAACCCAATGATGGCCCAAGGTCAGGAAGTGCTTCTGTGAGCAAAGCAATAGAGTCCTGGTGTTTCCCTGCTCCCTTCACAAGTTTCAGCTGATCTGCACCACTTCCACACTTACCCTTTTGCAGCAGTTATGGAGTCCAACACATTTATTGCTGCAATTTTCTTCATGTATGCCCCTTCCAGCAGAGATGCCTAGCCTTTGCATCTTGCTATTCCCCACGAGCTGCAGGAACACAAGCAAATGCCTGTGTGACGGGGCTCTGGTGGTACACTAGGGTAAAGGTTGGTGTTGTTTTCCTTCTCTAGCACAGATAAAATGCCAGTCAGCTATCAGACCCCCATGGATTACTGACAGCACTGCTGAGGACAAAAGAAAATAGTATTTCTCTGATGGAAAATGCTTTGCTTTGGGAAATGCATCATTTAATTTTTAGTGTGCTTCAAAAAAAAAAAAAGAAAAAAAAGCAGCAGAGCTTATGACTTGCCTAAGAATTATGATGCCCTTCTTAAGATTTTTAATGCAGTATTTAAATAATTTTGTTTCCTCCTACATTTTTGTTTTGTTTTGTTTTTTGTTTTTTGCAATTAATGAAACCAAAACATGGCATCAGAACCTATTATGAAGCCGGTCTAAGGCATCATGTCCTTGTTAGAATAAATAACCCATTGATCCTCAGAGGGTTCATGCAATATCTTCTTGCCTTTGGGCATTTTGCTCTCTGAGATTGATAGTTCTTGACATATCTTTTGTTTCTAGTTCTGCACAGAATTAATCATTTAAACAGCAGAATTATTTTGAAAGCATGTGTTGTATATCTTAGAGCAAACATAAGTACAATGTTATTAAGTTTTAATTTTAGTTTTAAAGTTTAATTTTTGTGTTGATAACAGTGAAATTACAATCCAGCTATGGAAAGGTGGTACCCAAGTGGTTTATATACCCTCTGGAATACCTGAGTCTCTAACAGTTCCCTGATGTGCACGTGGCTCCAGAACAGTTCTGCCTCTCATAACTTGCCCAGCCAATTAACTTTTGCAGTGGGAAAGTCTCGGTGTGTGTCCACAGCCAGGATTTACACAAAAAGGGCTCTGTGGCCAATTTATAAGCACTTCCAGGTAACTCCATTAGTGATGACATAAGCAGGACAGTAAATGAGGAGAAAGTCATAGAATTCTTGAATTTATTTATTTGTTTATTTTTTAATAAGATAGTCATTCCACAGGAAGATCTGAAGTTAGCAGGACATTAACAAGTGAAAGGCTGGATTTAAAATACTGCATTTCTCCAAAGCCTAGTTCTCTTACTCTGGAGAAGGAAATGCATGAGCTCTAGCCCTAGAAAATGTGCAGTAGTTGAAAGAGATGATGCTGAGCTTATGATTGCTGTAGGAAAAAAGGGGCAGCAAGGTACAGGCAGAAATTGCACAAATAAATGGAACAAAATCACAGAAAAATGACGTACTTCTTTCATCTGGGATGGCAATTTGGTCAATGCACTGTGCCTGATTCTGGTAGCAGTCCTCAGGAAATGAGATGTCTTATCTGTGCAGGTCATTGCCACATCTTGATGTCTCACTTGTTTCATTGAGGTTGTTTCCAGCTGCGAGATGTCATGCAGCACAACTAATTTGAATCATACCAGAATTGACAAGGTCTGATGTGAAGAGGATGAAGAGAGGCTCTGGATGATTTTAGAGAGCAGGTGCTTCTAAATGTTCCTCTGTAATGGCAGTGGTGTAGCACAGATGGGCAGACTTCAATGTCTGAACCTTCCTGCTCTGGCAGATGGGGAGGTGAAAACTCTTCCCAAAGTAATGCACAAGGGAACACGTGCCCAGCCTTCTGTGCTGGACTAGAAATCTGAAATCCCAACAGGCGCAGCCTTTTAAGAGGCAAAAGACTATGAGAAGGAGGAATTGGGAGGAAAAATCTGGGCTTGGGCTTTTATGACAGGAAGAACAGAACAGATTATCAGTGTCTTTGAAAACTGTAAAAAGTTTGAGCCAATGTCCAATAACAGATAAACATGACAACGGGAAGGGGTGTGAAATGTCCATCTGAAATAAAGCAGCAATGGCTTTTGTGCTTAGATGCTGGCACTTTCATATCTTCATTTATGCAACTGAAATATTTGGAGCATAGTTTTTTGCAATGGCAGACAATTCCTCCAAATGGAAAGCTTCTAATGTGCAGCATACAACGTGTGCATAAAACTAGAGGAGAATTTATTACTGGATGACAATGACTTCTGTTATAGTGAACTCAGATAAGACATTAATTCTTCCTTAGTATTAATGATATTGATTTGCTGTTGTTGTTGTTGTCATCTTTGCTAAGCCCAAGTCAACTAATGCTAACCCATGAAAATGGCAAAGGAAAAGCTAGCAGCAAAACTGATACATATTTTTTTTGCTTCATTTTTTTCTCTGATCTTAGTTTATGAAGCTAACTTTACTAGGGAATACCATACCTAGACAGGTAAGCAGCTGTACATACTGCATTTATATTTGAGTTTTGATGTGTTTTTTTCTTTGGTTTTCTTTGGGAGCTAGGTGTTGGGTTTGGGTTTTTTTGGCTAAGCAATGATTATTTGTTCTCATACTGTCAGATCTGCAAACTAGGTAAAGGTAATGCCAGCAGTACTAAAAGGAAACTAGAATCTTTTTTTTTTTTTTTTTTCCCCTTACTGAGATACTGAGCAGTTTTGCTGAGAGACTTTTCCAAATTCTTGATGGTTTGCTGATGGACAGAATATGACTAATACTGAGTGCTCCTCACCAGTGTTCTCTTGGCCTTTGGCACACTTGTAATGCTGGATCACAGCTTCTGTTGTCACTTGAGTTCTCCCTTCTTCACATTTGTTTAAGTGTTTTATCCAGATCGCGTAGAAAGTGGGTGTGTCCTCTGTTTATCAAAACCTAGCCATAGGTTTGCACCCTTCTCCACTTCTTCATCAGTTCTGCTAAAGCCTCTGTCAGCTAAGAACTCTCCATTTATTTCAATCAGCTATTAACAGAGTTCTCTTTAACTAAATAATATCTATGCAAGGAATACTGGGGTTGAATGCAATAATCCCCATTCACACACTTCCTTGAAGTAACTATTGCAACCCTAGTTAGATTTTTTCTTAATAGCACTGTGTTTCAGTGTATTTTTATTTCTTTCACTATTCTTCACAGTCTCACTTCTAAGTTTGTTTTTTGTTTGTTTGTTCTTTTTTCAAATCTTCCAAGAACACATTTCTACATTTTTTTTATATATATATTTTTTAATGAGTCTAGATTTAATTGCAACATGTGACAGTGCATCGATTGCATATCATAAGGTTTCAAGTTATTATTATAAAACACTGCTATTTCATTCAGGGATAGCCTGGAAGGTTTAGATTGTTGAATATATTCTAAATTACATTATTAAATATCTATTATATAGACAGTGTCACTATAGACAGTGAAACAGGAGAAGACAGCAACAAACTATTCAACAAACTAGTCACCATGTGGACTGTGTAATCATTCTACAAATAGTCAAAGCAAGCATAGATGCTACTAAAACACTGACAGTATCCTATGTATGTTTAGTGCAATGTTTAAATTATACAGTGAGTTAATCAGATACTGGTTCAAAATCCATTTGATCTCACACTCACAAAAAAGGTCAGATGAAATGCAGTTTTTCCTGAATTGTCATGAGCATTCCAGCACTTCCTCTTCAATGAGCTAACCTTGCAACACAAAGCCTTACACAAATTTATATAAAATACATTTGTCAGATTAAATATGACTTTATGACTTTTCTTCTGTTTGTGTTCTAAAATCTATGCAAATGAAGTATTTCTATAAGTTTGAAAAACATCGCTTTAGTGAATTGGACTTCACTGCAATAATTTGATGCTATATGACTTTATGGTGCTTTTTTTTTTCTTTTTCCAGCTTGAAAGATCTTATTCAAAGTGAAGATGTGAAACCCAAGCTGCAGTACATCATGACTAATCCCTCCTTTTCTATGGTAACAGTTCAAAGTGAAGATAGTGGGATAATGTGGGAAACCAGCTCAAGCAGATGTTCTACTCCCTGGACTTCAGAAACCAGTACAACTTCTGATCTTTACAGTATGGAAAGTTCACCAGTGGGTTCTCCTCCAGGAAAAGTTATCTTTATTATGGATGAAGGTAAAATTGTTCGGAAGAGGAAGCGTAAAGCTTCAAATAGAATGCCACTGCCCACACACGTGAGAGGAGGTCAGGGCAATAAGAAACGCGATTCTTCTGGAATGCAGAGACAAGAACCAAGAACTGTTCTAGGAGATGTGCAGGACTCGGTGTTAAATGTTGAACAGATGGAAGCACACGACACAGATGAAGAAATGTTGGAGGACAAAGAAGATCTGGAGAATATTGCAGAACAACCGGTAAAACGCGCTCCAATAAGATCAATATTTAGAGAAAGCAGACTGAGGAAAGTAGGGCCGATCCTTGGAGGACCAGTAAAATCTAGAATCCAGCTGTTCAATTCAATTTTTGGAGGGACTGGGCCACTCCCTGAAACGCTAGAAAAAAGTAGAATCGAAAGAAAGAGCTCTGTTTCAGGAGAATTTGAATGCTTCCTTGAAGCATCAGTAAAAGAAAGATCGCATAAGTTTATTTCAGAAACAATACATAACAAATCTTTCCAGAGAACAAGTAGAAGTCTTGAAACACCATCAGAAAGAAGAAGGAATCAAAGGCAGCAATCCACAGCTCATTCAAATCAAAGCTATTCTTCAGTAACACCTCTTGAAAAACAGCTTACTAGTAAAGATGTTTCATTTCAAAATATTAAACCTGTAACAGCAAAAGATAAATCAAGGAAGTATTCAAAGTCTGGTGAAGAAACAACTTTTCAACACAAAGAAAGGAAAGACAGGCAATCTCAACTGGAGAATTTCAATCAGGAATCAGGGCAGTCACAAAAGTTCAGCCCTCCTGAAGAAGCAAGGAAGCAGCAAAGTTACTCATATTCAGCTGCAGCTAACAGGACAATAACAGAACAGTTAACAACTACTGCACTAGAGTCTGATGATAAATCAGAGGAACAAGTGCCACTTCCTTCAAATGAAACTGCAAATAAGAAACCAGATCAATCACTGCTGACAGCATCAGATCCTCTAGATGAACCAAAGGAGCGAGAGACTCAGCCCAGTTCAACTCTACCATTTGTTTCAGCAGATTCTGTTAACAAATTAGATAGACAGAGTACCCAACCTGCAGTATCCATATTGGAACATCTTGAGAAGGAAGTACAGAAGTCAGCAGTTCAGTCTTACTTACCAAATGCTCTGTCAGCAAAATCCAGTTATGCTACTCCATCTGAAACAAGACAAGAGGATATTATTCCTCAGTCATCAGAAACTGCACAGTCAGAGCCTCAACATGTGCTTTTACCACATTCTCCAGATGTAACAGAGAAGCAAGAAACTGAGTATTACTCGTCAGCAACAGCACAGTCAGAAACTGAGCATTCTGGTCTATTATATTCTGTTAAAAAAAAAGAGAGTCAAAGGACTCCACTACCAGAAATGCAAAATATTTACTTAGAGAAGCAAACAGAGTCAGAGCAAGACTTATTCTTTGCTCAAGAAGCGGAGCAGCAAGTAATCAAACTAAAATCACATACTCCTGAAAAGATGGATTCTAAGTATTTTGGCATTTCATATCCTGTTTGCACAGAAACACAAGAAACTCAGAAAAGACCTGTTGTAAATAAAGCAGTAGATTTAGATCATCCTGTTTTTTCTGTTGATAAAAACAATCAAGCAGAGAGCACACAAATGGAGATGGAATATCCAGATTTTTCATACTCCAGTGAAAAAAGTCGGGAATCAGAGAGACCACAGACAGAGACAGAGCATCCAGATTTCTCTTTTTCCAAGGAAGTAACAGAGGAATTGGAGAGTTCTATTCCCTTTGAACTGGAACAGCCAAAGTCTTACTCCCCTGAAGAAGCAGAGCAAGAAAGAACTGCACAGCTAAAGACAGACGATTCACATTCCTCATATTCTGGAGAAGAAACGGATAAATCAAAGAGTTCACAAGGGGAGACAGAGCAGCCAGATTTTTCATTTTCCAGAGAAAAAGTGGGGGGATCAGAAAGTACACAGCTGGAGACAGAACATCCAGAATTCCTTTTTTCCAATAAAGACATAGAAAAATCAGAGAGTCCACATCAGGAGACAGAGTATCCAGATTTCTTGTATTCCAGGGAAGAAATGATTGAATCAGAGAGTACACAGTTAGAGATGGAGCAGCCAGACTTTTCACTTCCCAGGGAAGAAACAAAGGAATTGGAGAGTACACCACTGGAGACCAAGCATCCAGAATTTGATTTTTCCAAGGAAGATATGCAGGAATTGGAGAGTACACAAATGGAGACAGAGCATCCAGATTTCTCTTATTCCAGGGAAGAAATGGTGGAAACAGAGATTGCACAGCTGGAACAGACAGACTTTTCTTTTTCTGGGGAAGAAACAGAGGCATCAGAGAGTGCACAGCTGGAGACAGAACATCAGGACTTTTCATTTTTCAGGAAAGGAAGAGAAGGGCAAAAATCTACTCCCTTTGAACTGGAACAGCCAAAATCTTACTCCCCTGAAGAAGCAGAGCAAGAAAGAACAGCACAGCTTGAGTTGGAACCTTCAGACATATCTGGTTTGATGGAAGAATCAGATAAAGAAAACATTACAAAACTAGAATTAGTACATCCAGATATATATGATTTAAGAGGAAGAGATAGGATGCAGCAAAAGGGGGATAAGGAAACAAGACGTTCAGATTTACCATATCCACAGCATGAAACAAAGCATCAAGACCTAGCACAAGTAGATATTGACAAACCTCTTTTGTCATATTTTAGTGACAGTGGGGAACAGGCACAACCTGTACAGAAGGATTTACAATCTGAAAGTAAGCTTTACTCCCTTGGCAAGTCAGCGCAAGGAGAAACTGATCAACTGCATTCAGAATGTCCAGTTTTGCCATATTCTGCTGCAAAAGAGCAGCAACATAAAGAAGAGTCAGATAAATCATATTCCACTGGAAAAACAGATCAGGAAATATTTCAACCAAAGGTGGAACATGCAGATTTTCCATTTTTCTGTGGAGAAACAGCACAAGAAGCTGTACAAAAAGACATAGAAAGTCCAGAGTGGTCGTATTTCCATAGTGAAGTACAACAAAGTGAAATCACACAGCTAGCTTCAGAAAATAGGGATCTCTCATTTGCCACTGGAGAAATAGTGCAAGAAGAAATGAAGACAGGATCTTTGAACTTCTCACATTCAGTTGACAGACCAACACACAGGGAAATGGTTCAGCTGGAGCAGGAACATTTACTTCCTACCTATTCCACTCCTGATGGTCAGCAAGAGGAAACCACAGCACTGGATTTGCCTCAGCCAGATGTATCGTATTCCACTGGAAAAACAGAACAAGAAAATAGAATACAAAGAGGGCTGGAAGAACTGGTAGAAATCAAACAAAAAGCTACACAAGAGGAACTGGATTATTCAGATTTGCCAGAAAAGTGGGGGAAAGTAGAAACACAGGACACTGACCAAATGAATTTGGCACAGCAAAAAACAACTGAATCAGAGTTAGAGCATCTACCTGTGCCGTATCGTTTCAGTGAAGTTATGCAAGAAGGAAAGAAAATAGAATCAGCATATCCAGAACAGACATCTTATGCAAGTATAGACACACAGAAGGAAGTGATGCAACAGAAAACAGAGCAACCATTTATTTCATGTTTCGCTGGAAAAACAGAACAAGATGAAATAATGCATCCAGAGCAGGAGCAAACATCTGTGCTCTTTTCTAGTGGCAAAGAAGCACCACTGGAAATGGAAGTGGGTTCAGAATATCCAGACTTGTCATATTCCTCTCACAGAACTGAACAAGAAAAGTTTAGACATCCAACCTTGCCATTTGGTTCGACGGAACAAGAAACACCACCAGTGACAGAACATCCAGATATTTCATGCAACACTGGTGAACTAAAACCAGGTGATACCATACAGGAGCCAGAAAATCCAGAGAAGTCTTACTCTGTGGAAGAAATGCAACAAGAATCAGAATATTTAGATTCACCAGAAACCTTGGGCAGAGCACACAATGATACTGTGGAGGTGGAATCTGAATACCCAAATGTATCGTGTTCTGATGGCCAAAAAAGCCAGCAAGAAACTTCACAGCTGGTTTCAAAATATCCGGATACATTGTTTTCCTTTAGTAATTTTAAAGAACAAGCAACTCCAGAGTTTGACTCAAAACGTAAAGATTTTCCTAGGGTGACCAGGAAAGGAGATTTACTAGGAACTGCACACATAGACTCAAAATATCCAGATTTGACACATTCCTCTGGAAAAGCAGAGGAGCCAAAAATTGTGCAATCAGAAGCAAGGCACTCTGACTTATCACATTCCACCAGTGAAACAAACAAACAAGAAGCAGCACTGTTGGATCAGAAGCACAGAAAAATTTCTGTTGACAGAGAAAAGCAGCAACAAACACCAGAAGAGCAGGCAGAGCAAGAAAAGTTTTCATGTTCTTCTAGCAAAACAGAACAGTTAAGATGTGCTGAAGACTACTTTGAGAAACAAGCTTTATCGTTTTCTACTGTTAGGCCAGTTGAGAAAATGGCTTTGACAGAGACAGAACATGCTGATGTGATATATCCTCTGGAAAAAGCAGAAGTGCAACAAAGAGTACAACTGGAATCAGAGCAAATGGATTTAACTTACCCCTTTCAAAAAGCAGAACAGCAAATCACTCAGCCAGAAGAGGACAGATCTGATTCAGCCCATTCTGTGGGTACAGCAGAACTAGAAGAAATAGCAGAACTAGAGCAGAGATATCCTGACCCGCCTTATTCTGTTTTCCAAGTAGGAAAATTGCCAAGTGAAGAGCTGAAGCCTGAACATCCCAGTCTAGCCTGTTCCTTCAACAAACTACAGGAAACAACACAACTGAATGTGTTGGATGCCCAGGGCAAAACAGAGATATGCCCACTTGCTAAGCTGGAGCTGGGCAATGAATATTTGGCATCTCCTTCTGACAAAGTGGGACAGCAAGGGATGATGCATACCTTGGAATGTCCTGATGAGAACCAGTCTGCCAGCAGAGCAGAGCATCCACAATCAGCAAACGAGAAACTAGGAGTTCCAGATATATTGTCTCATAGTGGACAAGAAGAGCAAAGAGGAATGGCAAAACCAGAGCTGAAGCATCCAGATTTATCATATTCAATTCATGGAATACAGCCACAAAAAAATACACAGCTGGAGTTAGGAAAACCAGACCTAGCAGCTTGGCCTGGCAAAATAGAGCAAGCACAACATGTTCAAAAGGAGCAGTCAGGCTTCTTGCATTCTTTCGACAAAGAAGAAGCACAACCAGAAATGGGACATTCACTGTTATCTTATTCTGTTAGTGAAATAGAACAAAAAATTGCACGTGAGGAGTCAATCCATTCTGCTTTATCTGCTGGCAGATTAGAACAGCATAAATTCATACAACCAGAGGCAGAAATAATGGATTTATCATGCTCAGTTGGTGAAACAGAGCAGTCTCAAATAGATGAACTGGATTTGGAATATCCGGATTTATCACATTCCACTGGTGCACTACAGAAAGAAGAAGAGGTCCAACCAAAGCTGGAACAGCCAAGCGATTTTTCATCATCTCTCAGAGAAGAGCAAAGGGAAAACACAAGAATGCAGGCAGAAACCTCTGAGTTTCAGTGCTCTGTTTGGAAAGCAGAAAGACTGCTAGATTCGCAGGTGGAATCAGAATGCACAGATTTATCATTCTCTGCTAGCACAGCAGAACCTCATGAAACAACAAAACCAGAGTTGAAAGAACTTGATTTGTTGCATTCATTTGTCAAAACAAAGCAATCATGGGATTCACCAGATCCTGATCATCTAAACGTCTCAAATGCCATGGCTAAGGTACCACACCCTGACTTGTTCTCTTCCACCAGTGAGGAAAAACAGAGTGCACAAGTGGATTTTAAACAGGAGAGAGAAAGCTATTCATCACACACAGAGGAAATGGCAAAACTGAAATTACAAGAGCCAACACTGTCAAGTGCTCAAGGCACAGTGGAGCAACCAAGAAGGACTTCAATGGAAGGAGAGTTCCTAGAAACCTTGTATTTCTCTGGTGAAAAAAGAGAAAACGAGAAAGAGAAACAAGACATGTCAAGTCAAGAGTTAGAACATTCAGGTTTATTAGATTCTGCTGACGAAACACAGCAGCAAGAAACCACACAACCTGAGTCAGGACAACTAGATTTATCATCTTACTCAGGAAAGCAAGAGCAACCACAAGCTGTTCGAGTGGAAGGAGTACATCAGGAGCTGATACATTTCCCAGGCGAAACACAATGGCAAGGAACAGCACAACTAGAAGTTGAACACCCAGATTTGTCGTATGCCATTGGCAAAGTAGAGCAGCCACAGGCTACACAGTGGAAATCAGAGCAGCCTGTAACACTTCCTCACACTGAACCAACAGACCAACAAAGCATGGCACATTCAGTGCAGGACTTAGGAAAACAAGATTTTATATACGACTCTGGTAAAACAGGTGAAATACAAACTGTGCAAGGTGGAGTGGAACTTACAGCTTCATTGTATTCTTCTGACAAAACAGAACAAGAAATGGTGATGCCAGAGTTGCAACATCCACAGCTACCACATTCTGTAACAGCAAAGGAAGAGAAAACTGCACATCGGAAATCAGACAATAAAGATTCGTCATATTCTACTTGCCATCAGGAGCACTACAAAATTGTACAACCAGAGATGGAAGAAATGGATTTATCCTATCCAAGTGACAAATCAGAGCACTCGCAATCTGCCCAAATAGTACTGCAAAAGCCAGGGCTTTTGAAGTCTTTTGGAAAACCGGAGGAAAAGGGATTGTCTGATCTTTCCTTTTTGCACTCACTTGGTGAAGAAAAGCAGAAAACATCTACACAGTTAGACTTATTGCAACCATATTTATCACAGTTACTTGATCGAGCAGAAAAACAGGAAACTGCACAAGAAGTGTTTATGTCTTCTGATTTCTCATATTCAATGGGAAAAGCAGACCAACTGCAAACAGAACAAGTAAAATTAAAATATCCATATTTTTCATATTCTCTTGACAAAGCAGAAACTCATGGAGTGAAACCACTGGGTTTATTGTCCTCTTCTAGCAAAGCAGAGCAGGCACAGACCGCCCATCTGGAACATCCAGAGACATCATACCTTGCAAGTGAAACAGAGCAGAGGAATGGGACCCATCCTGAACTGCAGTGTTTTAATTTGCCGCCCTCTGCTGTTGAAGCAGAGCAACAAGAAACACTTTCTGCATCTGACAGCTCTGCCAGGACTGAGGAACAGCAAACTGCAGAACTGAAGTTTGAACAATCAGATTTACTAAATTCTACTGAAAAAGCAGAAAAGCACAAAATAGCTGTATTGAGAGCAGGACATTCAGAGAAGAGAAACACTGGGATTATTTCATCTCAAACTACTCCATTGGAAACTGAACAAGATTTATCTTTTCCCACTAAGGAAGCAACAAGCCAAAAAACTCAGCCCTGTTCATCTCTTCCTGAAAAATCAGTGTCTGTACAATTGAATGTCTCATATTCTGAAACAAAAACGAAAAGAAATCTGAAGTCTTCACCTGTACCTGGAGGTCTGTCCTCTGAACATTTAGATTTGTCTTACAGCCAGAGTGAAACAGAGCCATCAGAAATAGCACAGCCTGTATCAGGTTTCTTTACAAGAAAAGAAGCAGAGAATACAAGAATTCATCTACAGCTGCCTATGGCTGCACAGCTGGAGGCTGAACATGTAATTTTACCTGAAACGGAGAGAGAACAGACTCCACAATACTTACACACAACTCCACAATTAGAATCTGAAAAATTAAATACATCATGTTGTATAGATAAAACAGAAACTCTAGAAAATCGGGAGTATTTAAGTGCACCTTCAAAACTAGGGACAGAATCTTCAGCTCTATTTTATTCAGTTGATGAAACACATCAGCAAGAAGTTCCACCTTATTCAAAGCCTACCTCTGAGAATTTAGTTGCCAAGTACTCCCTTGCTGAACAAGAAAAGCAAAGCATGCAGCTAGTTAATCCCCAGTCTGCACAATCAGAGTGTAAATATGTAATTCCACCACATGATGAAGCAGAATTGCAAAAAAATCAGTTATATTCACCTAAACCAGCAAGCCTGAAGACAGAGCAGTTTGAGAATAAGACCGTATTACACACAAAAGAACAAGATGAACAAGACCTCACAGAATGTTTGTCATTAGAGCAGCTAAGTTCCCCCAGATTATCTTCCCCCAAATTATCTCCCAAGTGGGATAAACAAGAAGTACAGCCAGATGTACAGAAGGTGCCACAGCTGGTGAGCACAGAGTCAAAGGCGACTGCTGTAGCAGACCAGCAATCAGTGTCATCAGATACATTTGTACCTTTTCATGCTCTGTCTGAAAAAACAGTATCTGTGGCCTTCACTGATGATGAAGAAAAACAAAATATTCTATCATCTCTACCTAACGTAGTAGGCATACCTGAAAACCAAAGAAATATAGTTTCACGTAGTTTCACTAAAGAAGAAGATAGACAGGAAATGCACCCATATTTCACAGGGCAGAAGCATACATCCTTAGAGCAACTGAGATCTGTTTCCTCAGATCTTGTTTATGACACTATGGCACACAAAACTCAGCATTATTCTTGTGAACAGAGTACACTTTATTCATTGGAGTCAAAGTCCGTTTTTCCCAGTTCTAATGAAAAGCAGAATCCAGATATTCCATCTCCTGGGCTAGTCAGCTGGCTGGCAGAAGAAGTGAAAGCTCATTCAATTAATCCCATAAAACCTAAAGGAGTAGACAAGCTTTCTCCAAATGGAGCTTCAGATTTTGGATCAAAGCAATTCCCAGCTGGAAATTTCACAGAAGTTACTGTTTGTGGCACTACAGATAATAAAGGCAATGCATTTAGAGTTTCTGATTCTGAAACTGAAATTTCCTATGGGTTGTCCTCAGAAACTGGTCGCAGAACAGGAAGACATGATTTACCATCTCCAAGAGCAGATAATCCAGGTCCAGACAAAGGTCCAGAGAGTGAAACTAGATTTGGAAACCCTACAAAAAGGAAAGCAGCACAAGAGGCAGACAAAATGTCTGAAGTACCTGAGCATTACCTGAAAAGAGAAGAAGAAGAAATGAAACACATGAGCACTGCAGAAGATAGTCAGCATGCTCCAGAACCTATTGAACAAAAAGATCTATTTAATATAATTTCAGAAGGTTATGAAATACTCAATATTCATACCCCTACACATATTTCTTCTATTGATCAAGAAGAAAGTAAACACATGCCAGATAAACTAGAATACTTGGAAACAAATCCTTCATTTAAGAAAAAAATAGCTCATGAGAGACAAGAAGGTTCAGTTTCTGGGACAACAGAAATTTCTGGTATCTCAGCGTTGGGAATGTCTGAAAACCACAAAGTAAAAGAACTGGTCAAAACTGGTGGTGTTGGGGAAACTGAAGAAATGCAAGAAGAAAATCCAGTGTTGTCAGAAAACAGAAATCATGAAGTCTTGGATCCTGACAATGGTATATCCGAAATAGATTATTTTGAAAAATATACCTTGATTGATGACAAATCCCCAATTAAGCCACATTTTGAAAGACCAAGTTCATCACACCCTGTGAAAGAAGA
This sequence comes from Perdix hodgsoniae, assembly GCA_035772895.1. Classification (NCBI taxonomy): domain Eukaryota; kingdom Metazoa; phylum Chordata; class Aves; order Galliformes; family Phasianidae; genus Perdix; species Perdix hodgsoniae. The sequence continues at coordinate 19,242,265 of JAPSGF010000003.1, forward strand.
TCTTAATGAACCTGTTGAACAAGCCACATCTTCCAAAGAAACCACTGAGGAAGATACTTTGGAAGAGGAATTTGCCTTACTTGAGGATTTGGATGAAGTATTTTATGGAACTGTGAAAGGAGAAAGCAAAATGCAGTCTTATGTGGCTACTCCAGAACCTTTTCCTACGCAGAGATCAATTGATATTAGCAGTAAAAAAGCTAGAAGTGTAGAAGATGAACAGAAGTCACCAGGGACCCCACTATTTGATTCAGAAGAAGGAGTGCTAGAACGATCTCTGTTGTTTCCTACTACTGTTGCTGCTGTTAATCCAGAGCTTCTAGAGGAGCCACCTGCTCTATCATTTTTATACAAGGATCTTTATGCAGAAGCAGTAGGAGAAAAGACAAAGGATGAGACTCCTTCTGATGAAGAAAGTGGTAATTCTAATGCATCTTTTCCCAGCAGAAATTCAGACACAGATGATGGAACAGGAATTTATTTTGAAAAATACATTCTTAAAGATGAAATTCCAGGTAAAGTCTTAAAGCCTCAGAAGGATCAGATACAAGAAGATGAATCTTTTAGTGGGGGAATTTCAGTTCCAAGTTCAGAAGAGAAATACAAGCAGAGGTCTGCTGATGTTTTAAGTGCTAGAACTGAGATTCTGCCAGAGGGAGATATGGTGGAGAAAGTCCACAGTGACATTAAAGCAACAATTTGCAAACCAACGCATGCCATTCCTTTTGGAGGAAGAGTAATTGTTTCAGGTGCAAGAAGTGATGTCACTGACCAAAGAGAAGAAAATATTCCTGTGGAAACAACTGAGGAGTTACCAGAGCAAACAAGTCAACAAGAGTATAGTCAAACAATCGATTCTCCAGGAGCTGCACATCAAGAATCTATCAATAAGCAGGAAGAACACCATGAAATAACAGCAGTTCCTCAAGTGGAAAGATATGCTCCATATACTAGAACTCCTGTTGAAGACAGTGAAGATGATCAGTATACCCAGGAAATTCTTTCTCATGTTCCTACAATTCAGCAAAGGGAGAAGCCAGACTTTCAAAGAGAAGAACAGCACCCTCGTGTTTATGAAGATTTTGCTGAGTCAATGGACTATGATGTGATTACACAAGAAGAACTTCTGCAAGATGAAATATCATCTGAACTCACACATGAGGAGCTATTATTTGAAGACAGGGACTCTTTTGAGCATATTGGGGATAGTAATGAATTTTTTAATGAGCCAGAGCAAAGAACACCTGTTGAACTTGAAGATTCAGGATTTGTGGTGATGTATCCTGAAAAATCAGCAGCAAACATTCCTGAAATTGAGAGTCCACAAAGAGAACTGAAGAAAGCACAGACAGATACATACTGTTATCACTGCAAATGTCCAATATCTGCTATTGACAAGCTTTTTGGGGAACACAAAGACCATGAAGTCACAACCCTAGAGGATGCTGCAACCAAGATGAAGGTAGGAATTAATTTGGATGGGCAAGGAAATACTGAGCCCAATTTCTCTATGCTTCCCATGTAGTCAGTGGAAAGTCTTCAGAAAGCAGTTGAAAGGCTATCATAATATCTAGAAAATAAAAGCTATCCCTAAACATGAGAGAAATCTTGAAGGGAAAATGTCATTAAGATGTCCTGTAGAGTCGTAAGCTTGCTAAGCTGATATTCTTTTTTATCCAGAAGTTTGAATGGCCATGCTTATATGTAGCTGTTACCAGACCTTCCATCTTCTATTCTTCTTATCTGTGCAAGTTTGTCTGTTTCATATGTGTAGAGTAAGAATTGGGAAGATGTTTCAATGAAGAGAATTTTGGTAAGAGTTGCTCATTTCATTCTACAAAGTACAAAAACCTCAATATGCAGGGGCCATTGTCATCACAAAATGTTCCCCAGTCCAGTTATGTGTATTGGTTGCTTGGAGATATTAGATGAATTACAGTTTAGCATGCACATTTTTTTGAAATCTTATCCACATTTTCTGTTCTTTCTATTCATGTTTGCCTACGCTAACAGTATTTTAGCTGTGCTGCAGGTAAGAGTTTTACAAATCTTAGTTCTTTCTACCAGTTTCAAGCTGTGTTACTCTAAAAAACAGAAATGTATCCCATTTCAGTAGGGTACATCTTTGATCTAAGTAATGGTGAAAATGCTTTCATTTCTGTGGGAGCTCATTCTTCACTTAATTACTGTTCTATTCGTGAAAAACACAAGCATGTGATGCTTCACTTTTCCCATGTCAGATTTTTTATGTGCAATTATAAAGATATTCTGTTCTTGTTTACCAGCTGTTTAATCTCAGTTCTGAAAGGTGAAGTCTCTTTTCTGGCTCATAATCAGTTGTCTGTAACACAGATTTAGTACAATTTCATTAACATTCCGGAATTGTTCACATTTCTGTTATTATGTTATTTTTATGATGGATCATATATAAGAAAGTGAAATTTAAAGTAGAGGAGGAATGTGCCAGTTCAAATATCAATATTTGCAAACTATCTCCGTGGTGTGCTGTTGTATGGCAACAGAGCTGGTTTTTATATTTGGCCATCCATGCTAGACAGAGAAGTGATAATTAGTTAGCAGTAAGTCACTAGCAAAGTCACAGACCTCAGCTATCTCTCATATGTACTTGCATTGCAGCAAGTCAAATTAAGCCACAAATAAATGCCCCATGATATCATTCCCTGGCTGTGGAACACAGACATGAAGCCAGGATTAATTCTGGCCATGGCACAGGCTTGGCTTCACATGATTCTAGCACTCAGGGCTCAAGTTACTTTGAGATGATATTTGCATGTTTCTTGTTACCTCTATGTAATCACTGAGAAAATATTAAGATAGCAAAACGCTTGTTGCCTGAACTTTATTGGGGATATGGCATCACAATTTAAAAAAATGAGCTGTGGATGGCACCTGTTAGATTTTATAGGTTATCTTGACAAACAGAACTTTGCTTCTGAATACTGGTGATTGGCTTTTAATATTTATAGTCAGCTTTCAGCCTTATAGTCCAGTGTGACACTTACAATTAATGGAAAGTCATATGCTAGTTTTCAAACAGCTTTGACTGTATAAGTTTACCGTAATAGGAAGCTGTTACCAAAGGAGTTGACCTGTTGACCTTCCTTTTAGATTTATCCCAGTTACCTACAACTCAATATTCTTATAAATTATAAATTTTACTTAAGCAGACAGCTAGTTTCTTTCAGGAATTGTCAAGAAGCATTAAGAAAAAGTTCTGAGTTGTTTCTGGTGCCTGTTGTCCCTTGGACTGCTTTTGTTTGCACATCTAATGCAAACAGCGATTTTGATGGATTCTGGTTTACAAGGAAATATCTTTAAAATTCTAATTAAAAAGCAAAATCATAGTGCTTCACAATCTGTGAGCCTCATAATTTCCTGTCATAATCTCCTTCTTCTGGGCTTTCTTCCTCTTGAGGATACTCATGAGGCTCTAAGTATCCTCTGTTTCTAACAAAGTTACAATAGAATTTATGGTGTTTGACAACTTGTAGAGACACTCAGCACCTTGTTGAACTGAGATAACTTTTTTTGGATTGGAAACAGTTTTGTATATGTTCCAGTTGCTATTTCTGTTCTTGCCTTGCATCCTGCATCCAGGGAGATGCCTGAACTTAATTTAGCAATTGTTCCAATTGCAGCTTATGGCAAAGAAAAATATTCATTTCAACATATGTTGTGTGTGAAAACTTTTAAAACAACACAGTTAACAATACTTTTTAAATTTCAGGATCAATTAGGTGAATTGCTAATTGCACTGGAAAAAAAGTCAATGAAGATTGAAGAGTTTGTGAGTGATATTGAATCCCTATTTAACTCTGTGGAGGTAAGTCCAGTGTTTTTTCACACTGATTTTCTTTCCCTCTACAGTATTGCTTCTAAATTACGTTTGACTCTTTCATGGTGTCACTTTTTATTCTACAATAGGCTATTTCTCTAGTCCTCAAAATGACTTTTGCTGGAAGGAGTTGCGTTAAGGGGAAAAAAAGATTGCTTTTTTGCACATCACTGCAAAGCGCAATATGTGACTAGCAAGCACAGGAGGAAAAAGCTCCCTTGATTTTGATTATGCTTATAAAAAGTTCACTCTCTGTCTATATTTAGAGACCTACGTTAAATATCTAAATACATTGCCCAATGGCTATGCATTCTTAAGCCTTGAGGACTGTATTAACTTCAGTTGAAAGCACAAATTTTTAGCTATTTTGTAATCAGACTTCCTCTCTATGCTTGAATATAGAAGTTTAATTTTAAGCATTCACATTAAAATACACGTATCTGCCATTATTTTTAATGTATTTCTCCTGAATTATTTGTCCCAGATGAGCTTGCTTACAGAAATAAAGTTCTCTTACTGTCAGGATGCCAGGAGTCTGGTGGATGAATCATGTACGGGCATTGAGAAATTCTGTGTATTCATTAACTATTGTAATTTCTGTCTACAGATTGATTTATATCTGGTTTTATTTTCTAGGAAAACTGTAAGAAAAATGCAGAGTTGTTGGAAAAGCAGAATGAAGAGATGCTTAAGAAAATGGTAGCACAATATGATGAAAAATCAGAAAACTTTGAAGAAGTGAAAAAGGTGAAAATGGAGTACCTTTATGAACAGATGGTTAACTTCCAGCAAACTGTTGATTCAGCAAAGGAAACTTTGGAGACTACAGTGAAGGAAATGGAGGAACTCAATGGATTTGTTTTCCTAAATGTAAGTATAAATGGCATTTATTTAGTTTTTATTACACTGCTTAGAAAAGAACTTATAATTTACACAGTGCCTGAGCTGAGAAAGAGATATTTATGTTTCATTTTTTAAAGATCTCTAAATCCTGCAAGCTCAGTTATTCCATCCTTGAAATGCCAGATCAGCTGCTTTTGTCATGTTAATAGAGAATTGCAAAGATGATGCATAGGAGGTAAACATGCCTTACAAAATTAAAATAGTTCTATTTTGTTTTGTGAAGAGAAAGCTGAGACGTCTCAGTAATTTATCTGGAGTTTACCACTGAGGAACAATAAATGTCATAGTAAGAGTTACTTCACTGTTGGAAAGGAAGGTGGAAAAAGAAAGCATAACTGAAAATTAACCAAAGTGAAAGTAAAATGGTTCTTTTGGTGGTTTTTGTTTGTTTATCTATATGGGGAGACACAGAGAGTAGGTATGCATTCAAATTATAGACAATGAGATAAATGTTTACTATCAAAAGATTTCTAATCAGATGAGGTTTAGAAATGTGCATGTAACATTCATGTCTGTACTGGTCCTTTCAAGATTTGAAAAACATTCTGTGTGAATTTGTGTGACTTGAATTACCTGATGATACTCTTGTTGAGCTGCTCAATGGCTTAGGAACCTAGTGAGTCCTTTGAGAGATGGGCTACATTGGGATGGATGAGAAATGTTTTCTATCTTCTTGATAAAATTTGTGAAGTACTGGATTAGGATAACTCTTTCCCATGATACTCAGGGTTTAAACTAGATCATAGAAGATTCCCTATCCCTTTCTTTTACTGATATAGGACTGGAATTTTTCTTTCTGAGACAGGAAATGTTAGGTGACGATTCATGGAGCATGGGAAAAACTCTTACTCCACAGGTGCAAATCTCACCCTACTTCTAGTGAACAGCAGTTACGAAGATTTCAGACAGAATTGGTACTTATGTGTTATTAATGCAAAAATGATTATCTTCTGTAAAAGCTTTGATTTAGAAAAGTATTTGATCATGCCCTGGTCTTTATACCCAGATATTGAATACTAGTTCTTCAGGAGTTTTAAACCAGATACAGACTCAAATAGCCTGCTGAGTCAGAGCTTTGAAGGAGAAACATTCTTAAGGAACCAAATTCTCAGTGGGTGTGAATGAGCAGCATCCCAACCAACATCAAGTCAATAAAATCCTCTGTTTTTATTTCTATGGAGAGTAACAGAACTGTGGGGTGGATGGGGGACTCTTCAATATTCTCAGGGGTTTGAAACTGTTAATATTTTTCTTTTTTTTCCTTAGTCATCTAAAGAATTGAACAAAAGGTATCTGAAGTATGGGTTAAGTGCTCGGTAGTGAATACTAGGCTTAGCCTGCTGGATGCTTAGTTTACTAACTGCATTGCTAATATTGGTAGTTACTTTTATGAAATTTATAAATAATGAAATTAAGAGAAGGTGCTTTATACATGTTGCTGTAACTAACTAGTTCTGACATGTTTTGTATGTGTTCTATAACACATCAATTAAATAAGTGTCATTTAAATTCTTGACGCAATTTTAAATTGAGCACACGTTCCTTGTAGTTACTGCTATATATACATATACTAGAAACCATTTTGATCATGTTTATATTTATTAACATCACTACTGTGTGATATTTTAGTACTGTGTTTTGGTAGATACGTATAATATGACATATTCCTTGGAGGAGTCGTTTTGGTGACCTCCATCCTTCATCAGACAAATGTTCAATTTAGTTCATATTCTCCCAATACATTTTCCAAGATGAACTATGACTATTTAGACAGTCTCCAGGATTCCCCTATACAAGCCTCCGAACTAAGGGAGATTTCACTTCGCCTGCTTCATTTACAGAGACAGCCACCACTGACTTTGCCATGAGGCTGTGGCATTGCATGGTGCAAACATACCTTTGTCAGTTCTGCCTCAGTCATCACAGTGATACAAATGCTGGTCTGGGTTGATGGACTAGGATGTAAAAATGACACAAGGGGTCAAAGATTATTGTCAAATTACTAACCCAGGAAAATGGAGTGATGAGAACATGCCAAACATCCCTTCATATTTTCCATATATTTGCAGGATTAGGACTATAAATTTGGACTCTTCTGTTTTACAACAAAACATGTTATTTTGGTTTCATATCTGCATTTATCTTTTTTCAAATACTTGCCGCATGCTTAGAGTTTATTTGTTAACTTACAGACTAAACTTAATGTTAATCCTGTTTTGTGCTTGAGTTTGGTTATTATTTTATTTAATAATCCCTGACTTGCTAAAAATGTTGTGAAAAACCTATATAACAAGGCATGCTTTTCTAAAGAAAATATATTTAATACTTGTTTTGGTTTGTGAAAATTATACATAATTAAGTGCTACAATGATTTTTCACTTCTTCAGTGAAAAACAAAGAGGAGAAAGGTAAATTGCAATTGCTTTGAAAAAATAATCTTTCATCTCCTTCAGCTGTGTCTTAAAGTAAAAAATGCGTTTGATTTTTTTTTTCTTCTAAAACTCAGCAAATGTAGGCTAATCAGGGGAAATCCATCTTCCTTCTTGTTTGTTTTTGTTTTGTTTTGTTTGCTTGTTTGTTTGTTTTCCACAAGCAGCTGTTTTACCTTACATCTACGGATCAGCTGCTGTAGTTCAGTGCTGACTGTAACCTTGTGCTACTGTGCCCAAAATCTTGGAAGTCTTACTGTGAAATTCAAATCCTCTCATTCTCAGAGATTATATACAGATATACAGTATATACAGATAGTGTTTGTTCTCAGGGTGTTTCTCATGTGAATCATCACTATGATCTAAATGTCCAAATTCAGAACAGCTTCTCCTTGCATGCAGTCCTCAGTTTAATGGGAAACTTAGAGGAAGGTATGTTGCATGAACATGGTTTCTGGCTCTTGGAAGCTACATGACACCACGGGAGATTTACATGGCTATGTTTTATTCTAAATAGGTTATGTTCTGCAATGGATGCTACTCGTTCTTTAGAAAAGGTGCCCAGTACATTTTCACTGTTTGAGCACTATGAGGACAGTCCAGGAAAGAGCAACCAGAACTCTTTAAAACATGTGGCTGGTAAGAATCTCTGAATATCATCTTTACAGAAGTTTATGTTTTGGCAATACTTTGGACATTTTAGGAAGCTAAAAACAGGATCAATTTTAGAAGTATAAATTTGCAAACCATGTTATTAGCAATCAGAGTTGAATGTAAAATGAAGTCTAATTGTGCACAAGTGTTTGGCTTATAGTAGGACATTAAGATGAGCAGAGGGAGGAGAACTACCATGGAGGATTCCTGTCTTTTTTAAAAGATCAGTATCTCAGACTATCAGCGTATCTCTGTAAATCTCATGAGGCTAAAGAAGTTGCTGTTCCCTTGTGGGCAGAAATGGAAGTCAATCAAATGATCTCCAGAGCATGCATCCTCCAAGAAGGATGCAGCTCCCAGTGGGGAGGAAAGCCAGGGGACAACTGATGGCCAAGATCCCTGGGTTTATGCCATGTGAATGAAGGCACATTGTAAGCACACTGGAGCATCTCTCCTATGAAGAAAGTTTGAGGGAACTGGGCTTCTTTAGCTTGGAGAAGAGAAGGCACTGGGGAGACCTCATTGTGGCCTTCCAGTACTTCAAGGGAACATAGAAACAGGAGGGGAATGGCTGTTTACATGGGTTGATTGTGATGGGACAAGGAGGAATGGTTTTAAACTAAGACAGGGGAGATTTAGGTTAGATATTAGGAGGAAGATTTTCACTCAGAGCGTGGTGATGCACTGGAACAGGTTGCACAAGGAAGTTGTGGATGCCCCATCCCTGCAGGCATTCAAGGCCAGGCTGGATGTGGCTCTGGGCAGCCTGGTCTGGTGGTTGGCGACCCTGCACATAGCAGGGGGGTTGAAATTAGATTATCACTGTCGTCCTTTTCAACCCAGGCCATTCTATGATTCTGTGATTTCATGGAACTCCTCCATATTTGGATATGAAAGGGGAGTTATAACTTCAGCCCGAATAAGCCTCTACTTCTGAGGACAGTGGTTAAAATTGGACATGATAAAGAAATTTATTCATCTCTATTTCATATTCTGTGAAAAGCCTGCCCAAGTGGGCTTGCTGCTTTGCCTGTACATACATTTATAGACATTATCCAGATCTAGGGAGCTACTAATGACAATCCGTTTCTCTCTTAATGAAGTCTAAGTCCATAATGACTTTCTAAAGAGAAAGGTTCTTCTGGGAGATCACATCTCACTGTCCTGCTTTATGACATCCTTCTCACTGTCACATTCACCACTGCTGTCACAGTCACTCTATGGCTATTCAGATGATGACTTTTTCTCATGTTTGGTACCTGAGTAGTGCAACCAGAACATCTATGTCCATTTGGTGCTTTGATTCCTTGATGGATTATCAGGTGGAATGTTGGAGAAGTGCACTCCTTTACCTAGTAGGACCTGATTGCACTCAGCAATGCCACCATGGCTAGATTGTGTTCTTCCTGCACATAGTCACTTATTTTTATTTAGTAGAGAAACTGAATATCTCTCAGACCATGACTTTCTTGTCACACTTGTGAATTTGTCTAAGGGATTCAAAACTTCTCAGGTGAGATTATGCTGGCATTTCTTCATGCATTATTATCTCAGCCTCATTTACTTACAAAATCAGATTAAAATACATGTTTTTTTAATCTGCTCTTAGCCAGTGTTGACTTAGTAGTGTAAATGTGCAATATACCACCATTTAGTTCCTAAACTCCCTCTCACAATTCCCTACATACAACCATACTTACCTCCTGGGTTGTTACCTACTGTCAAGGTCATATGGGAGAACTGGCTCATTTTTTCATGCTGTACTTCCTTTTCCCACAAGTCACTCCCAATGTGTTTTTCCCAGACTGCTGAGATCTGCTGTGTAGTTTTATCTTCATTTACTATTGTGCTTACTGAACACCAAATGGCTCCAGACCTGGTCTGCTTTTACAGACTGGAAATGAATGACTGTCAACCAGCAAATGACTTTAAAAGCTCTTCATCTTACATGCTTCATACTCTTTTCTTCCTTCTAAAATTTCTGTTTTTCATCCTTCACTTCAACTACCAAATATCTCTCTTCCTACTGTGATTTTTACTTTGGTGAGCAGCGGAGTAAATACATATTTTTTTTTCACAATTATGCCCTTCCTGAAGGAAAATGGAAGTAAGTGCCTGCGTGAAACTAAATTTTGAATTGAAAACTCTCAGTACATCATTTATCAAATAGCAGAGGCAAGTGCCAGGCATTCCGAATTTGTTTTGGTTTTATCCATTTGATTAAATATACGTGAATTTGTCATATTTCTTCAATCCACATAATTTTTCCTACAGAAATAATAGTATTTTACTGAGCAAATACATAGAACTTTATTTTCATAACTACAGAAAAATCTTTCCTGCAAAATACCATCCATTTTCAAATATTCCACGTTCTTTAATGAAAGGTCCTTTTCCCTCAGATTATTCCTCCTTTCATGTAAGTCACCCATTAACAAACGTGTAATCATAAAGAAGACCTAACAGCATACTCTTGTGCACACTAAAGCACAAGTTCTGGCATAAGAGGAGCTGAAATAATTTCAAAATAAAAAAAAATATTCTTTCAAAAGCCTAGGTCCTGCCCATTTATACCAAAAGATGAGGACCTTTGATAATGGTAACAGTCATCTGTTAAAATCACATAGAAATGTAACTGCTCTCCATCTTCAAGATCACAAAGCAAAGGAAAAATTATTTCCCATTGCACATGAAATGTGTAAATATCTATTAAGCATTTTGGATTATTATCTTCTGTGCTGTGATCCATGGAGATCAAGTAGCATCAAGAAGCTTCCTTACAGTACAGTACTTCAGCAGAAATTAAACAGATCAGAAAATGTCCCATTTTTCTTTTGAAAAATATAACTTAGTATAACTTGTGGTGCATGGAGCTCTTTTGTTTGATCAAAATTCATTTTAAAAAGAACCAGCATTTTGACAATGCAGAAATACTCTATTTCCACAGAAAATAGTTCAATTTTTTGCTTTGAAATTACTTCCTTTCAAAAGTTTATCTCTTATTATGCAGAAGTAAATTAGAAATCAAATGTTTTTCAATGCGACTGAATGAACTGAATTTTGATATATAACTTTTTTTTTTTTTTTTTTTTCCCAGCAGCTTCATTCAATATACTAGCTTCTCTTTGGATTTGGCATAATAACAAATTTTGCAATTGTGGGGTTTCTGTGATCATAATAGTTTCTAGGCAACTTCACAGGAAAAGAAGCTGGTTCTCCCACTGGGTCATCTGAAAGGTAGTCCTTTCCTAACAGTGATCAATTTTTAAACTGACCAACCAGATGCAGACAAAAGAACAAAATGGGGATGGTTTTAGCAATGAAAAGGTTATTTTTTTCAGTGGGAAGCAGATGTAATCCTACTGTACTGTTAGCTCTCTGCATAAATCATAAGGAAACAAACAGCATCTGCATTTGCCTTGTTCATGCCACAGGGGATCATCATCATTACTGTGAAGATGACTGAGGAAAAGCAAAAGCTTTTTTGCTGAGATTCTAACAGAATTCATGCAATATGGAAATTTACTGGGTGAAGAAAGACCAATGTATTTTTGTTCCCTGCAATTACTTTAACAATGAACATTTGGGGGGGGGGGGGGGGGGGGGGGTTGTTTCTTTCTTTCCCCTCCCTCCCTCCCTGTTAAACCACAATCTTAGAGAGTAATAATATCTCAAGAGAGATGGATTTGTGCAGATCAGCAGCAAAGTTTGTATGAAATTTGGAGAACTTTGGAAGTTTTTGAGGCACCCCCTGTGGGAGACCATATAATCATGGAATTGTAGGGTTTGGAAAGGACCTCTGGAAATCATCCAGTCAGTAGGTTGCATAGGGATGTGTCCCAGTGGGTCCTGAATAGCTCCAGAGAAGTAGATTCCACAATCTCTGGGTGACCTGTTCCAGTGCTCTGTCACCCTCGAAGTAAACAAGTTTTTCCTCATGCTCATATGGAACATGCCGTGTTCTTGCTGGTGCCCCTTGTTCTTTTCCTGGGCACTACCAAAACAAGCCCAGCCTCATCCACTTGACATTCACCCTTTAGATATTTATAAGGGCTTTCAAGATCCTCTCAGTAATCCAGCCTGTCTTATGAGGTTTGGAAAACTTGGCTAAGGCAGAACTCAGGCCCATGGGCTCACTGAGGATCTGGGCCTAAAGGGAAATGACCATACCAGGCAGGATCACCCAGCTGTCTACCTGCAGTTTGAGTCCACCTCTGGGCAGACTAGTTTCAGGGACCTTCCTGTTTCTCAGGCTTTGAGTGCACGATGTCTAAATCTTTATTTTCCTAAAAGCACATACCCATTGTTGCCAGTCTGACAATGTATTTGAGATACGGTGTGAACCCCTCCGTGATGTACAAGCTCCTTTCACCTGCACACTTTTCTGGGATCAGTTATATTACTCTCTGGAAGCTTTCTTCTGCAAGCTCCCTCTCCCCATCAGCAAGCTATCCTGTGCTGTTTGCTTCAAAGAAGTGCTTTCAGTCTCCAATTTCACAGGCATTCTTTCTGTAAGGTTTTCATTCCTTTGATGATAAAATGCAATGGAAAAGGCATTTGCCAGAGGAGCCTGCACTGAATTCCAGGCCCATTCTGCCCCATCTGAGGAGATGACCTCAAGTTATTGGATGTCCCTTGGACTTCTGTTCCTTGAAGTGGAGTGCAGAGCTGGACTGCAGCGGGAGGGACTATGACTGGAGGGAGCAGGTCTCCTGGAGAAGGAAGAGGCATTCTTGCTATCACTGGGGTTTTGTGACAGTGCTACTCGCATGCTGCTCCTCTCAGCCTGTGGAAGCTAGAAATGAGCAGCCACACAGTTGTCTATCTGTGCAATGGTCCTGTAGGCAGGGACTCTGAGAGCTGTGCAGGACATTGGCACATGCTTTGGGCTGGGTTTAGCTGGTCCCAGTACTGAATCTTAATTTTTGGGTCTGTGAAAGAAATGGGCAACCATATTCTTATTCTGAGCAATTAATTTTTACTGTCTCTAGTTCAGATGAACCTACTGCTCTAAAACTGCACCACTATTTCCAACACTTGCTGCATTTTTCTGTGGAAACAAGCACCTGAATGAAAATAAGAAATGTGATTGCTCATGAACATGTAGTTAATTCACCTGAAAATACAGGATTGTGAATAACAACTGAGGATTCTCCATTCAGTTCCACAGACACCAACCTTAATACCTCAGGAGCCAAATTCAGCTACCAGCACCTCCATTGCTGTCTACTGGACTGTGAATGAAGGGGACGCCATTGACTGCTTCCAGGTGTATTGTATGGAGGAGCTTCAAGCCAGCAAAGATGAGGGAGGTGCGTAAGGTCTTGCCTTCATGACAGCAGCAGCCCTTTCTCCAGTGACTTCATGTCAGCACAGGGGAGGCTGAGCTACAGGGAGAGTGCAGGACACTTTGGTGAAATCCTCCATTGGACAGGTAGACAGTAGAGGAGAGCAGGAAATAGACGACATTCCCAATCTTCTCATTCACCCTTCAAAATACAGTATAAATACCATGGTCTGCAAAGTGCAGGATAGTTGCTTGTAGAGAAGCAGCAACATCATTATTTAGATGTTTTTATAAAGCAGCCCAACTTTCAGAGAGGATATGTCCCTGCTATTCCTTTGGTACAAATGGAGAGAACAGATAGGGCTTGCAAAAGGATATGCCCAGTTAGGTTTGTAGAGCCTCAAAATGTGTCCTAATTTAAAAAGCAGCATGAAAAGTCCATTAGAATTTCCAGTTTTTCCATATATTCCAGAGATTTTTTTCAAAATGACATTAACAATTTTATATGTTAAGTATGGAAACTGAGAAAAAAGGATACAAGTGCTCATTCATCAAAAAGCTCAGAACATGCATGTGTTTGTGTATGTGTGCGCACAAGTGGATGCATGGGATATAAATTCATTATGAGAAACAGCTATCCTCTAGAGAAATTAAACCAGAGTTGATAACTGTTAAATGTGTGTCCCAAACTGCAGCCTACTCCACAGTAAGACTGAAGGAGTGGTATGCTCCCCTTACCGATGGTAGCTTTAAAGTGCACCCACGAGCATGTAAAAAACTTTCTGTCAGAATTGAGTCAGAGTAAAATACTGACTTTTTCGCTAGTAGCAACATTTTAACATACTATTTCTTACATGTTAGATGAGAGGAACTATTACAGGCCCTACGAGAGATGTATGTAGGTGTAACAGCCTGTGTATGTTTCTCCTAGCTTTGGTGGAAGAATACAGAGTGACAGTGAAGGAGAGCCACTGCATTTTGGAGGACCTGGAGCCAGATCACTGTTATAGTGTGTGGGTCATGGCTGTGAACTGTACAGGGTGTAGCTTACCTAGTGAAAAAGCCATTTTTAAAACAGGTATGTACATAGTTTTGTATTTGGTTACTGTAAGCTTCAGGTTCTTAAAGAAATTTTTGTCCATATTGTTACCGAAGCAGAGAAAGCTGTTACATTCAGTCCATCTGTCAGATAGCAGGCAACTCACGATCCTTTCCCTTTTTGCTAAAAGATGACAGCATAATTGCTCCTGAGAGGAAATTTGAAAGTATTGAGATCTGAAAATGTATCTAATCGCAGGCCCTGTGACTGGGGCATTGGAGCAACACATTATCAATTTCTCTTCCGAGTGCACTGCAGTGCTCCCGGGCAGCTTTGGGAAAGCCACCCTGCTGCTCTGCCACTGCTTCTCCTGTGGAAAATTAAGGTAATAGCTGAGGTTTTTTTTACCTCTCCACCTTCCTCCCAAATAGATTTATGTTGCATTGCTTAAATGATTAACTTTTCAGAGGGAGACATGCTTTACAGATCTTACATCCCACATCTAGCTCAGTGGAACACAAATCTCAGGTGTGGCTGTGGTTTGAGTAGTATAAATTAGGATTAGTAATTAGATGAGTATTGTTTGTGAACTTCATTTGACTGATTAAATTTCCTGAGTTTTAATTTCCTAAATAACTTGTATTGACAAAACTATTGCTTCTTGAATTACAAACAAAACAAAGCATCTTGTGTTCTAGACCTTATCTGAGATGCTCATGCCAGATGATTTTTCTTGTGTTACCGGGTAAAAATTCTGTTGTAGTGTTTACAAAATATAGACAAGGGTACTTCACAATTTCATAATGCAGCTGTACAACACTGAATGTACTGCTGACTTCACTTGGCAGCAAACATAACTTCAAGCCTTCTACTGAATCCATTAGACATCAAATTTGTTGACAGTTCTCCTTGATACTCAATTTGCCTTTTGGATTTTCAGCTAAGTTGATTTTCCAAAGAATTAAATAGAAAATCACATGGCATCAACAATGTAACTATGATCATTGTGCAGAATTCCTACTAAATGATCAAATAATAATGAATGATTACTAGCTAATAAGTCATTTTTTATTAAGAACTGTATTTCCCTGTCAGCATCAAGCTCCTCCTACTTTTCCCCCAAATTCAAACCTTCTGAACAATTTCAGATCTCCAAGTCACTGATGATTTACTTTGGCCTGTTTTTCTAGGGAAACAAATAAACTAGGTCAATTAAGGGCTCCTTAAACACCTTCCCTCGAGCTGAGGTGATATCCCTCTGGTGTGCAATGAACCTCAAGAAGGCTTATGGAGATACCACTGAGCACTAACTGATGCTGGGTCCCATTAACATCAACGTGAACTGAAACAAGAATTTAGAAAGTTATTTAGAAAGTTTATTTTCAGTAATTCAGTTTTAATGTTGGCACAAGAAAGTTGTGTGCTGATATATGCAGTTACAGGAACATACACATTAATGGTGGATCAAAGCTGTGCCTCTCCAGGGTTTTCCCATCAGGATTGCCCTTGTGGAGCTGTGGGGAAGGCATGTGGGTGCTGCTTCATCATCCCGTCAGCACTTCCAGTCTCCTGCTTCTCCACTTCCCAAACTCACTTCCTGTCTCCTGGGGAATATACAGTTTCATAACCAAATTTCCTGTGACAGAATGATGCAGAGGGCAGTAAATGTATGCCTTCTACCTGTCTATCCCCAAGAGACATCCAGGTGAATATTCTGCAATCCTGATGAAAAAAGAGTAAATACACTTTCTTTTGTCATTCAAAACCTACCTGCTATTTATCCAGTGTCTGAGAGGCAGAATAAGCATTTACTCATTTCTCCTTGTCTCTTGAAGATCTCTCAAGAAAGTATGATAATACTACCAGGAAGTCAGCTATATGTCCTAATTAGTACAGTAACTACGGGTAATTTGTGAAAAAAATCTTAGAAGCACAATAACAGCTCTTTCTGTCCTTCTGACTCCAACTGCTCTTTAGATAGATAATTTCAAACAAGCAAAACAAAACAATAACAACAAAAAAACAGTTAAGTCTTGTTATGTATTGTTTGCACATCCATTAATGTGGGTATGTGTTTCCATTTCTTAATGCAGACATTTCTGAATTCAGCTATTATCATTCTCTAGTGACAGATACCTTTAAAAACACAGTAATCAAGTATATCAGAAGAAAATTAAAGGGCTATTGCCAAGGAAACTGCGCAGATGTATTACCAGATAAAAATCTATCCCACATATTCTTTGCTACAGTGAATACCTAGATTAGCTGTTCCTGTAGTAAAACGTCAAGTACATCTTAACCTGAAACTTGATTTTCACTAAACAAAGAAATCAGTATATGCTTCTGTATTTTTTCTTCTTTCCTTTTTTAATAATAGCAAATTATTTTTGTTACAAAACAGAATGCATCTTGCATATTGGTTGAAGATCTATAAGATTATCTTGTCCTTTCCCTATTCTTTACCTAGATATTCTATTTTAGGCTTGATTTCTTTGAAAGCATAACAACTTTCTATGACATGTTTAAAAATAAATTTTATTTTAATGATTGGTGTTAAGGCTGTTTATGAGAGTGAACAGCAGATCACAATGTTCATTTATGTTCCTCTTCCCTGGAAAGAGATAGAGTAGATGAATACAACGAAACCATTTTAAGCCTGTGATGTTGGATGTGCTATTTCACAGAATAGCTTTTGATTACTTGTATTCAGTGCACTGCTTTACATTCAGTTTTCTATTTTGCAATTGGGCCTGCAGTTCTTAAACTGAGGCTCTAAAAAAGAGAAATTACAGGACTAAATTTTAGTATCCGTATTGCAAAAATAATACTACATAATTAAGCAGAAACTCATAATTTCCCTCTCGATTCTAGAGCAGCGTATTTTTTACTGATGCAGCTCATGCAGAAACTGCTGAGAGCAGGACTGAGATAGCCTGAACAGAACTATACTATACAGATATTGCCTTGGTGCTCTGCTCTATAAAGAAGGGTGGAAATGAGGAATGTGTGTTTGTGAAAAGGCATAGAAATCTACTTGGACATTTTAAGGATGTGCAGAAATGCACCAATATTCACAGTGACTTTGCCAGCATGTTCCCATCCTGTTATAAGGTAACTCTTTGCTGTTGAAACTTGAATAAGCTGCATTTCATTGCTGGACAAGTTAAGCCGTCTATTCTGTGTTTTTTGAGGGGAGATGACTCTTTCCTTCCTTTGCAAGTATCCCCTACCAGCTGCTGGTGCCCTCTTTGTAGTACAGCTATTGTGTTCCTGTGTCCCCAGCACCTGCCATCCCTACCATCAAGGCCGAAGACTGCACAGTGTGTTGGGATACAGCCACCATCCGCTGGCAGGTTGCCTCATCAGCAGCAGAGTCCTTCACCCTGGAATACTGCAGACAGCACTCGCCAGAAGGAGAGGGTCTCAGGTCAGTGCCACAGTTGCAAAATGTTGTCGATCAGATTAGGCAGACATTAATGAGCACTCCCCAGACTACAGGTTTTACACAAGAGATTATTCTCTCTTCAGCTGTGCAAGAAAGACATAAGCTTTTGCATGCTGAGGATCTTAGACGCTGGAAACAAATCTGTGAGATTAGGCTGAAAGATATAAAAATACTTCCTTTTCATTCTTCTTAACTGAGTACTCCCTCTCATTTGGGGCCAAAACCCTGGAGACATTGTACTGCTTGCAATCAACCAGAAGTTGCAGGACTGTGCTGGCTGGGGAAACAATCACTCCCACTCAGCTGTGATGCCCCAGGCAGGGCAGGAGAGAGCAGCTGAGCCCTGCAGGAGGGAGTGGGATAAAGGGGTTCAGCTCAGTTTGCTCTCCGCTGTGTGCGGAACAGAATAGGAGCCAGCTGGGGACACAGAAAGGGTAGTACTGGTGCCCCAGTAAAGTTGATGACCCATCTGCACACATGCAGATATCTCCTACAGTACAGCTGAGCCCAGTGCTGTCCTGACTTACATGTGTGCGTCTGCAATCCACTATGCAAGAATGCCACAGGAGTCTGCAGCAACCCAAAGAACAGCTTGGAAGTTGGGGGTGGTATGTGCTTATTCCAGACCTTCTCTGTTTTCTTTTATACTACATCTGAGCTATGTAAAGGGTGAGAAGAGACAAAGACAATATGAAAAAGTGAAACCATGGAGTTGTTGAAATGCACAGAAAATCATGTGGTAGTCTGTATGTTTTTGGATTTTTATTTAAAAAATAAACAACAATAGCAATGACATTCCAACAAACTACGGTTGCTGAGGTAGAGAGTGAAAAGAACTTCAAGTTCTCAAGACCCGATGGGAATTTTTACATCTGGGCTAGCTTACATGGGTGTGTGAGAGGTAGGGAAGAACTCTGCTCCTTGCAGTCAGTATTAGTCAAGTGGACTAAAGAGTTCACAGGTTTCTAGTAGACAGGTAAGACAGAGCAATTGTGTGTGTTTTGTTGCTTACAAAAGTAGGCTAAAAACTTCTGCAAGGTTGAGAGACACTGTTTTACCCAGCACCAGCATGCTGTTAATGCAAACAAGAGGAGGAGGGGCGACTCACCCAGCTTTCCTCTTCTTCAGAACAGCCACGACCTGTTCTGGTTTATACATATTTCATGAGGCCATCAGGACACTGTCAAACTGCCAAAGTCTCCATTGGTCAGGAATAATGTAGCTGCTCCCAAAATCTGGGCAATATGTTTGCCCTTACATTTCATTGTTGTTAACTGGAATTGCCTTTTTTTCTCAAAAAAGAACTACCATGTGTGCCCATTTTTGCAATATGTAAGCGAGGTGTTGTTAGCACCAAGCATTTTGTTAGTGTGGAGTTAATTGTGGCAACAAGCTGCCAGAACTGACCCATTCCCTTTTTCAAATAAACTATGCAAAATCAAAGATGCTTATAAGTATACTGAGTCACATTTTACTTTTTGGCCTTTATGTGGGCAGAAGCTGTCCTTTTACTGTGACACACAAAAAATTCACAGAAGATAAAATCAAGACTTTTCTCTGAATTGCTGCAGCTGAATTATCAGTATTTGTAGAAGGGCTTTGACCTTCTTTTTACAGTGCCAAAGACCACCTTTTAACCACTTGTTTTCCCTCAAAGCAATACCTCCCTTTATTTTTCCAAAAACAACCCCTCTGAGTTTAACCTAGGAAACTTCTATAATAGCTCAGGATGTTTCAAGGATGGAGAATTCCTTTCTTTTTAAAGATTCCTACTTTTTGTGTGTGTGCGTAAAGCCAGAGCGAAAGGAGCCAACTGGTAGATGGAGCATACTGCCTGTACTGCTCCCATTTAATGCCCCTGAGGAGAAAGATAGGACTAGAAATTAATTCCTTATGTAGCTGATAAGTGAGAAAAATAGGTGCAGGTGGTGAGTCAGATCTTAAATTGTCTGAGTTGCCTTCTGGAAGTACATGCAACGGTATTTGTGTTACTTTGCCACATACCTGTATTAGGTGGAACAAAGTTGTGTCTTTAATGCCCACATAGGAGCATGTGGGCCTGAAAACACTGTAGTTTTTTTTTACTATCTTCCTTGAAAGCTCAGAGTATGTCCTTCACAGGTTTCCTGAGCAACACTCATCTTGGGGACCAGCTAAACACAAAGCCTTTTGACAGACAGCCTGTGCCTCTTATCATTCCCTTAGCTGTGCAATTCCCTAGTGCCCATGTGGGAGTTCAAACAGACTTCCTGGCAAATTCATACAGCTCCTCTCAATTGCACAGTAGGAAAGCAGAGGTCAGGGGAAGTCACCTAGGGAAGGTGTGGGCAGTATTAATCAGCCATCTCACAAAATTCACTGTCTGCAGTCCCAGCTTGAGTGGCTGCTTTCACATGTCATTCTGGAAACTTATGCAAAGCAAGGGACACTACCAAGAGAAGAGCAGGTAGGGTGAAATGCCCCCACAAAAAAGTGGAGATGTGTGTGAGTCCCTGTGAAATTTGCACATAAGGCATTAAAAGTGCTGGTGGCTGCTTATCTCCTGTGTAAACCTCAGGGACAAAGATCTGCAAGGTAGGACCAGAAAGCAGCCAAAGGAGTGAGTGTTTTGCTGCAGTACAGTCCTATTTGGGCTAAAGGTTGTAGGAATAAGCAGACAACAATTCAGCACTGAATCTGAAAGGCCTCAGTGCTCAGAGTGAGACCTTTTCGTTCACTAACCTTGAAATTAATATTAATGTTCATATCTATCAGTATGATAATGATCACAGAATCACAGAATTGTAGGTGTTGGAAAGGACCTCCAGAGATGACCGAATCCAACCCCCCTGCCAAAGCAGGCTCCCTACACCAGGTTGCACAAGTAGGTGTCCAGGCAGCTCTTGAATATCTCCAGAGAAGTGACTCCACAAGAGAACGTCCCAGGGCAGCCTGTTCCAGCGCTCCGTCAGCCTCACCGTAAAGAAGTTCTTGTGCACATTTGTGCAGAACTTCCTATGCTGCAGTTTCTGGCCATTTCCCCTTGTCCTGTCTCCACACACTGCTGAAGACAGTTTGGCCACACCACTCTGCCCCCCACATCTTAGATATTTATAGATCTGGATCAGGTTCCCTCTCAGTCTTCTTTTCTCAAGGCTAAACAGACCCAGATCACTTAGCCTTTCTTCTTAGGGGAGATGCTCCAGGCCCTTCACCATCTTAGCAGCCTTCTGCTGGACTCCTTCCACAAATCCCTATCTTTTTTGTACTGGAGAGCCCAGAACTGGACACAGTACTCCAGATGAGGCCTTACCAGGGCAGAGTAGCGGGGGAGGATCACCTCCCTCAACCTGCTGGCCACACTCTTTTTAATGTGCCCCAGAATGCCATTGGCTCACTTGGCCACAAGGGCACACTGCTGGCTCATGGCCAACCTGTCGTCCACCAGGACGCCCAGGTCCCTCTCCGCAGAGCTCCTCTCCAGCAGGTCATCCCCCAACCTGTACCAGTGCTTGCGATTCTTCCTCCCCAGATACAAGACTCTACACTTGCTTTTGTTAAACCTCATCTTGTTTCTTACTGCCCAGCTCTCCAGCCTGTCCAGGTTCTCTAAAAAGAACTTGTTAAACATATATGACTGTAGTTTTGACTCTCCACCCAAAGCATGTTAAAACGTCACCCAAGGGAGGGAAACAGCAATAGTGTTTAGAATGTGAGGGAGGATAGAGAGGAAGAGAAAGGAAGAAGACTGAAGAAGAGAGATGGGATGGGAATGGGGATGAGTATGGGAGAGGGATGGGAATCTGCCTTACTCTTCTTTCATCAGGAGAGAACTTTGGTGAACAGTGTGCCTCATCTTTGGGTGAAGAAAATAGCCAGGCTGGCATCATCTTGCTGGAACTATCATCGTAGGAGGACTGCTCTGAAAGTACTGCCTCCTATTTTATTATGTTGGCCTACAATATCAGAGGTGTGTGTTGGTGGTATGGCAGTAGAGGTGAAAGTTTCCCTCCAATATTCCATTACATTTTGTTGCCGTGTTCCAGATAGCAGCAGAGGGGCAGTCTGACATGATGGCATCTGACATGCGTAGAAATGTGTATGAAGCAAAAGCATGTCATTGAATTCCTCCATGCTGAAAAAATGGCACTCATTGGTATTCGTGGATCATAGAATTGTAGAATGGTTTGGGTTGGAAGGGACCTTTAAGATCAGCTAGTTCAAACCCCCTGCTATAGGCAGGGACTATAGGCAGGGGTACCTCCCTCTAGACCAGGTTACTCATCCAGCCTGGCCTTGACTGATTCCAGGGAGAGGGCGTCCACAACCTCACTGGGCAACCTGTTCCAGTGTTTCACCACTTTCACAGTAAATAATTTATTTGTAATATCTAGTCTCAGTCTATCCTCTCCCATTTTAAAGCTACCTCCCTTTTCCTATCACTACATGCCCTTATAAGAAGTCCCTCTGAATTCCTCATTGAAGAAAAAATTGACGATGAAGCCCTGAAAATGATTGTGTCTTTAGAGTAAACTGATGTGCAGTCTTTTGAGATAGGAAAGGGTGATCCATTTGGATTTCCTGGAACATGGACAAATCATTAACTCTGATGTCTACATCATGATGATGACTAACCTGAAGGCTGAAACATCCAGAGTCAGGCCAGAGAAGAAGACTACCTTTCTCTTGCAGCACAATAACACACCAGGCTCCATACCAGATTGAAGATGATGGAGGACATTGCCAGTCTTGTCTGGACTCTCCTACCACACCCACATATAGTCTGGATTTGGAACCTTCTGACTTCTGTGTGTTCAATGAAAGATGGACTCTGTAGGCAACACTCTTTTAGCAACAACACTGTCATAGCAGCTGTGAAGCACTAGGTCATTTCTGCTGGTGCAGATTTTTATGAGCATGGCTTGCAGGCTCTTGTCCATCACTGTCAAAAATATATAGTTAATTGTTGTGACTATACTAGAACACAGTGTTTTGAAGCTGAGAATTTGCTCTACCAAATAGAGTTATTGTGCTTTTTGTTGGAATTTCTACAGAAATAAATAGGAGGCATTACTTTTGGAACAAGCTACATATATTAACACAATTGTGGTTAGTGCATTTATTAGGATCAATCTTGAATCTGTTGTATCTGTCATTTCAATAAGTCATCAATTTTCTAACATTTGTGAATCTGTTCACTGAAAGTCCTAGCAGACTGGCATTCATGATCCTGTTTAACGAAAACCCATGTAGGAGGGCTCTGGCAAGTAAAGTCAAAAGTATACTCTTAGTGCAACATGAGCCTGGACTGAGCAAGTCCTCTGGGGCATTCAGCATGCTCTTGAGCAGTTCCAGTCCCTCAGAGAGAGAACTTCAGGAACCTCTAGAAATCCTTATAAAATATTTTCTTCTAAATAACATTAAAAAAATCTAGATTTTCCCTCCGGGTGCTTTCTTTTCCAACTTGTCATGTGAGGAATATACAATGCTTTTAAATCTTCTACAACCATGAATCTCTGGCCTATTCTGGGGTTTTATAGCTCCTCACCTATTTGATTCTTTTTTTCCAGAATTCTTATCTGGCTTTGAAATGTTTCTTTCAGTTTCCAGAGTTCTGCTTTTTTCTTGCCATTCAGATTCTTTGTGTTGAGAAGTCAATGGAGCTGTGGGTGGAAGATGGAAAACTGTGAAGTGTGTAGTCCAAGGATTAGTGTGGGCTGTTCAAAGCGAAGCCATGTGTCATATTAGCAGAAATCTGCAAGACTTGGGGAGGAAGAAATCATTATGGTGTGCAGTGAGTGGAAGTGAATGAGTGTCATCCTCTCCATTAATGTGATACTGACACCACTAGTGACTGAAATTTTCTGCCTGCTCAAAGAACAGGTCTAACACTGAAAACAGGATAGCATACCTCCCTCTGATAGCTTTGCTATTAGTTGTCCAGTCAGCTTGGGAAGCAACTGTGTAGAAAATAGGGAATATTCCTCCTCTGTGCCTGTGCTGAGTTTGCCACCTAAGGTAGCAATGAAGACTATTGCAAGTGGTACTTTGGTGATCTAACCCTGCGACAGCTAGAATAGGAATGGAGGAGAGGAAATGAAATGAAGCATGCAGCACAGCTGGATGAAATTCAGAACAATTTACTCTTTATATTTAGCTATTTAGCTTCAAGGCTTTTTTTTTTTTTTTGCCTTGAGTTTTTTTTTTATTGGCTTTTTTCTTTTTTCATTCCTGGTGTGCCCCTTCTGTGTGCTTCTGCACTTTTTCTCAGAAGCCTATGTGCTTTCTGCTCCAGCTTGCCATCAGAGGTACCAGCACAGGTCCGGAGGTGCTGTTTCTGTGGGATGTTGGGGGTGGAAATGACAATTACAACACAGAGGGCGTTCTGAATCACTACCAGGCATATCATTTGCAATGCAATATTAAAAAATATTCTCTAGACACTGTGTTCTTGAAATAAATGAGGATGCTGATTGTAGAAACATGCATCAAAACACAGCATCAGATTTCACTAAAAACAGGGAAATCACAAATTTAGCAGACAGTTGCTGCTATAATATTACTTGGCAATTTCAAGGTAAAGATACATGTGAGTTCTTTCTGCTCTGTGTTGAATAGCACATACCAAAAATGTGGAGCCTGGATTTTGAGACTTATAAATTCTTATAAAGAGAGATATTAAGAAGAGATTCATAAAATATTTAACTTAAAATATTCATTGAATTTCTATATTTTGAAGTTTGTATCATGATGCCAGGAGATTGTGAGGACAGTAAAAATGTTAAAACATTTCTGCTGCATATCCAATCACTCTTAAAGTAGGCAGTTGTACATATGTGGGAAATACATAGGACCAAATAAAAAGTTGCCCATACATTTTCTCTTTCGCGATCAAAACTACATGTTTCAATATTGTTGGCAGTCTCAAGGAAGATCTAGCTGTTTGCTTCTTACAAGAGCTCTGAAATGAAACAGGCTTTTCCCCAGCATAGTCAGGATATTAGAACTGCATTTTCCCTTCCCTTCTCCCACGCCTGTTTTCTATTGCTGTAAGCTGGACAGCAATCATACTTTCTCTTCATCTTTACTTTTTTTTATAACTGATTGCTTGGTTCTGAAACATGACAAACAACAATGATTGCTTGGAACCTGGGAAGACCTCACTACTCTTCTCCCCCCTCACCCTATCATCTAGTCAGAGGGAGTAGAGCAACACCTATTTCTTCTTTGCCCTCAGTCTCTCATGATCTTGGAGCTGGCTAAGTGTTGAAGATGAAAATCTTCCTTGCACATTTTATTTCATAGCTGGCAGCAGCAGGACTGTTTCTTAAGCCATAATTGTAGCTAACATCAATGGGCTCTTATTCATAGGCAGATTAAGGCTGGCTAAAAAAGATTATCAAGTAGAGAATGTTATTCAAAAATCTGATCATTGTTTTACTAACCAGATATACATAAAGATCAGGTCATAAAGATAAGGACTAGGTATTTCTTTCTCACTATTACAGCTTGAAGAAATATGCTATTGCTCTCAGATTTAAAAATCCAAGCAAATTCTTCTTTGAAGAATTTCAAGTTTGGAAGAGACAGCAGACTGAAATTTGATAGCTGACTTTATTCAGCAACCAGCAGGATCCAAAATCTTCTCTGAGTACCCAGGCTCTGGGACCTAGACTTAAGAGAGTGAATATCCCAGGTTTACTTGTTGCATTAAAATTTACTTGCCCACTTAGCAGTAGAAGAATTTTTGTATTTTATGAACTAGTTATCAGTTAAATAAAACTTAATAGTACAAAAAGAAAATATCTTCTAATTTCCAAAAGACGGAAGAAGGGACTAAGCTAAGAATGTGGCTACAATTCAGACTCATTGATAAACATGTTGCCACAAAAAAGCTTTTGAGGAATAGCTTAGTGTATCCTTGTTTCATCTCACCTGGTAGCTTCTTGTTAAGTTTCTTGGTGGCTTGTTCTTCAGACTCACAGCCATGATGTCAGGATGGTAATCTTAAAGGGCGGATTGGACTAGACTTGTAGAGGAAGCATGAACATTTATTTGCAAAGCTTGGGTGCCCACTAATTTTCCCATTCCTCTGCTTCCAGCCCTGTTCTTCTTTCTATTGCTTCTTTTCTATTTGCCTTCTTACTCAGTTCCCATCTTGCACTTTTGTTCAACTCATCTTTTTCTCTTGCCTCCTATGCTCAGAGAAAGCTTTTTCCTGTTTCATGTCTAAAGGACACTCATCATCTTGCATCTCTTCCCTGAAACTTCCAGTGAAGTTTCCAAGAACTTCAGCCTCCCTGTCTCCCAACGCCTCAATGAAGTGATCTTATGGTCAGGGCTTTGGTTAATGAAGCAAAAGTGCAATTGCTTTGGGCAACTTACTTCTTCTGTTTACATTGCATTAGTTCTAGCATTAATGTAGTACATTCTGCAAAGACAGCAAGACCCAGTGCTGACCATGCAAGAGCTTTGAACAGTTTGAAATTCTTTCAAACTGAAAAGATCACAGGAACACCCAGTGCTTTTTCTGAGTTTTTAATCATTTCTAATGTCACCAGTACAAAATACTTGTTACAGACTAACGAATATGACGTACCAGCCTTTCTCCAGGCGCTATCCTCCTGGACATAGAGCTCTGTGTGGTTTTAACAAGAATATGCTATATGTGGAGCTGTGGGATTTTACCTTAGTCTGATAAATGCAGCAGAGGCATGTGGAAAATCCTAATGGATGAACACTGATTATTCTTCAGATTGTACTGCTCTCTGCTGGGACATGTGGGGAAAAACATTCACTAGAAGTGAATAGCAAAGATCTTACGTGACAGCTGGTTTGCCTGCCATAACTCCTCTGGATTCACAGTAATTGGTGGTGGAAAAGGAGATCTGTTGAATCTAGCTCCCCATGGTGACATTACTTGCAGGAGGGTACCTACCATCCTGGGCTCCATCTCTAACCCTGCTTGGAAAGGAAGACGTCTTGCATGCTCCCTAGAAGCAAATCTGCTGTTTGTGAATTTACTGAAGTGCAGATTGAGTCTTCTGCATTCATCTCATTTTCTTACCGCTGAAGTTACCATCTGTATGGGAGCTGCTGAATCACAGCCTGAACCTTTCATTAGTTATCTGAGGCAAGCAATAGGTCAGCCCTGGGAGCACAGGTGAAAGCAGTTCACCTGTGCTGCAGGAAGGGGTGGAGCCAGACTCCACCTCTCCAGACCCATTTAAGTGCTGACTGCCAGGGAGGAAGGATCTCTTCTGAGAGATCCACTCCTTTGGAGACCTTTACTGCGAGCCCTCTGCACGGGTAAGCGGTCCACCTATTTTCTCTTTGTCTTTGTTACCCTTGTGCCTAACTCTTTATTGGTTTATTTTTGATTATACATCTATTTGACTGTACTTTTCAATTATATTATTTTTTCCTTGATTGTACACCATCTTTCAGCCTAGAGGTCAGAGAGACCTTCGTTACTCTTGAAAACTGAATACTTGTCTTGAAGATTCCTGGACAAATTAGTTGAAGAGAATTGCCTATTCCATATTAAAAAAAAAAAAAAAAACAAAAAAAAAAACATCTTCACCAACAGACATACAAGGCAGTGGGTATACACTATATTTCTTTGTCATTATTGTATGGGGCAAAAACCCACAGGATCCACTGTGTAAGAATTTGCTAAGTTGATCCTTCAAATTCCCAACTGTATATAAAATAAAATTGACATCTTTCTAGCTATCTCAGGTGCTTTCACAAGTGTTTCAAAGTGCAAGGTCGCAGTTCTGTCCTGTGAAGCAGATTGACTGGATGCTGACTCTCTTTCATCTGCAGTGTAGCAATACATCAGCTGACAGTGTTAGTGCTTGAGTTTTTCTGGACAACTCAAACAGAAGACTAAGTCAAATCAGGGCACTATGCAAAGACAGTTCTCCTGCTGCTGCCTCTTGCAAAACCAGCCTGATAGAGCGCATGGCACAATGAGGGAGAGAGAGACTTTTTTGATGAACGATTTGTGAGTGAGGAGTTAATAATAAGAAGTTCCTGGTTTATGTGTGTTCTTAGAAAAGGGTATCCATTCTTTTGTATCTGGAGCCTGTATCCAAACAGTACAAACACAACAAGCACATTCACTATCAACCAGATAAATTAATCACAAACATTCCTCTTCATTAGCTTGTTCATTTTGTAATGCAGACTTTTTACAGGAGGCAGATGAGAATATTATGCTCTTCTGCTTGCATTTTATATGATTAATTATGCTGCAAAATGAACATAGCATGTTACACTGAATGACTGTACTGAGTGAGAAGGTGTAAAGAACAAAGGCCTGAAAATTTGTCAGACAGCTTAGGGAGGACATATTGAGTGAAATAATAATGTTCCTACAAAACCTGACTGTTTGTGAAAATAGTGATCACCTCTCTGTTTTGTAGTTTCTCTGTGGTGCCTGTTGTTGCAGTAGTCAGCAGTATGATTTGGTGGGTTAGCTGTTTGCATAAATTAGTCTTTCCTGGTTTGCATATTTGTGCATATTTTCATTTATGTAAATCTTCAAAATTTGCAGATCTTTTGCTGGTATAAAGAGACATGAACTGAAGGTATTCCTGGAGCCCAATGTGAACTACTTCTTCTACCTGAGGGCTGTCAATACATTTGGGACAAGTGAACAGAGTGAAGCTGCTCTCATCTCAACAAAAGGTAGATCACCATTTTCTGATGTCAGGAAAAAAAAAAGGATAGGTATGCAAAGCAGTATAACCTTTATCATCTTTCTCCAGAAGTTGTAGCTGAATTTTCATTAATAGGAGAAAAAAGAAAGCTATTGAGATAAAAGGGACCATATTTTATCTGCTTAAAATTAAAATAATCTGAGACAAATCTATTTGACGTTGTTAGATTTATGTCAGTGTAAAACTGATGTGACATCAAAAGCAAAACTGTTAAATTCTGTCAGAGATATGACATAATTAAATCACACATGATTCTTTCAAACGAGCCTCAGAATTCAAATTTGCTATTTTGAAAAAGCAAATAATTGAAAATGATTCAACTGTCAATATAAGATTGCTTTATACCTAGCTAATTTACTGAATAGCATAGTCTGATCCCTTGGCCTGGTTTCCAGAAGGCTGCTGTAGTGAACAGGCACAGATCAGAAGAGTTTTTGCATCGTTGCCCAGTTTTCTGCTATTCCTTCCTTCCAGCAGACACAATTCTGTCCAGTTAAGATAGCAGTAATTTAACATATTATGATTCATCTTGTATTAATGTCGATAGCCTCCCTGGACAGGTATTTCTTTGTTTTCAATTGTACCAGGAACTCGATTTCACATACTGAGCGACACAGCTCATCCAGCTTTGCAAATCTCCCCTGATGAAACCGTGATCTGCCTTCCAGAGAAAGCTACATTCACTGGGTGAGTTGCAGCATGTGAGCACAGCCAGTCTGGGGCATTCAAGATGGGCCTCACTCTTGCTTCTCTCTGTAGGCAGGTTTCACACATCACAAATTTTGTAGACTTGAATTGTTTTCAGTCAAACAGCCCTTTTGACATTGTGTGACAGACTTGCAACATTGCAATGATTGCAGCACTGATTTAGGTGCTTGATGTTGAAGAATTTCCGTAGAAAGTCAAAGACGGAGGAATTGCTTGCTAGGACAGTTGAACTGACCTCAGTCTATGGTTACTGCTTAATGTTTCAGAGCTCTGTATTCTAAAAGGAATTTGTTGCTGCACTGGGAAGACCAAATGTGTGAGTTTGTCTTTAAATACACTGTGGCTAGAAGTAATGTGTCCTTTCACTTTGTTTCTCTGCTGAGGGCATTACTAGTAATGTTTGTCAAAGCATCCTTGACCTTGGAGTATTAGGAAGTTCCCCTGGCATATATTAGAAGGCCTCCAGGCTTGTTCAATCTATTGCAAACATGACTTTTTTTTTAAATTGTTTTATTGGTTGGGGTTTTTTTTGTTGGGTTTTTTGTTGGGTTTTTTTTTGGCTTTCTGATATTAGTTTCACCACACATGAGTATGATGTGCCATACTCATATAGCTTCCTATAAGGTAATGGAGCATTAGAAATCTAAGCACAATTGTTTTTAACTGTTACAACTTGCACACATGGTGTTTGTCACTGTGTGTACTTAAAATAGCCACACATTCTGGCATGAGCAAGCCTACTAAATTTGAAATCTCTTTTTTTTTCCTCCAAAGTCACCTTTTCCACCTTTTGCTAGTTTATGAGTTTTCTGTACTCAAGATGGGTCCATCTTAGTGCAAAAATAGAGTGACTCACAGTGACAACATTCAAATCTTTGATAGAACTACACTCAGAAGAAAAGAGTATCATCCATTAGTAATTTTTGGTGATGCTGCATGATGTAGCTGCAACAAATTGTCACAGTATGGCTGGCCTACCATCACAATCACTTTATTCTTCACCTCTTCCATGAATAGGTTTCCATCAGTCTTGGGTGAACCATTGCCTGCTCGAGGATGTCATTACTGGGAAACTGTTGTCACTGCCTGCAGAAGCTACAGGATTGGGATTTGCTATGAAACAACACCACAGAGCAGTGTTGTGGGACTGAGTGACACTTCCTGGTGTATGCACTGCTGTCCTACACAAACCAGGTAAAGCTGAGTCTAGCTAATTGAGAAGTTACCTGTGTGCCATATAAGTAAAGCTGGACAGCTTTAAGACTCTCAAAAGCAGAAAGGACCTCTCTGTTTCCTTTCTGCAAGCAAAGAAAAACTGCTAAAGAGCTTTAAACCTCCTCTTAATTAAAAAAAAATCTCCAAGCAACCTACTTCCCTCATTCTGTTCATGAAGGCCCATTTTTCAAACCTGTTGATATCCCTCTGGATGGCATCCTTTCTGTTGTGTCAACTCGACCATGCAGCTTGGTGTCGGCAGCAAACTCGTTGAGGCTGTATTCAATCCTACTGTCTGTGTTACTGATAAAGATGTTGAAGAGCTGTAATCCCCAGACGGAGCCCTGGGAAACACCACTTGTGACCAGCCTCCACTTGGATATCAAGTTGTTGACCACAACCCTCTGGCTTCAACCATCCGGTCAATTTCTATTCACCCAATAGTCCCCCCTTCAGACCCATATCTCTTCAATTTAGAGATAAGGATGTGGTGTGAGACTATGTCAAAGGTCTTGTACAAGTCCATGTAGATCACATCAATTGCCCTTTCTTTGACCCCCAGTACTCCATCATAAAAGGCCACCAGACTGGTCAGACATGGTCTGCCCTTGGTAAAGCAATGCAGACTGTCTTGAGTCACCTCCTTGTCTTGCATGTGTCTTATTGTAACTTCCAGGAGGATCTGTTCCATGATCTTCCCAGGCACAGGCAGTTCATATCCTGAACTGTTTCACAGAATCCCACCAATGTTCACAGATATAGCCTTTATTTAATAAGTTTCTACCTCCAGAGAATTTAAGCCTCCATAGAGAATGCCTTTTCCTGCCTTGCCCTTTACAGCAACAGAGACTCACCTGCTATTGTGGCAGCACTGCCAGCTAGTCTTCACTGGGCCTACATCAGATTACTTGGAGTTCTGTAAATCATAACCTTCTTCATGATATAAAGGTGTTCTTGATGTAAACAATGTAAACAAATGTGGGTTTTTTTGAGTAAAATTACACAGATATGTGAACATGACCAGCTAAACAAAACATTTGAGAAGAAAAGGCTTTTGCTAAAGTGCTGCTCATGCTTAAATCCCCACAAAGATGTGTAATATGAAAAATATAGATGATTACAATTTGTCAAGTCTGCTTTTATCATGAGAATTCAAAGATGCTGAACAAAAGGACTCCTTGGTGTGCTGAGCAGGGCTTAGAAGAAATGCCACTTTCACTTAGGTAGGTGGGCTATGTACTAAGCAAAATCCTGTTGCCAGATGATGTGCTGCTGTATATGGCAAATTGTTAATAGGTGGGAATTAAGCAGTAAGTTATTTCTGGTAAATCACAATGAGGAGGCTCATTGTATTCTGATGTTCATTTTTCTGCAGCTTTCTTTACAGATTTTTTCACACGGATGTGATGAGCGATGTACACGTGACAGAACAACTGGCCAGGATCGGCATCTTGTTGGATTACAGCAGTGGCAGACTGCTGTTCTTCAATGCAGAGAGAGGACTGGTGCTGTTCACCATCAGGCACAAATTTACTGATATTGTTTATCCAGCCTTTGCCCTGGAGAAGGCTGGAATGCTTACCCTGCACACAGGAATGGATCTGCCAGAGTTTGTGAAGCACAGTTAATCCCCTGCTTCACACTCTTAGAAAATCTAACAATTCCAGTGTTAGGGGCAGGGAGGGGTGTCAGAGAGAGATGTCAATTTTCACTGATGAATATTATGCACACAGCTGTCCCCCACATCATCCATAATTGCAGATAGTGCTCAGCCAAGTCATCACCTTGAGCCTGCAGAGAAAACAGCACCTTCAGCTGGAATGTGCACCTAGCGATATACACAGCAGGATTTTTGAGGGAAATAAAAAGGTTTGTTAGACATGAACATTAAGGGGAAGGGAGGAAATGTACTTTCCCTTTGAAAACAATGACAGTGTTTTCTGTCTTTTTAAATTTGATGATGAGCCTGTGTATGAAATAAATGCATCTCTCACTGCAATGCATGACTTCTTTTGTCAGAAAAATATGTCATTTCATCATTTGACAGGACAGTCAGAGCCCAAATCCAAGATGTAGTTGAAAAACATGCAAAAATTTCAACTAGTGCAATATTTTGCAAGTTAATATATCAAGCTATTGTTTGCTGTATCCTTTCTTTAAATTTCCAAGAAAACTTGGAAACTGAGAAATCTGTCTGCTCAAAATGAGTCCCAGATTAGACTTCATATCAGCCATGTGAAGTTTGAGTATGTAACACCTGCCCACCTTGCTGATACCAGTCTAACAGACACAGTTACCTGACTGTGCATCGGCAAGTATCTGAACCTGTAAATATGTACTCATGAGAAACATATTTGTTCGTCAAGTGTATGAGGAAACTTGATAGTAATGCTCAAATCCTTTTCCTACGGTTTTCGTCCTTCACCTTAGAGAAAAGTCAAAATGAAAATGACCTTCTTGTGGACCACCTCTTTCCTATCACTGCTTTTTACCCTTGCACTCACATATTTGATGATCCTAATTTCAGGTTTGTAGATATTTTTGTGAGTCTTTTTGCTCTGCCAAGTTATCTAGGCTAGCACCAGAATCACATCAGGATGATGCAGTGTTTCAGGGCTGATGAACTAAGCAGGTTGAGCCTGGTTGATGCCAACAGAGGGCAGAATGCCGATTTCACCCCCTGGCTTGCTGAAATCATGTTTCAAAGAACTGCACAAATGAGTGTCTCCACTTCCTTCCTGCCTGTCCCAAGGGTGGAACACACAACTGCCAGTGGTGCAAAACTCCAGTGAATGTTGGGCAGAAATTAATTGTAAGGAAAGTGGGAGACATTTTTCATGCTATGCGTGCTCTGGCAATTTCTGCCATTGGGGACTACTTTGCCAGACTCACTTCTGTGCTCAGCTGAAGAGCTGTGCTCCCTGTAGTAAAGCAGATTTCAGAAGTCTAATAGAGTTTTCTTCTGAAGAGAGAACTTCAGTGGGTTACAATGAGGCTTCTGCATTTTACGCTCGCAGAAGGTTCCTGCTGTTGCTGTTTCATTTATGATTTAACATCACCTAGACATGTGTTTTAACCCACTTAATAAGGCATGCTTGGTGTCCCAGAGGAGCCAGATTCTTTAGCTGTCACAGCAGGCTAGGGCAGGATGTTTGAGGCAAGATAAACAGGGTCCTGTGATCATTTATCTTAAGCTGGAGCTCTTTTTGGCATTTCAATTAAAGTACCATTTCTGAGTCCCTGCTGGGGAGAGAAGAGAATGAAAAAGCAGGGTAGTGCCTTATTGGTTAAAAAGGGTGTTTTGCAGTGGTGCGGAGGATGGTGAGAAAAAGGTCCAGGATTAATTGGAAAGGAAAGACAGCAAGGGTGTTGGAGGTGATTTTATTGTGCAGGCTGAGGAGGAGGAGGAGGAGGCAGAAGGCAGGCTGGAAATTCACACAGAGCAGATGGTGACAACCTAAAAGGCAGGTTAGCAGTGTCAGCAGTGTGTATTCCTTGGGCTCCCACAGCAACTGAGCTCAACAGAGATTTGGCCATCTCAAGAGATTAACATGGGGTTTTGAATTAAACCTGAAAAAATCTTGGCACTGGGGTGATTTTGCTTGTGTTCTCCTCTCCCTGGTTGCTGCTATCCCCTGTGAGACTGCTTCAGAGAACAAAATGACATCAAATTATTTGGGTAAATTTTAAAATAAGGCAAAAACAAATTGTCTTCTCAAAGGCAACTGCGTATTAGTAAATATTGATTTTAAGATGAAAAGCTAAGTCCTGGTCTGCTGCCATACTTTATTACTCAGGACCTACTGGAACATTTCAGCTTGGAGATATTTCTTTAAAAGTACCTCTTTCTTAGGTTTATTTATTTCATTCTGAAAAACTCTCTGACTGTTTTCTGATAATTTTGATAAGGTTCAGCTATGGATTAAGCAATATCAAAAAATGTAGTTCAGTTTTTTGCAGAAGCTGGATAAACAATTTGGAGTTAAAAAATGTAAGTTGAGACCTTGAGCCCTTACAATGCTAGCTTGACTTTCTAAATGTGGTCTGCATTAATCTGTGTCAAAAGAAGAAATGCCTAGAGACACGTTCCTGGTTTGGAGAGATTGAACAAAGTGTACAATAAACAACCAAACCAAAAATCAATATACAAAGCTTAAGATTTGGAGTGGGCAAAACATTCATGCTGGAAGGGAAAGCAGATCCTGAAAGCCAAATTAAGTTTCTGGGTTGTATGGTGCAAAATCTCCTGCCCTTAGAAGATCTGGATGTACATCATCTGTGATCTTTTATTTGACCGATGGGCATGAACTTGTTCAAGAATTCACATTCCAGGTGGTAACTATCCATGAACATTTGAATAAGCAGTGCAGTCCATCTGATTTTATGTTCAGAATAGCTGAGATTATGAGATTTATTGCATCCATTTTTCCTGCACATTGTTCTTCAAAACCATGTAGTAGAAAAGAAAAGGTAAAAACTCCTTGTCACAGCATTTTTCTATGCTTAATGAATCTAGCATTTAGAAATACACTAAAAAGAACATTGAAAACAGTGTTACATACGTTTCAGCAAAGGATGTTAGTTGGGTCAGTAGAAAGACTTTCATGCAGTCGCTGGTTATGTAGTGTGTGTACACAGTCTAATCATAATTCCATGCTTAGTGCTAAAAGAGAATACATTCTGAAGGGTCAGACAAAAGCCACTGAAGAGTTCCTGTTTCTTAAGAGGTCATTTTCATTCTGAAAGTACAAAAGCAGATGTCTAACACTAAGTATTATTAATTAATATTTGGACTGATCTGAAACACATTGCATAAAAAGGAGATGCTTCAGTGGCATTTAGATGAGGTTCATAAGCCTTTGTGCACTGAAACGAGAATACAAGATTCACTGTAGACACTGATTTCTACTGTCAAAACAGTGCTGAACTGTAATATTGCTAGTAACAGTAATATTGATCCACAAATCTTGCTACGGTCCTTCCACTCCAGAAAGATTTTTATGCTTCCCCACAACACTACGTAGACAAGCTCGGCAATCTGTAAATCACTAACCATGCAGTGCAAGGGCATGCAGGAACAGCCCTCTCTCATGCTAGGCCTTTTTAGAACAGGCGATGTCACTAAAATGGTGCTGAAAATGGTCTAGTGATGCCTTATTTTAGACATCAAAAACTTCCCCCCATTCCCACTGCTACTGTTGTGGAGATTAGTTATGTTTTATCATGAAGGCTGTTCTGAGACATGTACCCAGCAAGGCTCAGTAAAAAGAAATTGCTGCTAAATCCATGGTACTGTGATACTGTCTATGATATACAGGTAAGTTACAGTTTCTGTCAGCATTGGCTGGAATAGGTGCATTGCAATAGATTTAAGAAAAGTAAAATGTTATGGTCTTTTTGACCTGTTCTCACTTCAAAATAATAAATAGGACCTCTTCTGTGTAAAGAATTTGGAAAAACTACATTTCATGGTGGAACCGCTATTACACTACTGACATTTTGCTGAAGGATTTGCCAGCTCTCAAGAAGCTCATATGCACAGATAATTGCGCAGCCAGCAAGGAAGTGAGAGTATCTCTGCCACATCTGGCCACGTATTGTGGAAAGGAGATTGGACTTGAAACGTATCTTCATCTTTCATGTAGAATTTGGCAATCTTCTGTCATACCAGAAAGCATCACTTGCTGATCAGGGACCATGCTGAAGGGCAGCTCCTACATGAACACAATGGAAGGAGGTGGAGTGGTTCTGGACCCTGCCATGATTTTGTCAGCAGTTAAGATATGTATAATTCTGAGTACAGCTCCACTCTGGAAAATGTTTGTGTGGAAAATGTCTGTCTCTGTATCAGAGAGGCGCTGCATTTCTAAAAGGTACTTCTGTCAACCCTGCAGCACTGCTGCAAGCAGGTAGGGAAGTAGCCCACAGCTTATCATACTCTAGTAATGCAGTGGCCAGCTGAATTTCAACCTG
The DNA here is from genome assembly GCA_035772895.1 of Perdix hodgsoniae. NCBI lineage: Eukaryota > Metazoa > Chordata > Aves > Galliformes > Phasianidae > Perdix > Perdix hodgsoniae. Next base: position 19,278,480 of record JAPSGF010000003.1, read on the forward strand.
CCAGAAGGTTACCATGCCACCAAGCAGTGAGGGATGCAGAGCTACCTTGACCCCAGCTGCAGAAGGCACAGGAGGGAACTGGCTTCTGCTGAGAGAGCAAGAAACCACTGTGACTGTAATGCTGAGGCTGCCAAAAGGAGACCTTTAGCTTTATTCTGAGCACTATTTTGTATAGACCAGCCTTGTGAGACTGTAAGATCAGTCTCACACCCTGTCGTGAGATGGCATGCATGTAGTCCCACAGCTCTCATTTTCATGCTCACCACAAAGAATAGAACAGCATTTTGAAGGAAAATGTACAGAGATTTTTCTACATAATTTTGTAATTGAATTCTATATCTACGTCTGATAGCTTCTCCAAAATTTTAAAACTACTGAAAAACAATAAATATTCTATCTTGGTGCTAAAAGGCATTACTCTCTAAAGTATAAAAGCCAAGACTAAAATTTAAGTTATGGCATTCTGAGGAGTTCAAATGGAAGGTTGGGAGGGGAAAAAGCCCACTGTGTCACTGAGCCCAACTTCAGACTTTCCTTTTTAACATGGGGCCATATACTCCTACTGTATGCTTCTCCAGCAGAAATTGGTACTCTGTTCTATGATGGCAATGCAGCAAGACTCAGCTTTGCTGTGTTGATCTGCAGTTATATTTGCACAAGTTCAGTCAGTTCAGAGAAGCTGGAATAATTTGAGCTTGTGGTAACATGTGGCTTATCTGAGCAACTAAAGATCAATACAGCAGGCACTTCCTCTGAGTGTGGGATTCACAGGATATTTGCATATCTGCTGGAAAAACAGCACCAGCTTTTCTCCCATCCACCCTTCCAAGGCTCCTGAACCCTGGACATCCTTGTGGAAGAAGCACAACAGGTAGACTCCATCTGAGCTGTGCTTCTGCTGCATTAAACATTCATGTGGGAAGAGAAGCTTCAAGATTCAATCACCCTAAAGAACCTCTTCTACCTGAGCTAACAGGACAAAAGCAGGCAGTGTTGCACGTCACTGTTTTTGTTTTTAAGTTACTGCCTGAGGAATTTAACTTTGCTTCTTGAAGGTCACAGCTAATTCAGCAGAGGCAGATAAAGTTTTCATCTCCTGATACCACACTGAATTCTCTGGGGCTGTGTGGAAAGCCCAAGCATTTTCCGAGCTCAGGCTTTTCCATCACTTCTACAGTGCTGTTTTTCAGGTAAGAGTAGAATTAATTTAAGACATTCACATTAGTGAAATTCTTCCTTTAGCTAACTTAGCATTGAGTTAAACACACTGGCTTTAACTTCTTAAGGATAAAATACCTGCCTTCTACAGATGTGTATCTGTGTATTCAGCTTGGTGCAGTTGGTTTACTCCTATTCCCTGTTGAAACTGCATGGCTACTGCATAATCTGCACTACAGTGGCTGTTAATGGCAAGTAATGGGCTAAGGGAAAAGATACTGTGGCTGTGGCCCTCCACATTCCCAAGCCTTCTGCATCCACACCCCTCCATGCCTGGGGAAGCCAGAATCTGGGGAAGCAGCAGCTGTCTTCCCCAGGCCTCCTCCTCCTCTTCCTGTTTTGAAGCCCTGGGCACACAGAAGAGACAGCCCTACTTCAGGGGTCTGCTCTGGACCATCTTTCTGGCACCAACCTTGGCAGCTGTGGAGATGATGGGCTAAGAGGTTTGCAAAATGACCAGCACGCTGCTCCAAGTTACTGTCAGCTCACCAGATATGGAGAAGAGTCATGTGGCCACATGTAGAGCTGTAGTAGATCTCACTGCCCCGTCTCTGCTGAGCAGAGACCCCTGTAAGACCTGAGGTGGGATTTTTCTGTACAGTGTCTGAGAAGGACACAAAGCAGAGTGTGGTGCAAGTATGCTCCAGATAAAATAAAAAATCATTCCTGGAAAACCCACTACAGACCAGAGTGGGGACAACTTTTTGGCTGGGGACAGTGAGCCATGAGGAGACCCACAGCCTCTTCAGCTGCCCGCCCCTAGAGTCTGGTCTCCCTTGATCCTCCAGGGAAGATGGCATGGGCTGGCTGATGCCATGCTGTGTTTTCTAGTTGTTGTTAGCACCAGTTTTCATGCCATGGATTCCTTCTGCTGCTCTCAGACTTTGCCCAAGTTGATCACTTTGCTCCTATTTCCTTCAGCAACTGCATCTTCCAGCCAACAAAGAGCCCCTGAGGCACTCCACGAGTGCTTTTGCTAAAGGTAAGGGTTAATTTTTCTCTTTTTTCCCCTTCTTTTTCTGCATAGAAAATGGAGAATCGTGTTTTCTATCAGTCCCCACTCATTACACAGCATGATATGTTCAGTTTCTTGCTTTGCATCCCCCATGATCTAAAACCCACTCTGTGATAAAAACGTGTCTGAAATAAGGACGTGTCTGTTTCCTGGAAGCCTGGTCTCTGTGTTGCAGTGCATTAGTGAGCAGCTTCCTGAGCCCTGTGTTCCTCCAGCCAGCCATGTCCAGATGCCACGCTGTTGCTAATGCCTGGGAAACTCTTCACCTCTGGTATGAAATGGCCAATATTGAATACTGTCATCAGCATGATGTGCCCTTGCCTTGCAGAAATTCACAGCTGTGTGTCTCTTGCTATATTCTGGAAGAGTGGGATTATCATTCTGCAAGTCTCAGAAATTTGCACAGCTCTGTTCTGACAAGTTAGGCATTTTTTTAAACGCAAAACTGTATCATAGGGAAGTTCTTGACTTGCTGTTTGTAACTAGCACTCATTTGTCCCTTCCAAATGACCCTTCTCATTCACTCTGATGGGAGAAAGGCACTTGTGCCAGGAACCCAAGCCAGCTCCGCTAAGGTATATCAGCTCTCCTGGCTGATGTCTGCTTGCCTAGGTATGGTAGATAGAAACTATACACTTGTAAGAGGGAAACAGCAATTTATTTATTAGTACTACTAGTGATTCAACAAAGGTTAATCATGAATAAGCGTCTTAAGATTAGAGGTGGCAAGGTATCCTTGATGATTCACCACACAGAGGATACAATTAAGCACACACTTAGCCAAGGATCCTCTCATTGAGTCATAATGCTCAGAATGAATCCTCTAGCTTTCTAAACTCCTTGAACCGTGGAGGCAAGGAGCCATCCAAGGCGCAGACTTGGACAATGGCTTATGTCTAGTGGTTTATGTTGTATGCGCACAGTCAGCCTAGGATACAGTCTTAGAGAAGCTCTCAGAGTTTAACAAGCTTAATCATTTACCAAGGAGCTGTACCAGCAAGGTGCCTCTCAAAGTCAGGAATCTCTGCAGCAGACATAACTTCATGAGGGGTCCCTACTAAAGCAGAGATTCTGCAGTCACACTGGAGAGCTTAAAGGGATTGAGGGCTATTCACTATTTTCGGGATAAGATGATTGACTTGTAGACATACTGGATATAGATTGTGATTTTCAGCTAAATGTTATTTCCCCAAAAGGCTTGTTTAAACCAGACTGCATACAGCACTCTGAGTGGTTGGTTGGCTCGTTCTCAGCTGAAGAGCAAGGTGCCAGCTTCTCTACCAGCTAGCCAGGACCAGAAAGTAACCAGTATTGTGATCACCACCTGCCCAAATGAAGCTACTAGTGGAATGGTGAGACTGGAAAAAGGAAGGGGAGGGGGCTGGAGAGGGACCTCACCACACTGGCAAAGGCTATCTTGTTGGCTCACCAGGGTGATCAGCTCACCAGTATTTATCTAACAGCTTGTTAGATAAATACCTTTTGTGTGTTAACCAACAAGATTGCTTTATACTTTTAAACTGCATATACCTTATATACCTGCATATACCATATACTGCATGCAACGTTCTTGCTGCTACCAAAAGTAACTACAACAGCATCTATGAGTAAGAAAACTAGCAGCTACAGCAAGTAGCACATTTTCCCTCGTTTCTCCTGCAGCCTGTAGTGACAGCACTGCTCTCTGCTTTTGCAAGTGTCTAATCCAATGACTGCAGCAGTGTGAAATGCTCTCTCACTTTCTCCTACTTCAATCTACAAAGTGTGCATGTGTGGGAGTACATCATGCAAGTACTGCTCCACAAGAAGGACTGACAAATTTTTAAAGCACTTTTCTCTGGTTTCACTCCAGGAATGACCCTGCTGCCCCCAACAGGAGCTTCAGAAGTTTTATGCCAACATAACAGTTTTTATAACTGATACTGAGGGGAGAGGAAGAGCATTTTCAGAGAGTTGGTTTATGTGGAGCTTCCCAGGACAGAGTAGGAAGCGAGGTAAATTTTATGAGCTGCATAATTCTGTGTAACTTAGTAACTCAAGGAAAATGAGACGGGTCTTTCATACTACGTGTCTGCAGCAGAAAGCAGTGCCATTTCCTCTTCAGTCCCAAGTCTATAAGTCTAAATGTCCTTCAGCTGAGTTACTGAGTCTCAGAATGTCTGAGGTTGGCAGGGACCTCTAGGTCCATCTGGTCCAATCCTGCTCAAGCAGGGATACCCAGAGCAGTGCTCATGCCCATGTCCAGGTGCTTTCAGAGTTCCCAAGAAGGACACCTCACAGCTTCTCCAGGAAAATTTGTGCCAGCACTTCTAGAGTCCACTGTAATTCTCAGGCTGTTTCTGCAGAGCTGTTTTCCAGCAGCCAGCTGCTCCTCCCCAGCTGTAGGACTCTGTACTTCTTATTGAACTGCATGAGGTTCCTGTCTGCCCACCACTCCATCCTGTTGAGGTCCCTCTGGATGGCTATATGGTCCTCTGGTGAGTCAGCCAGTGTCCCCACTTCTGTGCCATCTATGAATTTACTGAGGGTGCATTCTACCCCATTGCCCAGTCCATTAATGAAGAAGAAGATTGGATCCAGTCCTGACACCTGGGTTACACAGCTAGCTACAGACTTTCAGCTTGACTTCAGACTACTGATCTACCTGTCAACAAATCTCTCCTTCCTGACCACTTATGAAAAACATTATTATAAGCTGTTGCAGTAAAACTAGCACATCTCAGTGGGATGTTTAAGCTTCACCATGACATTCTGGTGAAGCAGATCCCCTAGATTTTTGTGGAGGTCTAATGCCCACACAGTTACTGCTTAGCAACCAAGTTCTTCAGGAGAAAGTGAAGTCTTTTCAGCTGGGTAGATGGTTGCTGTGACGGTCATGCAGGAAGGAGGAGGAGAGTTGAAACTGTGTGAAGTGAGTGGCTGTCAGCACATTCATCCCTGAGAAAATACCAATGGCATTATTCCTCAAGCTATAATCTCTTACTATCCGTACCCCGTGCAGCTCAGAGCCAACCACTGTCTTGCAGAGCCCCCTGGTGCTCTGAGAACAGGGAGCTCACCTTTTCTGTCCTCTAGAAGGTTATTGCTTATAGGTCTGCAAGAGGAGTCCTGCTATATTTATTTCCTCAGTACAGGTAGTCTTAGTCCATCTTGAGAAATGCTCCCCATGCACCTCATGGGGAAATAGAGCCAGATGAGGCTCAGTACCTGCTTGGTGCGATGTCACCCTTACAGTTAACACAGGAGACTGCTCTTACTGTGCAGCATCTACAGATTTTCATCAAGAGCTCTTTAATCTTGCAAGAGAATCAGACTAAGGAGCAATTGCTAAGCCAGTCTAGGAGAAATGTCTGTTCTCTAGTTAGTCATGGGCACATCCATTGGTGTCTGATGCAGTCCTTCAGAGCATGTTCCTGTTGCAGGATCACTGGCAAAGAGAAGCGAAGTATCAAATTGAGTCCAACTTCAGATAGGTTATCAGAACTACCTGAAGTTGGACTCAAGTTGATACTTTGCTTCTCTTCTGGAGCATAAAGAATACATGCTCTCTCTCTTTGCTTATTATTACAACCTTCCAAGTCTTTCCCTGCGAAGAAAGTACGACATTGTATATGGGGAGGAAAAAGGAAAAAAACATCCTTTGCAGCTGTGTTTCAAATGCTCCCTGTGTAAAACTGACTCAGTTCTAATAGAATACTATTTAACATCTCACACTCTCCTTTTTTTCTATCATTTTCATCATCTTTTAATAAATCCACTCTGATGTGTGATTTAAACTGTCTGGACACTTCTTTGGGTCCTTTCTGTAAATTTTAATAAGTTATCCTGGAGCTCCTTCTGTAAATATTAAGGCAGTTTTAACCAGCTTTTTATATGGTCTCTGTGGCAACATTTCAGAGCTATTTTTAGGCCCACAGTCTTGAAGACTGGTGTGCAGAATTCATCATCAGTTTGCTCCAGGAGGTTTTCTTGTCCAATGAGATTTTAAATTCTACAACCTCTCTGACAAGCAATCTGGTACTTGATGTTCCTTATGACTCCAGATTTTTAACTTGTGCCAAATGTAAATGTTCCTTGCTATGATATAAGCAATGACCTTTCTCACAAATGACTTGCAGAAAGATCTGTTTCCTTCTAGTTTGCAGATTTTTTAATTTAATTTAATTTAATTTTTATATCACTGTGCTTCTGTTCAGTCTTTTCTTCACCTAAGTCTGATTCTTATTCTATTCTCCCAGAAGTCATGTTTTCAACACATCTGAATAGTCTCCTGTGCTTTTCTGTATGCTCTCCATGCTCTTCAACTGGTCTTCTCTTTTTTGTTGTTGTTTTTTTGTTTTGTTTTGTTTGTTTGTTTATTTTTTCCCTGACATCTATTACATAATACAAGAAATTGATATTGCCTAGTACTGAGTCAAGAGGAACTTTTTCTCTGAAGAAGTCTTGACACTGTTTATGTACTCCTATAAAATGTTATGTACTCCTACAAAATGTTTGCCTTTTTTGCAATAGCACAGTGCTGCTCAGCTAATGATTGGATAACACCTAAGGAGCCAGCCTGAAAGATTTCTGCAAAACCAATTGTTTACACCCTACATGTTTTACTTTATTCTTGCTCAATTCTTGCTGGAGTATTTGTACTTGTTCTTTAGGAACTACATGCTCTTCCTGTTGTCAAGGTTACTTTGGACCCTGACTTCCAACAGTTCTGTGTTATTCCTGAACTAGTGTCATTGGGCTCATGGGTAAATTCCTGTTACAGCACCCAAGCGACTGAAGTTGGTCTGGAACAGCACAGGACTAATAATGACTCTTCAAGTTTTGCTTCTTACAAGAGTTCATCTAGTAGTTCCATCTAGATATTTTTGAGATGAGAAAGGTGTGTTTTTGAATTAATATATATACATATAACCTAAGAGTATTTTGTGAGAATCTTTTTTGTTGCCTTTTCTGGTCACCTGTTGTCCATAAGGGGGCAATATATGGCAAGAAGAACTGATTTCCTGAACTGCAAGAGGGGTTTTCAGGATGCAAATTTCATCTATCTTTGAGTTTCCTACTGTAGCACCTCCTCATCACCTGAGACTAAATGTAAAGGATCCTAGCCCTGCAACACTATTGTTTTCAAAATAGCATTTTTTTTTAATGACTGCTGAGAAGTTTATTTCATTTTGTACAAATTATAGTTTTGATTGGGGCAGTGGTGCTATATTTAGCTTTTGCTCTCCTGTAGAGGATGAAAAAAAATAAAAAAATAAAAATTGAAGAAAGCAAAGGGCAACAAATACTGTCTTTCCAACAAGCCGCATCAAGAACCAGTATAAAAATCCTATTCAGCTAAAGTTATATAATTTCAGTAGAATACATTTATCAGAACTGAATGAGATTACAGGAGAAATTTTCTCTCGGTGGCATTAAAGGTGAAATCTAGATTGGCTTACCAACCTCTTTGCACCTTTGCGCTCTCACAGTGGCACTCTGTACAGTTCCTTTGTGACTCCGTCGTTCCTGGACTAGGCTGACCCTTCACACAAGGTAAAGAAACCTGGTAGTGAGTTCCTCCAATGCCCCTCAGATGGTATAAACCCGGATACGATGTTATGGTCACAGCCTATTTCTGTTATCATGGTCTCAAAGAGGGATGTAGCTGTGCACTGCCAACAGCACTTAGGGCTTCTGCTTGTGCTGGCCATGGCTTGTAGGTTGTTTTTGGTGTGGTCCTATGCAAGAAAAGACACTGTGATGTAAGTCAGTACAGAAGGAAAGTTCATGCAGAGGAGGCCCCTGCAGCCTCACCCTCTTTTCTATTAGGCACTGTCTGACAGATGTGACCTCTAAGTCAGACTCCAAACAAGTCCCTGAGCTGAGGACAGTGAAACAGAAACCAGGAGTTGAAGATATTGAGCAAATTTCTCAGAATTTTGGTAAGCTCCATCTTCTGCCATATGAATATCCACTTCAATCAGATTGTACTATTTAAGTATTTTTGTGGCATGGTACAGTTTCTGCACTCACACCAGTAGTAAAAAATAACTTCATTATGCTAAAAGTCATTATCTTCTGTAGAGACTAGCTTCCCAATATCATTTGAACACCAGACCATCAGAGCTATCTGTAAATATTTATTTTGGGGAAATGAAATACAGCACGACTCAGGAATGGTGTTACAACAGTCTTTCAGTGCAGCTCATACCTCGGTGTACACCATAGCACAGGTTCCCTGGGCTTGGGATGGGATATCCACCACCTGTCAGTTTTATGCCCCAGGGATTCAAGAACATAAAAAAATATTTTAGTCTCCACAGTGTATTCTACCCTGTCTTTACAGTCTCAGCATCTTTTTCTGCTGTGTTCCACCTTCTTTCTAAGCAGCAGCAGTCACCACCAGTGGAGCACAAACTTGCTGTATGTGCCTTTTCTCTTACTACACTCATTTCTGAATGGTCTCAGAAAATCAAATTTTAGCTGAGGCAGGGGGCACACTCTGTGCTGGCAGAAATTGAGTTCTGTTGTGATTTTGGTTGACATAATTTTTTTCATAGTAGCTGGTATGGTGCTGTGTTTTGGATTTATGAAGGAAATAGTGATGATAGCACCTCAATGTTTCAGTTGTTGCAGAGCAGTACTGCACAGACCCAAGAACACTTCAGCTTCTCCTGCTGCCCTGCCAGCAAGGGACTAGGTGTGCAGAAGTAGCAGGGAGGGGACAGAATCAGGACAACTTACCTAAACTTGCAAAGGTGTGTTCTGTACCATGCAGTCATGTGGAATGATTAAAAAAGGAGGAAAAAAGGAGGAAGAGGGCCTCTTGGAGTGATGCTGTTTATGTTCCCAAGAAATCACTAGGCACCATGCTTTCCTGGAAGTACAATTTCTCTGCTGATGGGAAGTAATAGCCTTGCTTTGCTTTGCTTGAATATGAGGCTTCTGCTTTAACCAGTAAATTGCCTTTATCTCAGTTCAGGAGTTCTTGCACTTCTACCTTCCTGTTTCTCCCTCGTCCGACTGCTGGCAGGTGTGCTGAGGGGCCTACCATGGTCAGCCACCAAAGCCCCCAGAACAAGATGGGGATTTATGTCCTCCTGGCTCGGTCTGATCCTTTAGCCCCAGTAAAATCCTATGCAGGGAATTGTCCCTTCTCAATGGGCCTCACACCTGTCTCTATCTCCACATGGGAGTCCAGATGTCAGGCTTCAGCAGTGCTTGGCCTGAGATTTCTTGACCAGCCCAACATGTTGCCCCTGCATTGGCTGCAGCAAGCCATAGCAGAGCAAGCACAGAAGATGCTTTCAGCATCTGAAAGTGTGTTATTAAACTCTGGTCTGAGTACACACAGTACACACAGTCCCCTAAGAGGCCTCATAACTCCTCACTTCAACACACTCTGACCTTTAAGGTCAAACATGGCTTTAGAATTAGAGCTAACAAGAAGACAACTAAGAAAAGGGAAGAGGGAGATAAAGTGATCTAAAATTCTAAAACTGAAAAGATTCTTCCCTCATGAATTTGATATGCAAAACAGATGATCCTCAAAACGAAAAAATCAGATAGAAGAAAGTATTTAAAGTATTAAATCTTCAGTATTAAATCTTGTTATGGCTCAAGAAGAACTTAGCCTCCTAAATACAAAATTATCTAAAACCCTAGCCTCCTAAGTGCAAAATCCATTGAAACCCATTGCATTTGACCTACAATAAATTATTTACCTGCTTCAAAAAACAAGTATTTCTCTCTCCTGTTTTCTAACAATGCACAAAAGGTAATTGATGCAGTTATTCCATGAAGTCTCTGCCAAACTTTTACTGAAGTCAGTGTACTTCCTGCCTTGATGGGCACCCCAAAATAGCTCAACAACCAAAACCACCTTTTCCTCTTATTCTTCTGTATTTATTTATATATATATATACATATATATATGACGTGGAAAACCAATAGCAAACATCTTAAACCAAGACAGTTGTCCTCTTAACCTGCTTTCTAATTACCTATGAGTCATTCTGAAAGTGGAAGCCAAGCAAGTGGTTTTCGTGTTACAATTTATTTCAAGTAATAGGGTTATTAGCAATTTATGACATCCTTGATCTCTCTTCATTCTTCTGTGGCAGGCCTATGCCACTGTATTTACAAGGAGAGTTGCTTCTAGATCTAACATATAAAACCATTTTAGATTGTACCACTTAAAAACTTAGTGTTTACCAGATGCCAAAATGAGAATATTTTGAGAAATTTCCTCCCAAATAAAGGTTTGGATCCCTCCATCACAGAAATCAAAAGATGCCTCCTCAAAGAAAATGCTTTCTACTCTGGCTTTGGTATTACATTTCATATTCTCCTCTCTATCTGTTTCACATAGCAATACTATAATTATAGGCCAGCCATGAACATGTGTTCAACTGGGCCAGAGCACAAAGAGTGAAGCACAAGTCTTGTTGAACTTCAGGAACCATTTTCATGAATTATCATCCTGGCTTCTGGCCTTGAAACTCAGAGAAATGACAAGGCACTGTTTTTTTCCACTACTTCTGAGCCACATGGACTGATCATTGCCATTTTGAGGGGAACAAAAGAGAAGAAGCTCATTTCAATCACATGGCAAACAAAAGAAAGACCTCACAGTTTCATCCAGATGTTCGTCTTTCAAAATCAGATTGAAGCCATTAGAGAAACAGCTATTTAGAAACTGTTCCCTCTCCTGCAGAATCTGCCCTCTAATTGCTTGTGTCTCCTTTAAGCCACAGTAAGACCTTGATGATAACAGACTAGCTCCTGTTCTAACCTGGCATCAACAGCACTCTATTCCCAAATGTTCAGGCATTCAATGTAACAGAGACAGCAGGCAGTACAATAATATTAAACTACAAAAATAGTTAGGAAGTACCCTACCAGCAAGAGCATTTCTTTGAAGGTAGACAAGTCTGGCTTTGCTGAAGAATAGCTTCTGTATTTTCTGTGATTTTCAGCCCTCCTCAGTGGCTACCCAGCCACTCCAACTATCTGTCTGAAAAGGGCCTTTTCACTGGAAATGGAGTATTCAGAAACTGCACTTCAAAACATTATCATAAAATGTTTCCGTATACAGTAAACAATTCCAACCCATATACATACTTGCTGATGATGATGCTTTGTGATAACTTCTGCATGAGGAACGCCCATTTTTGTAAATAAAAATAACACTTGCATGTGAAAGATATTTGCTATTTTTTAGAATATTTTTATTTCTGGAAACAGACCCCCACTGCATAGGGCCTTCAAGTCTCCTAGCTAACAAACGTCTCACTCCCCTTGGACTAATTTTAGCTATTGTCACTTGAAAGTTTTAATGGTTTCAGCCACCTACTGCCTTAACGCAACTTTTCCAACCCCTCTTTACCACTCTGCCTGTTCATACATCTGAGGAATATAAATAGTTTTATTTGGAAGATGGTCATTGGAGATGGAGGTGGAGAGACTGGAATCATCTGAGAGTAAATAGATTGTTAATTCCCTTCTGAGCACTGAGCTGCTGATTCACTCCCAATCAGATCCCACACAGCCCGGGCTGAGTCAACCCAGAGGGTGTTGAATAGTCAAGAGCAAAGACAATTCAGAATATAATGGTTCTGCAAAGACCAAAACAGCAAAATGATTCAGAAGGGGTACTAAAAGAAGAAAAACACATACTGCAGAGAGGGGGGAGAAAAAAAAAGGGGAAATAAAAATGGAAAAGCATCCCCTGTGCTGTGGGCAACAAAGGTGTTCATGGAGCTCAAAGAAGAAACAGAGGTGAATAAGAGGAAAGGAGCGGATTGAAGAGGAGAAAAGGCAGAAATACTGTTAGAATGAAATCATCAGGGGAGAACCAAAAAGGAAGAAGAGTGTTGGCAGAAAATGGGCTCAAAGCAGGGAAAACTTCCAGGTGTCCTCAGTTTAGCCACCAATTTCCTTTTCACATAAGCATGCACACAAAAACTCATAGCCAAAATTGTTATAACATACATGTCCATGGGGAGGAAACAGATCCATGGTCAAAGACTTTCCATCCTTTTCAGAGCAGCAAGCGTGAGATAGAAAAAAAATAGTCAAAGCTCATATGAGAAACAGACATCCCAGAAGCACATTCACCCAGATTAAAATTAGGCTTCTCCCTTTGTATTTCCTGAAAATTCAGCATGGAGTGTAAAGCTCCCAACTTGAATGCTCTAAATCAACCATTGGGACACTGCCACAACATTTTGCAGCTGTGTCACTTCCACCTTTCCTCACACCTCCTTCATGCAGGACACGGGTAAGCTGCTGCAGTGCCTCCTGCGGCAGTGAGCTTGTGCCTTGCTGGGAGCACATCTCTAATACACTCTGGCACAGTAACACAGCCTCACATTCCCTTCTCCCTAGAGCTTCCCATTTGAAAATAGTTCGTGTATATTTAACCTGTGCTAGTTTAAGGAGAGCATAGTGAAGGTCTGTCGACAAGAAGACGGAAACAAATTGTTAAAGAGAGAGTATATTGACTTGCACCCAGCAGGTTCAACACACAGCAGTGGTTAAAATATAGGCACATGTTAGTAGTGCTGATCCCAGAGGCTGAGGACAAATACTTAAAATTGTGTCCCTGGGTAATATTGTCTTTGCAGAGCTTTATGGATGATGCAAGGCCTATATGACCAGTGTTCCAAAGCTCTCAGGTACACGTGGGAAGAGTGTAGAAAAGTGGTTACCAACAGGACGATTCAGCTTTCAGACCTCTGTGTGCTCTCCTCAGCCTCTTCCGTGACCAAGGAGCCACCACACTTGCATTCCCAGCCTTATCTCCTCAGCTAGATGATTAAAGGTAGGAGGGGATAAGCCCAAGTCTACATCCCCAATTTAAGCACTGAAATAGATGTTCGGCTTAGGTTGCGTGAGCTCTTCCAAGTGTATATATTAATCATTTATACCTGAACATGAATGGTAATTTCAAGCAGTGGAGATGTGAATGCCTGCATAAAAATTAACCTCATTCCTCTCGGAAGCTAAGATAAACTAAGCATTGCATCTAAGTCTACTGCATACTGTTCTAACACCCCAAACTGGTAGAAAATAAAATTACAAGTTCTGGAATAACATTCATGATGTCATCCTTTCTGACAATGTTTGTTTAGCTGTTCTGCTTGATTTTTGCTATGTATTCCCATTAGAAAAGGCAAACTCTGCTCTTCACACTTTGAACCTTGAGATGGCCTAGATCTCCTCGTGGTTGAGGAACAATTTCCAGGGTCTCACCCCAGTTTCTTATGTAATGGAGAGAGTTATTAAATCACTGAGGCTCCAAAGTAGGCATCCAAAGGGGATCCTGGAAATCAACAAGCTTTCTGTGCCACCAATACAGTACCTTCCCTCATGCACATCTATTTCCGAGGTAAGATTCTCAGCGGAGGGAGTTAGTAGCAGGGAGAAAGAACTTAGCTCTTCTGAGGAGATCCTAGTGCTCATTTCAGTCACACCTAAATCATTCAACATCTTTATCAATGACATAGGCTGTGGAATCAAGTGCACCCTCAGCAGGTTTGCAGACAACACCAAGCTGAGTGGTGTAGTCGATATGTTGGAGAGAAAGTAAGCCATCCAGAGGGACCTGAACAGGCTGGGTAAGTGGGTCCACGTGAATCTAATGAGATTCAACAAGGTCAAGTACAAGGTGTTGCATTTGGGCTGGGGCAATCCCAGGCATTTATAGAAACAGGGGGAAGATCTCCTTGGAAGCAGCCCTGCACAGAAGGACTTGGGGGTCCTGGTGGACGAGAAGCTGAACATGAGCCAGCAGTGTGCACTTGCAGCCTGGAAGGCCAACTGTGTTTTGGGCTGCATTAAAAAAGGGGTGGCCAGCAAGAAGAAGGAGGTGATTGTCCCCCTTCTACTCGGCTCTTGTGAGGCCCCATCTGGAGTACTGTAGCCAGGCCTGGGGTGCCCAGTATAGGAAGGACGTGGAGCTGTTGCAGCAGGTCCAGAGGAGGGCCACTAAGATGATCAGAGGGCTGGAGCACTTCTCCTATGAAGAAAGGTTGAGGGAACTGGTCTTCTTTAGCTTGGAGAAGGTTCTGGGAAGACCTCATTGTGGCCTTCCAGCATGTCAAGGGAACTGTCGTGGGTAAGCAAGATCTACCTGTGCCCGTGACAGGGGGGCAGCTGGCCCAAAAGGGCCACTGGCCCAAAAAGGGAAGGGGAAAAGGGAATGGGAAAAGAAAACAGCGGCAGCGATCTAAGGAGGCACACTTATTTACTAAATACTATATCAGAATACAGAATAATACAATATAATACAATATAATTGTAATTAAGCAAAAGAGAGAGAGAGAGAGTGAGTCCCAAAAACCGAAAGGCCTACTGTAAGCTCTAGGCGAAACGGCTGGAAGGCACCCCACGCTCCGAGGATCCGAGAGAGTGTGTGATTTCAGTCACGGGAGTGAGATTGTATACTGTCCTTGTCCCGTGACTTATCTCATGCCCGTGATGTCCTCTGGGAAACGTAGTCTTCTTCTGCGAGCTGAACCTTTGTGAATTATCCATACTTTACATGATGTTATGATGTGGAATACTGATAGCAAAATTACAAAAGTATTAAACCATGACAGGAACATAGAAACAGGAGGGGGAATGGCTGTTTACAAGGGTGGATAGTGATAGGACAAGGGGGAATGGTTTTAATCTAAGACAGAAGAGATTTACATTAGACATTAAAAGGAAGATTTTCACACAGAGGGTGGTGATGCACTGGAACAGGTTGCTCAAGGAGGTTGTGGATGCCCCATCCCTGCAGGCATTCAAGGCCAGGCTGGATGTGGCTCTGGGCAGCCTGGTCTGGTGGTTGGCAACCCTGCACATAGCAGAGGGGTTGAAATTAGATTATCACTGTGGTCCATTTCAACCCAGGCCATTCTATGATTCTATGATTCTATGATTCTATGATTCTATGAAATAAACCTCTGAAGAGAATTTTTTGGGATCCATGTTGTTCTGCAAAAACAGAGGGTGCTGGAGGAAAAAAAAGATTTGAAATAATACACTGCAGATACTGATGAGGTGTTTCTACTGAAACACTGTTATTGTCTGTGACATTTCTGGAGGGTGAACACTGGTGCAAAGAATTGAATTTCATCATTTGGCAGATAAGGGCTGTTATCAGTAGCTTCACAACTCCGATATGGCACAGGCTTTCAAGGCCTTTCCTCATCCAACACCACCTCCTGTGCTTGAGGAAGCCCACACCTATACATGTTACTGTTCAGAAACTGCAGCACCAAATGACTACATATATGGAGTCAAACATTTTGAGGCTGGAAGAAATCTCTGGGGTGGGACATGCTAAGATTCACAATGAAGCATATCTGTCTAAGGATAGACAAACTGAAATTGTAGGTGAGCTGGGGAAAGCATGGCATCTCTTAATTGCTCCTGGCATATGTACACCCATTTCTAGCCCTACTGATGGAGACAGTGTGTGTTAACTGCAAGAAGCACTGTTCCTGATCCAGCAGGGCTAGGGAGCCATGGTGGAAGAGGTCTATAGATGTCAGAAACACTGGGCAGGGGTCCAGACAGTGAGGTGCCATGGAACACAGGCACCTGCATGCTTCAGCCACTTTGGGAAGCAGTGCTGTGCTTGAGTGCTTTCAGAGGCTTCATAGCCCTGCCAGAGAGAAACACGTGGTGAACTCGGTGATGCTGTATCTTGAGTTTTGCTGGGTAAGTGGAGGAAAAGCTGTCCACAGATTTAAGGGGTCAAGGAGGTTTCTTCCTCTCCTCTCTCTTCTGAAAATGAGTGAGACAATGAAGAGTGTTTTCAGCAGTAGCACAGAGGAAACTGCTTTTGATTTTAGGCATCCTATTTTTACCTCTTTCTGAGAACACCAGTTAGATCAAACTTTCTCCAGGGGATACAGCAGTAGAGACAAATTTTCCCACCCCATAAATATCAAGGTGAAAAAATAGAGCTAACACAAAAAGGACACAGGAAAGTGCAGGACAAGTGGTAAAACATATTTTTTTTCCCTCTAAAAGATACTGATTTTCACTGGCATGAGAAAAGCATGTTTAAAATGAGCTATTTCATTCAAAATGTCTTCTTGTGCTCACATGAGTATTTCTGGCAAATTAGGGCTTTTTTAAACAGTGAATTCACTGCACTTCATCTGGTATCATCTTGTAAGTGGCTGATTGGTACAGTGAAGGAGAACACCAAGAAACACATGGACCATAAAAATCTCTAATACAGCAAATATTACCTACTTTTACATGACTGCTACTGCTCGTAGGCTGGAATCTGCCAGAATTAATCACTCCAAGGAGAAGATGAAACATTTCAACTCCTCTTCTTTGGAAGAAAGCAACAGGAGCCTGCTTCAAGCAGTTTTCACAAGAAAAAGACACACAAAGGTGGAACTGCCCTCCTTGGCTTGGGTCTGCTGGCTGCTGGTGTGGTGTCACAGAACCCCTCCAGGCCATCATGCTGCCTGTGTCTGCAACAGACAGAAGGGCAGCAGATTGCTGCTTGTCTCTAAATTCAGATAGAGATGACAACTCTTTGCAGACTATCCTCTTCATGCCTTACTGCTCTGCAGGCCCCATGTAGTCCTTGCTCAGCTTACATGGATGGCTTGGATCCACAAGGGCAGTACAGGGCTCTAGTGGTGTCTGGGCACCTCTGTCTCACAGTCACATTATATGCTTTGCTCTGCTGCCTAACCCCTTGCTCTAGTACCTGAAGAGATCTTTCTTGGATGCTCTGCCTGCAAAACTCCTCTGCATTCATTCACTGTTAAATACAAGTTTGTAGCTGACACAGGAAAAGAAATGCAGGTATGTGAAGCTTTTGAAAATTCTACAACAGAAAGAAACACATTGGTTTGATTTTTTTTTTCTTTGCTTCAGACTGCCTTTGATTCTACATCTTTTACATTGAATATGACATACATTTCTTAATTTACATGCACAAACATATGCCTTACTTCAGTGCACTGTTTCCGCTGGAGTTTAGTCTGTGCTTTAGCAAGCTGCTTAATCAGTGGCTGAAAGTCAATACAGAAACACTGATTCATTATATAAAAAGAATCACAAAAACCTTAGCAAACTAATAAACAGCTAATTGGTTTCTGCCTATTTGCGCTGATAGGATTTAAGACAAAAACTGTATATTTGCAAAACATTTTGCAATTATGAAGTAGAAATGACTGGACTTGCCTTAACTTATTATGTTTGACTGCAGAAATGATGTTTGACTTTACTGATGTTGTAATTGACTGCGTCCAGGTTAGGTGCAAAGCTTTTCCTGGCAGTTAATAGCTTAATGTGTTGGTAAAAATTTACAAGCATGATTTTCAGCAGCGCAGAGTTTGGTGACATAGTTTTAGTCTGTGTATGTGCTGGACAGATGTGGACTTGGAATATTACTGAGTTTTTATTTGAAAAAAAAAAATATATTAAGAAGGAATAACAAGCAGATTTTTTTATATATATACTGTGCCCAGAAGGCAAAAGGATTTTGTCTGCTAAAAGCATTCATTTTCTGATCAAAATGGGCTGCCTCAGGAGAGGGCAGGAATGCAGATACCATGTGTAACTTGAGAAGTTTGCGCCTTAATGTGAAGACAAGTGGAGATCCCACTAAGGCTTGGAGGCAGGAGACACAGTGGAGAACTCCACAGGAAAAGAAAAAAAAAAAAAGAAGAAGAAGAAAAGAGAGAGAGAGAGAGTGAAACAGGAAATGAAGACTCGATCAAGTTCATAAAATTAATGCACTGAGAAAAATCCTTACCTATTATGAGCCTCCGTCCAGAAAAGGCCAATCTCAAACATGTAGTCCAAATGTCTCTGGCTTGGAATTTGTTTTAGTTTTGTTGCACTGACTAAATCCATTATACAGGGGGGTTGTGTTATGACATGAAATAATGCTTCATGTACCTCTGGAAAGCAAATGATTGGAATCTGAATCCACTAGGTGCAAGACATTTGATCATCTAGAAACTTCGCTATAGAAAATAAAGACAGATTTTCCTCCTTCTACCATATAATATTTCAGTATGCTGGATACTTCTCAAGGGAAGATACTCAGGGTTGGTGCTATTTCTAGCAAAGTATACTGGTTAATAGGGCAGTCTCAAATGGGAATACCCATGGCTTTTGCTTGTCTCTCATTCATGCTGGTGCTGCTGGTCCTGGAAGATCTTGCTCCCTGCTCCACAAATGCCAGCTCTCCAACATGCCTCAACTCTGAGACAGGCACAAAAGCTGCCAGTGGCAGCTCTTGCTTGTATTTTCAACACTGTCTGAGTGCTGAGCCACTGTGCTGCAGATGAGCAGGGAAGAAGTCCTTATCTCCTATTAGATGGGGCTCCCTCACAACTTCGCAATCACTGGAGTAACCATATGCCAGTCAGTCAACAATGGAGCTGCTCTGAGTATGAATCTCTCCCAGCATACATGGAGCAAGGGGAGCCAGGGGCCACCCACAGGCTGTCCCTCCTGCTAATCTAGTTGCACAGATTATGAGCACTGACACCTTTCCATGCTGTTTTTCTTTCTAGTGGGATGTTTGGCGTAGGAAGCGCTGTGAAGAATCTGCGTGGCTTTGGAACAATTCCTTCTTGCAGCAATTTAACATCCAGTTCCAGCTCTCCCACTGAGATCAGCCAGCTACCCCACATAGCCTGAATCAGGTTCTAATCCTGCCACATCATCAGTCTAAATGGGGAGAAAAGAACATTTATTGGATTGGCTAAGCTGTCAGTTGAAATAGATGGAACACTAGAACCTTACAAATGCTTAAGCAGTAAAGTGAGGACAGGATAAAAATGAATGGTTTTAGAAACCAGTGCTGAGAAAGAAAAGGAGCCCTTAAAGAACCCCAAGAGCACAATACATCATATCTACAAGGGAGAAAAATAAGCTCTAGGAAAGGAAACCATTTTATTACAATGATAAAAGCAACTGCATTAGAGTGATTGTCTGCAGACTCCAGCATCTCAAAATTAGACAAAATCATTTCTTTTACCAGAACTGTGAAAGAGTAGATTCCTCAACAAGAATAATATGTTTACCTAGTATTCTTTTGTGACGTTCATTACTGAGCCATTACAAAAAAAAGAGCACTAATTTTTTTTTTCTTTAAAGCCAGCACTTGCCACTGTAACACCTGAAGCCTCCTATGAGCCATCAATTTGGAGGTCAGCACATCATCAGAGAAATCCAATTCTTACAGTCTAGTAATGCTCCTGGGTTTGTAGAAATGTGCAAAGCATTTCCTCTTCACATGTATTCCCAAGTGGCTAACCTTCATAATATATGTTACAGGTTTTGAGAGCTAGGAATTTGTGCTGGGAACTGAAGTTGGATCCTCTGTAGCAACATGGGGATATAGCAGCCTCTAACAGCTGTCACATTGCAGGTCATGGGATTGTAGCAGCCAGATGAGATTCTTCAAAAGAAAGTGCTTAAATAATTGGTTCAGGAGACTACTGAATAGCCCCTGCCCAGCAGAGCAGACTTTGAAGTCTAGACATAAATAATCTGGATAGCTAAATGATACTTGATATGACTGAATAATTGTTTGCATGTGCACAGCAGCTCAATATGTGGGTAGCTTTTACTTTCAGAAAGCAGTCTGAATCTACCAGAGCTTCTGTACCACATGCCAAACAGCGAATAGATAGGGCCGAACAGCTGTAAAGACTGAGAAGCAAATGTGAACTTGAACTCCACCAGCTCCTGCTGGTGGCCACCCAGGAGGACACATCAGAGAATCCATGGGGAGTAAACAAGGAGAAGATGCCTGGCAAAGAAGTAGAAAGATGATAGTAAGCGTGCTTCGTACAAGGAGGTTAATATGATTAGTTGTGAGTTCTCTGCTTTACCTAAATCATCACACTACTGTTGCATTGAACAGGACTGCCCAAAACTCCTTACTAAACCTCCAAATTGCTCAAGTTTTTACCCCCTAGTCTGGCAAAGCTTTGCAAACAATAGAGCTGCTCTGAGTATGAACCTCTTCCTGCATACATGGATCATGGGGAGCTTCCTCGTGTCTCTCCTCATTCTGCAAAAATGCATCTCATCCTCTTTGTGAGTTCAGAGGTTGATTTTATTAGTTTGTTTTCCTTTCTTTCTTGGCTCTGATTTGCCTGAAGAAAGACACTCTTCTGATGCAAAACTCTTTGTGCCTTGGATGCTACTGTGGATTATCATTTACTTACACATCCAACTAAGCCAAGCAAAAGCAAGAATTAAGGAATGGGATCACACTGACTTTCTCTACTGAGTCACGAGGAAGCAGTGACATGGCTTTTAGATATTAGCCATCTGTTTCATCCAAGGGATCGATTTTGGTCTTTTAACTTAATTTCCCTGTCCATGATTGGAAATTTTTCCTAGCCATGATAGGGAAATACTCTTGCAATAGTTGAAGAGGAAAATAGAATTTCAGTTCTTCTTTCAAACAGACAGACCACACGCATCACCTTTTGCTTCTGCTACCGTCCTAAAGAAGTCAAAAGGTTCAAAATGATTAGCAGCTCTTCACCTGATCTGCTTCTCTGTGTCATGGCCAGCAAGTAGTGTTCCACTTGGAAGCCATGCTCTGAACACAGGCAGGAGAAAAAGCCTGAAAACTAAAAGTTTTACAAATCTTCATACCATGGAAAGGGCACCAGCCCAGACTCATTATAACTAGAATATGGATTAGAACTCAACATGCCTTGAAGTGTTAAGATCAGCATCTTCTATTTCTTGTCCATTTAGGACAGACATAAATTTATTTTATGTTCACAGTTCAGCATTTTGCTTCCAATTTTTGAGGGCACATTGCACAAATCTTTTGCTTTAGGAATGCATCAACAGATCCAATCCCTATGCCTTCTCTTAATTCTCTCCCTACAAGAATGTTCTGGACTTTAATTATTAACTGGCTGTTGGCTGGGTTTCCTATCTGTGTCCTTTACTCCTTACCACATAGAATTCCCCCTGATTGTGCACCTGAAAAATGTTGTGCTCTGCCAGCTCACGGAGAAAGTAAAAACATAGGAGAAAATAGTGACTTGGGTTTACAAGCCAACAGAGAGAGACAATGAGAAGATACTTCAAAGAGATAAACATCTATACAAATAGAAAGGGAGGGATTTATCCTGGACCTAAAAGATAGATGGATTTTGTTGTCAGTATCAACTGATCTCAATTTTCATTCAATTAGTTGGAATTGATAGTATGGAGAAAGAAAATTGGAAGGACTAAAAAACATGATTTTTTTTTGCAGTTTGGGCTTGAAAAATCTGTAGAGGATATCAGAAAGATAAGGAAGAGGAAGCATTTTGCAAAAATCAGTTTTTGTACCAGACTTGAGAAAAGGCCAAAATGGTGAAGAGAGTCTGTATATCAAGAATATGCAGGAGTTCCCCAGAAGCTGAAATTTAACTGTGTAAGTCTGACAGCAAATAAAGTATGTCCCAGAAATGACTGTGCTAAAAAGAGCACCAGTGAGAATTCCAGATACTACAGGATGCTAGAAAAATATGTATCACTATTCAGGCTTAAAGCAACAGAATCTGAAATTTTAAATCTGGATATCCTTTCAGAGCCCTAGGCTTTACTGATAGAGACCTAGGGAAAAAACTGGGAGGTTATCAAGACTGTGGTCTGGAACTGTGCTATGAAGCTTAGCCATAGTATTTCCTACTTCTTGGTAATAACTGCAGATGTCTGTTATCCACAATGGCAATTTATTGTAAACTATGGGTGCAGTTAATTCAGTTTTGTTTGTTCATCACAAGTCTTCATTTTCTGGATAATAGAATATCCGCTGTTTTTAATACAATCACTAGAGATTCTGTTCCTCTCATAGCACATAAATATTGCTTTTAAACAATTTTAACGCAAATGCTGTTCTGTGTTGGAAATATGAGAACAGACACTGGTAATCATAAATAAACTCACAGCATCCCAAGGAAAGTATAATGAGTGTTTTCTACGTGCAGAATCGTTTCCATGTCTCTTGAGCAAGACAGTTGTTGGGAAGGTTGTCTGAACACCATTCTGCAAGTTCCTATGAGTCAGGCCATAAGACTTGTCAGTGCGCTTTCTGATATTTTATGCCCATAGCTATGGAGCTGGACACATATACTGTCCAATATGAAGTGACTTTACTGGTAAACAAGAGGGATTTTCTGGACTGCTTATTTTCCCTTTTAAAATGGACACACATTCCCCTCTGTAGCAGCTCTTTTACTTGTAGTTTAGAAGAAGGTAATACAAGTACAGCTTCTTCTATCTAAGTTGTAACTTTCAAATATCTTCTAATTATTCATTCTGTAGAGCGTTTGTGGTCTGTTAGTGACAATGAAGATGCTGAGAAACTACACTTCTTTATCAAACTGTATTTTCTCTGAGTGCCCTTTGCCCAACCAAGCCTTGATAGTCAGCTCAACAGTTTGTTTCAGGCATCCATTTGTCTCTGAATAATGTGTACTGAACCATCACCTGCTGACACCTTCTGCAATGGCTTTGGGCTTGGGAATGAAATAACATACAGGTTGTATAATGTGGCCAGGAGAAATCCTCACTGGCTTTTCTGGGTCCTCTTTCAAGAAACTATCCAACAATTATGTTAGTTGTGACATCCTTCTACACGTGTGTCACATGGGGGACTTCTCCAGTCCTGACATATTGTTAAGGGTGACATTTCAAGTTAGTCCAAATTTAGGGTCTGTTCTTACTTTTATATATCATATGCCCTAATAATTGCAGCTAGCTTTTCTGATTATGTGCATTTCTTTGATTTGACTGCCACCAATTACAGAATCACAGAACCAGCAGGGGTTGGAAAGGACATCTGGAGATCATGTAGTTCAACTCCTTGCTAAAGCAGGTCCCTGAGGAGGGGACCTGCTTTAAAAAGCAGGTTGCTTTAAAGAGGAGGTTGCACAGGAAAGCATAAGTGAACAACCTGCTGTGATAGGAGTACTTGGAATGAAAAGCAAACCTGATATAGCGATTGCCACCAATTTGTATTTCATCCAAACCAGAACAGGCAAAAAAGTGTCCTTCCAAGTTTCAAAAAGTGTAAACAGTTCATGGAAGATGGATTACTGTGGAGACAGTAATCACACAATTTATATTTTCCCAAACATATCACCATTACAAAGGAAAATCACTGAGTGACAGAGGGTGATGGAGGCATAGGCTGGAGCCCAAATACATTCAGTGATGGGCTGTGAGGTTGCCAACCAAGGGGTTGTGCTGTCAGTGAGAGATGACAGTGACTTTGCTGATCCCCAGTGTATAAATTCAGGTGCTGACAGAGTCCAGTGTGGACTGAGCATATCTGCAAGACTTGGAGAGCCAAAAAAGGCTTTGCTGAGTTGTGCTGTGGAGCTGCTGGCAGCAGTTCTTGGTGCCCATCTCACAGCATCACCAGCATTTCCCCAGCCCTGCTGGCTCAGGCAGCTCAGGCCCCACAAGGTGCACTTTCAAACACAGAGGTAAGTGGTGTCAAGACATGGCCCTGGTCAGCCAACAGGGAGCAAAGACTAGAGGGGCTTGCTGCTTGAGAGACCAGGGCAGCAATGCTGTCCCTGGGACAGTTAGTGGCTGTGACCTCTCTCTCTTTTGCAGTTTGTAACACATTCTGTACACTGCAGCACAAGTGAGGGGAGCAGCTTCCTGACCTCAGTTCTCTCCTGCACACCTCACAGCCAAGGTCCATGGAGGTGCCATTGGTCTGGACTTGCCCCATCTGTGGACAGTCAGTA
The DNA here is from genome assembly GCA_035772895.1 of Perdix hodgsoniae. Lineage (NCBI taxonomy): Eukaryota > Metazoa > Chordata > Aves > Galliformes > Phasianidae > Perdix > Perdix hodgsoniae. The sequence goes on from JAPSGF010000003.1 coordinate 19,302,459, forward strand.
TGATGTGGTGTAAATGACCTCCTGTCTCCACCAGCTTTGCTATGGCTGCATGCTCTGGTGGGCAAGGAAGAAACCAAGCTGTGCCACATGCAGACAGGAGATAAAAGATCATGTGGTACTCAGTGAGGTCAGACAGTGATTAACTCCAGTGTCCTGTCCTATGATTCCTTTCCAGATTTTCATATATATGCATGTAGGCATGAGGATGTCCTACAATTGTTACCCTAGAAGCATGGAATAATTCAGTATCATTTTAGTATGTGATGACCTCCACAGTCTTAGGCAGGTCTGAAAAAGAATCTCATGTAGCTCAAAACATAAGTTATTGGACTTAAATGTTCTCAGACATAAGGAAATGTTCTGCAAGGAGTTCTGATGCCCACTCGTTCAGCTAACAGGGACTCACTTATGCACATGAAGAGTTACTGTGGTTCCATTGTTTTCGGTTTACTCTTGGAGGCTCACATTTCCTTGTTTGATATTTCAGCAGCCATTTTCTCTAATTTTACCAGAGCTGAACAGATTTAAGAATATGATCCATATTGTGCACTGTGCTCACCTGTATGCTGTAGTGGATAATGCCTCACACAGCCATCATATCCTGTGCCCTGTGTTGTAGCTAAGTACTGATACTCTCAAAAGCTAATGTGGGGGACATGAAGCTGATGTCTCCAGGCTCCCTTTGAAGATGGATTCTCCAAAATGCAGTTCACAGCATCTGCATCACTCTGAACTGAACCCCAAGGTATCACAGAGAGAACTAAGAAGCTGAGCAAGGCTGCAAATTTTTCTGCTTCCTGCTCCCATATCTCCATTATCCAAGGACAGAGGTTTATTTTTTCTCAAATGTCATGAGAATGAAAGAGGCAAAGTTCACCATTATGGGGCTAGTTATAGAAAGAGAAATAGGAAAAAATCTCGTAAGCACCATGCTTTGCTCCAGTAGGGGCTGTCCTGCTTACAGAACCTTTTTCTGCCACTTTCCCCTTCTCTTTTCTCACTTTTCCCTTCTCCCTGGGCCAGAAGAAGAGAACTTACTGGTGTTGTTCCCTGTGACAGAAGTGATGCTCAGCCACTAAGCCATGGAAGAAGACTTCTGCTGGGACAGGGTACAGCACTGTTTTCCCAGCTCTTTGTCCAATGTGGAGAACACCAGCTCTCCAATGAGGATACACTCCAAGCTAATGTCATCAAAGCCCTTTCTTGTACATGTGTCTTTTAACCATGTGTTACAGGTGTGGTAGCTTTCCTTAGCTACACATCATGTGTGCGGAGTTCCAGTTCCTTTTCACAGTTTCCTTTGAAATATTTCTGATGCTCATTTGAGTCACAGTAGAAGGTTGTATACAGTACTTCTTTTCTGGGTGCTCCTATCAGAAACACAGAGAAGCACAGTTAGGCAGTGGCAAGATTTCCCTTAAGCCATTGTCATTCACAGTGACACTGGTATTGTACACGACTGCTGTTCATACTGTATATGTAATAGTAAACCTCAGTTCTGTTTCACTGGGCCTATTTAAATCTGTACAGGCGTCATGCAGGCCAAAGCATGCTTCTTACCTTTGTTGCTGTCAAGGGTTTTGTGTCATCTTTGGTCCATTATCTGTCCTTTCATCTCCTGGAAAGTGACCTTCGGTCCTTCTAGCCATGGGCTGAGGTTCTTCACTGGGCAGGTTTCCAAATGTACTGTTAAATCCAACAGGAATAAGCTTTCATTGAACATAAAAAGAGTATGGCAGATGCTGAGCTATAGAGGCCATCTCTCAGGAGTTCTGAAATTAAGTATTGACTTCAGGAATGGGGCATTGCTCTCCTTTCCTAGGGAGTTACTTTCTTTGCTTTGATTTACCTCTTCTTCCACTGAAACTGTTCTTATTTTTATGGTGATATGGCAGATCTCATCTTTCTCTGGCTGTTCTTTTACAGAATTCCCTCTTCCCTGGCCACAGATTCAAAGCACTTGCTCTGCATACATCTCAGTGCTAAGTGAATCTCCTCTCCTAGAACCCTGACCATCTCCTCCAGACTACCTGACCCACTGTCAGCAGAGGCATTTCTGTTTATTTTTCTGAACTATGGCATTTTCCCCATTTCTTTATAAGCCCTTTTCCTCCACCTTTGTACCTCCAGACCAGTAATGAGGTACATTGTGCGTAAAGTTTGATTTTTCGCATGTTATTCATTCTCACTTCATTCAGTAGCTGTTTCCATTAACTTCAGGAACACAACTCCATGCTCTGGAATCTTTTCTCTGTTATTGCAGTAATCTATCCCACCCTGTCCCCTCTCCAACCTCTTCACACTGTGAAGCTGACTTTTCCCTCTAGCTGTTTGTGTTGGCCCTTCAGGCAATGGCATTTCAGCCCCAGCATTCTTTCCAGATCAGGAACAGCAGGAAGTTTTCCTTCTGACTGCTTCTGGTAATTTTGTACAAGGTGAAAATAGAAGAGTGTGTGCTCTGAACTCCCAAGCAAGCACTGATTTACATGCTTAGAGTTATAGGTATAGATAGTCATTTGACAAATAGTATTTTGAAAATGTAAATATGCTTTTTTTTTCTTTTAACCTACCATCTGTCATCTGTGAGACAAACAAAATGTCTCACAGGTGAGAGCTAGATCCCATGGCCTCTAGGTACATTAGGCTGTCAATGATTGTATTTTGACATCTGCTGGTGAAATGTTGGTGAGAAAGACAGCTACCTCTTAGCAAAACGTAAGGGTGGGCTCCTTTAGCTGAGATTCCCAGATTCCAAGCTGTTGATTAAAGTGATATTTACTGCCTGTGTAGGATAGTAGACTAACAAGAGAGTGCACAACACTCTCTGAAATGGAACTGGGAATTTATTTTATAGGCCTTGAAGCTGCCCCTATCCCAGCACTCCCACATGTGCATATTCCAAAGCATCAGGATGTGTAGGCAAGTTTCCTGATGATTTAGCTTCCCAGTTTTGTGTATCTTTGCGGCTTCAGGCTGTTGTGCTATTGAGAGAGTTGGAAGAACAGTGTGGCACATGCACCAGATAGTGCTTCTGTTGTATTCCTCCTCCTACAAGAGAATGGATCTTCAGTTGATGAGTCACCTGTGATGCTGTGGCTTTATCAGAGCATGGGATCTCTGGTATTGTTGTAAACAGCATGTTCCTCTGTTTTTACCAGCTTTATTGCTTGCAGTTGTGTCCTCGGCTATGGATACAGGACACTCTTTTGACCCTTGCTCTGTTGTTTCTTTGCATGTTATTGCAAGCATGTTTGCATTAACACTTCATCTCAGAAGTGTAGTGTATTTCTGTTACAGATCTCTGCACCTGTCAGTAGGTATCAGAGTAGTTTGAGGGTAGTGATTTTCAGAAGCAACCATATGGTAGACTTTCTTGCTGCCTAAACGTAGACCCATGTCACATGCTAATGCAGCCCTCTTCTGTTTTCACAAAACACTAAGTAGCATTTTATATGCTTTAAGAAGCCATACAATCCTGATACTTGTAGAAGGTGCTATGTCTGGAGAAGGATGGTATCCTCTGAACAATTGTCTAAAATTAATTCGGAGTAGTACCCTATTAGTAAGCCACAGTTCTTGCCAGTCCACTTGCTGTGAAAAGCCAGAAATGGCTTCTCTGCTGGGGCTTCAGCCACAATATGAAGCAGACATGACTGCCTCTGAGATGAGACATGCCTGTGTTGAAACCAACAAAACTCATTTCACATGCATACATAAGCCAGCAGTCCCTAGAGGGAAAGGCACACTGGGCCATATGATGTCTCCAGCTCAACAAAGGAATGCAATCATTTTCAGCAAACAGAAATGCCAAAGTACTGCAGTGAGTGGTAATACTTTCAATCTGTTAGCAGATCTTTCTTCATTCCTTAAGAAGATCCCTCTTTTTGATCTTCTGCTTTAAGCTTTTGGGAATTGTCACTAGGCCTCTCTTTATCTGAAAGCTGTTCCTTTTTTGCTGGTATGTGTGTAAAAGCATATTTCTTGAACACTGAGCTCAAAAGACCTCATCTATAAGCTGCCAAGCTTCCAGAAAGTTTCCTGATGAAGTCCTTGTGAGACCATATGCTCCTAAGACCTTACATGAAAGATACCTGTTTTCTTTTGCGACACACCAAGGTTGTAGAATAAGTACTCTGACATTAAATATAGTGTAAATAAATGAACTGCATGCAAAAACTTTATGGAAATGTCATATTTTATTGTTTTATACAAAAGCATATTATCTTTTTTAGCTGTAAATACAAAATTAGAATCATCTGCAGGATTTCACAGTAATTCATTTAATTTCCTGTTTTCTGTGTTATTTGACTTCTGTAGTACGACTGTTAAAAGAGGGAAAAAGCATCAACTGCTTTTCTTTGAAGATGGTACAGGAAACTCAGGAAACTTAAATTTCAAAGATTTGCCAGTTCATAAGGGGAATATATTTTACCCAGTCCATCTACATTCCAAGTAGTGAACTGGCTCTCAACAAAGCCATGGTGACAAACAGCCGCAGTCTTTTTTTTTTTCTTTTTTTTTTTAAAGGAAGGAAGTAATGCTCTTTCCTTATGTTGAGGGCCAGGAAAAAGCAATATGTAATATGATTGTGTAACAGTGTCAGAAAATAGGCACCTGCTACCTTCAGCGCATCAAAGTAGCTGAGGCTTTGCCCCTTCCCCTGCCACTTTCTTCCAGTCCCACCTCCACCCCAAAGTAAAGAGCAGGTCTTCATTGGTTAGTTCTCCAATTAAAACATTGCAATAGTTTTACTTCCTCCACCCAAAATCAAGAGCCAGAAACCTTCTCTGCAAAGAAGCACAAGTATGTTACAAGGGGCTCACTCATCATGTCAGGTTTGCCCTCTGAAATATAGGAAAGGTTTTAGCTTGCAGCACAGAGACCTTCAGCAGTTCTGCCCTGTCCATGTGGAGTCCTTGGGCCTGTACGAACCATAGTCTCACCCCATATAACATGAGATTGGGATTCCAGTAACATGCCTTCCTCTGGTTTATGGAATGCCTCAAAAAGGAGGCAGTATAACTTCAGTAACATGAACATCCATCCTGACAGAAACATTTCTATGGATTCCTCTTAAAGGCTGAATCAATTAGATGTCCATGATACATATGGCTTTATTTCTGCATTACCTGTTACCTGTTACATAGTTTTGTGATCCACAATTCAGAGTTAGGAGATAAGAATATGAGCACCATCTCACAAATATCATTCAGCTCCCCTCTGTCTGCATAACAGTTTCAGCAACTATCCTAAGTAAAGAAAACCTTTCAGGTGCTAAGTCAGAAACTACCCCATATTGTCACAACTTGGGATGTCAAGGAAAGCCCTAGATGCCTTTTTCAACAAATGCCAAACTCATACTCAAAACACATCCTTTCAGCGTGGGCCTTGTCACTGCTCCTGGAAAAGAAAAGTAATCAAGGAAGAGAAAGTCTCCACAGAGAACAATTTTTATCTAACCTCAAAGACAAAAGTTTCAGAAAAGGATTAATGAGCTCATTAGGAAATAAATTGCATGCAGCTACAGACAATAGCAATATCTGATTTCAGGAAACCATTTGATTTCTCTCTTATTTGTAGGCCAGATCCCCTGAGCTGTCTACCACTGTACAAGGCATCCAGGGTCTTGTATGGCCGAAGCATAGACCTAGCACACGCAGATGAACTATATTTTCAAGAATGTTGATAGAATGAGCCAGAAACAAGTGTCTCTGTACTGAAAACCCAAAATAAATGATGTGACAGAGTCAGAGAATTTCTAAAACTTGGAGAAGGATCCTGAGTTCATTTTTGCTTGTGTTGGAACTGACCAGTTGGAAATACAACCCTCTCAGTTTTACAGTTCCATCCTGGTGGGACCACCACAGCATTGCAAAGAGGTCCCAGGAATTAAATATTCACCTGTTAAGAGTATCGTGACACACTTCTGATTGAGTTTGTCACACTTCAACATCTGGCTGTTTTATCCAATCATACTATTTACTGCCAGAATAATGAAACTTTTAACATCCTGTTTCCGTGCCCCTGCAAGTACTTTTAGACAGTTACCAATGAACATCCAAGCCACTTGTTTTTGTTGAACTGCATGTTTGATCTCCTACAGTCCTCCTACATTAGAAAGCATATTTTGAGCTGTTAATATTTTTCTGATTCTACTATGACAGCCCCTAGTTCACCAGCATCTTTCTTGATCTGTGGGCATCAGCAAACAGTAGAGCACTACAGGATTTGCACTGACATCAGGCAGACATGCAGCAACTTCCTTTCAACTTATTGTAGAAGCATTTTCATGTTTGCTTTAGCCTTTGTGAGTCCTGTGTCCTACGGGGAGCTCACAATCACCCAGGTATCTGTTGAACCCACATCCTTCCTAGACCTGCTGGCATGAGCTCCTCTATCCTGCAAGCCTACACTCTACACTGGATCATGATTCTTCAATGGATCATTTGCCATTTATCTGCATTCTAATGTACTCTGCTTACCCTACGCAATCAGCATGTCTACGTTCCACATGGTTGTATCTTTATTTTGCACTCCTTTCCATTTGGGAGTATTTTTTACCATCTGTGCTGCGAACAGAAGTGTGATAAATATAAAAAGAGTATCAGTTATTCAGTCCAGGAACAGCAGGGAGAGTGACTACTCTTCAGCTCCCTCCTTTCCTCCTTTCTTTTGCTGTCTCTAGTAGCCACTGCCATTTTGGCTGAACATAAGGACTATTACAAAAGAGGACAGAGCATGGCAATGCAAATTAAGGAAACAGTACTCTAGATCACATCAAATATAGACACAAGCATATGGGATCTGCTCCAGAGCCCTCTCCCCTGCGCTAACCTCTGTGAAGGCAATGAGGGAGCTATGGATGGACATGCGAATGGTGGCATTAGCCAACTGCAGCATTTTAGTTTCCTTCCTCCACAGCCACACAGGAACACCTAAGCTCATTTTAAGCTCTCTAACAGATTATCCCCAGCAGCCCTGTATAAAATGAGCTAAGCACTGCTATGCTTATCCAGGCTTACTAGCAGGCTCTATATTGCTACTGCTGTGCTCACAACATACAAGCCCATCTTTGCAACTGGCATGCTCTCAGCTATATATTCAATATTCAAAGGGCATTCCAACTTGAGTAATGTCTTGTTTTCAAAGGTGCTAAACATCTTGAAGAATTAGAGCCTGTACAATATACATCTGTGTATTTTTTTGTTTGCCTTTTGATTAACAAAGGAATCAATATCAGCATGAATGTAAGAGTTAAGGAAAGCAGAACGAGTCTCTTCAGATAGCAGAGGGTTAGAGGCTGTTACATTCTCATCAGAATTCTTCCAAAAGCTATCTTTTCTTTCCTTCTTTCAGAAAGCTACTACCCCTGTGTGCTTAAAATGATACTGTGGATGTGTTGTTGTTCATCTGAGCTAATTAAAGCCTGTAGACTAACAGGCACATTTTGCTCCTTTTTCTATCAACAAATGCTAAAAGTGTTATGTGCAAACATGGCTAAGAAACCTTGGGGATATATTATGATAACCTCATCTGTGTAAAAGGGAGAGTTCTGAGCTGGTACACTCTGGAAACTGATTTTAAACATCATTTTTTATTTTGATTTTTCAGTAGTAACAATTTAAATTCAAGGAATTGGGAAGGAGGAACACTTTTCAAAGCATTTCTAGTCTTACAAAACTGTTAATTTTTAATAGGTCTATGTTAAGAGTTGATTTATTAATTCTTCCAAATATTTTCTGTCCAGCTCTTGCTACAGGATATATTTTTTTTTTAATTAAAATCTCTTTCAATTATATTTGAAGAATGCTCACCAGGCATTTATTGTATTTTGGCCTTCAAAATCTCCAGTGGCTGGCTGACTAGATGCATGGCTTTGAAAACTCTTCTTATTCTGTGTAATGATCTATTGAGTAAGCAAATAAAATAAATGAGAAATCCAGTCTGGAAAGTGTATCCTTATGTACTGTTCTCATTTTTCATGGTTGTCACTGTCTTCACAGAATACTAATGTAAGATTGCAACAGTTTTAGTGGAAATACATGTGATATATACAAGCTATTTTAACAGCCAAACCCAGAATGCCGCACAGCCACATTTCTGTTGAGATTTAAGGAAACTGCTCCCTAATTTTTCTTGTGTTTAGATATTGGCCTGCCTGTGTATCTGCTGTTGTCTACAGTTTACCCTGTGGGCTGCAGTCCCTTTTGAAAATAAAGTGCCGTTCTCTGTGTGGAGAATGGATCAACGAAGGCTGTTCTCATTGTTTAGATTAAGACCAAATTGAAATGGAATATCTGTGTAACAAATCAGATTTATAGACAGACGAACAAGTTAGGCGAATAGATGAACTGGATAGTGATCCAGTCCCAGCTGACAGATGTTGAATCAATATTAAAATAGCTGTGTTAAACCATAAGGTCTTTGCAGTGTGCATGTTGACTGGAGATAATGGGTGCAGAAGGAAAGTAAGCATTTTTCAAAGCAAGCTAATGAGACAGTATCTTCAATGATGATCTCAATAACACATTTGTGTCCTGAAGTAGACAGCATTTGCCATTTAGGAACACATAGTAGTGGTACAGGTTTTCCAGGTTATCTTGTAAATCCAGAGTGAAAGGTAAAAAAAAAGCATTGGATGAAGGGAGGCCATTGTGCAGAAAATCCTATTGCTTCCAGTCCTGAGAGTAACTGCTGTGGTTGGAGGAAGTCTTCCTTCTGCGCTGGCTGAATGTGAAGGGTTGAGACAGGGGGATTGAAAGAAGTACCCCAGTACAGACAGGGTTGCCTGGCGCCAGCTGTGGGAGGGAGATGCGTGGCCACATAAGAATACCAACACCACTACAAGTTCTTACCTGTCTGAGGAACATGTCTTGTTGTCTTTGTTTCAGCTGGGATGGAACTGTTTTCTTCAGTGTCTGGTACAATGCCATGTTTTGGTTCTAGGGGAAAAACAATGTTGATAACATACCAATGTTTGTAGCTGCTGGCAAGCAGTGTTACACAGAGCCATTCCCAGGAAAGGGCCCAAGGAGCTGGAAGGGAACAGAATTAGAACAGCTGAATTAAATTGTCCAAAGGAATACTCCATATCATATGACATCAAGTGGAAGGAGTTTTGAAGGGGTGGGAGTTCATCTGGTTCTTTTCCACTGCTTGCAGGGCTCATTGAGCATCAGCCGACAGTGGTCAGCAATTGCTTGTGCATTAATTGTTATAAACATTCATATATATTTATTATCCCAGCTATAATCTTTTTCCTTTTCTCTATCTTAGTAAATAGTTTTATTTCAACCCCTAAATTCTAATTTTTTTAATTTTTTTTTTTCCCAATCCTCTTCCTCATTCCACGGGGAAGGGAAGGGAAGGGAAGGGAAGGGAGTGAGTGAATGACTGTGTGGTGTTGAGCCACCTGCCGAGTTAAACCACAACACTCTTTTAATGAGAATCTCCTGCTGGTACTATATTATTCACAACATCTGCAAGGCTGAGGTCCTTTTGCACAAGGCTGTAGCAAATTACAATCCCAGGGATTTACAGCCCTCTCCTGTAGTTCTCAAGGGGAACTGTCAGAAGGTGTCAATAGGAATAGTAGCAAATTTTGCTGTATCATAGCATGGATGTTCTTTGTATTACAGCTCTCTGATACTAATGCATTACCTGGAAATTAATATCAGTAAGATAGGAGAAATCTGTGATGAGAAATAATGTAATCAGTGGCTACGCTAAGGAAAAAATAAAAGCAGAGCAAGAAGCAGTAGATCTCTGAAGATAACCTTAAAATACTGGAATGTTTTTGCATTGATTTAATAGGACTGTAAAGAGTTTCCATTAGTAAAGGTTTGGAACTTGAATGTCACATTTTTCTAGAATAAAAAAGAAACAAAAACAAAACAAAACACGAGAACAAACAAAATACAATAAGCCATAGGTCATAATGAATACTTTTCTGGATTTGTAATGCACAAGCAGTATTTGTTATCCAGCATTTTAACCACACTACTCCAATACTGAGCAGGTTATTCCCTATTTTTCCATGCCCCAGGATCACAGATCAGATTTAAAAACAGACCCACATTGCCATTTGGGTATTTTACAGACATCTGGCGGTGATCAGAAGGCTCTGTGCCAGTCAATCCATCTCATATTTGGATCAATTCAAAGAAAAATAAATATCTTCCATGGCTATTGGACTGATGAACGCAAGGCTGAGAGCAAAGAAGATTCTTATTAAATTATCTCCTGTGTTATCAGCTGGCTGTGCCACACAAAAAGGACAAATGCCCTGATGCCTTGGCTCTAGATGAATGAGTTGGCTTCACCTAGGCTTAAGCATTCAGCAAGTACCACATCACAGAGCACTTGATAGCCTAGAAACCACTTCTGCTGCACATCATTATGTTCATGCAATCTTTCTACACCACAGCACTGCAGACTCTGGAGATAATTCTGGATCTAAGAAAACTGGGGAGACTTACAAAGAGCAAACCAGAAATCAGTGCATGAAGGACAACCATTACCCACAGGAGAAGCAGGTTTCTGAGGCCAGCCATAGATTAATTTGCTTGAAAAAGCCAAGCCTGGAGTGGATGAACTTGAATGCTGAGCTATGAGAACAACCTACCTATAGCTGCCAGATTTGAGTATATTCTCTGGATTATACATCTTGGAGCAAAATATCTGGATGACCAGAGGGAGATGGGATCTCCACATTGAGCAGTTATCAACAGTTATCTCAATGGTGCTTTAGTACTACTAAACAAGAGCTTAAGATCAACTCTGTAAATGATGAGGATTTCTCAGGACTGGTTTTATTCTTTCAGGATGGAACTAATACTGGGGTGGACTTGAAAGCCCTTCTTAGTTTACATTGTCAGTCTTAGCCCTTGCATCATTTCCTAGGAAAAAGCTCAGAGTTGATACAGATGATGTAAAAATGTGCACCTAATAGCAGATGAAGTAAAAAGCAGTAAGAGGAAGACAATGGGGAATTACTGTTGACTTTGCTGATGTAGCCACCAGGAACGTCTAGTCAATGCCAACAGGAAATTTCAGCAGAAGAGGCATGCACTCAATTTCTCAAGGCATCTTCATAACGTGACAACAATATCAGACTACTATTTTTCAGTCTATTTCATACTGGGGAAACTCTTTAGTACAGTACAGACAAATAAGGCACAGCATGCAGAGTTGGTGAAAAATACAAACATGACTGAAAAAAGGACGTAGCCCAGTGTAGGTGACTTACTGTGCACAGGTGTATGTTTAACTTCGTAACGCAGTTTCCAAACTGTGGGGTCATGAAGCAGCTGGTTAACTCAAGAGGTGAAAATACTTAAATGCTGGTGTTGATGGAAATGATTGTCATGTAGCCATGTTAACCTGTGGCTTGTAAAATCTAAGATCTTATATTTTTGACTGTCTCTATGCAGGGTTTTAGCAACATGAGAGCTAATTAGAAGCAAATATGGAGAATTTCTCCATCTGCTCATATTTTAAAAACACAGTTTGTCAAGCCAAGCCTTCTGAATTTGCAGTAGGTTTTATTCTCTGCTAGGTACAGTACAATTCAGCTAAAGCCCTAGGGAGAAGGTATGCAGGAGGAGGCACTGAAACTGATATAGCACTGATCTCAAACCCCAGTGCTCCTTACAGCAAGATGAATGGCAGGTTAAATCCTGCTATTGCGAGGGTGTTTTCTGGCAATGAAAATTGAGCATCTCTGCTGTGGGAGGGGATGGGGAGCTCTTGCCGGAGATGAAGAGATACATGTGGTGAAGGAAGAGGACTGGTGTTAGGCTCTGCAGTCACAGCCAGGCAAGACAGGCCACCACCAAGAGATCCACCACCTCACCTTCCTCTGCTGCTGAAGGACTTGCTGGTGCCACATTTTATAAACTCTCTGCAATGGCATCCAAAGCAGTCCAGTCTTAAAAAGGAGTATTTCCCTTTCCTTAGTTCAGCGTCCTATTAGGTTAACTAGACTGGAAATATAGTATTGTCCTGACAAATACTGACCTGTATTTCTGCAAGAGAAATGATAAGGGTTTATAATGCAAAAGAATATACTTAAAATCACCTCATAAAAACACTTTAGTTCCCTTTTCAGTTAGTGTTAACTTTCCAGAATTTTTTAAATTGCTGATGTTTGAGAAGTATGATGTTCTTGCCCGAGGCGGGGACACAGCTGAATGGTTTTGTTTAGGAGGAAGCAAAGGGTTTTTGTCAGAAAATGCTGAGTGTTTATACAACAGTCAGCCCTGCTCAGATGGCACATCTGGTTTTCCAGATATGTGGCAGAAATGCTGTCATAATATCAAAATTTTGTCCCATGGAAAGAAAAAATAAATAAGTAAAGCCCCAAAGCTAGTCATTACCCCCATCTGGAGGGAAGCGGCTGCCTGAACCAATCAACTTTTCCAAGGCTAGGAGTCTCTTCCAGTCCAGGTCTGTACAGCTTTGTTCACATGTAAAGCATGGCACAGATCACTGCAAACAAGACAGTTCCCAGAGCATGAGGAAGTGACCAGGTAGACAGAAAGGAATTCACCGTGTTGGCCAGGAGAGCCAGGGACTGTCAGTTTGTGTGATGCCATTTGAGCCTTAACTAAGGAGAGTAAGCAAGCATTGCTGCCAGTAAATAACAAATAACTTCTAAATGTTCTGAAAGATCTCTGGTTTCCAAAGGATTTCAGCAGTAATGGAGCTTCTTTGTTCCCCAAGCACATGTCTTTCCACTTGATAAATTCTTCTTTATTTCTTTCCTTTACTGTATTTTTTCCACTCTTTTTAAGTCTACAGGCTGGCATAGCAGTAGTGTTTATAATTTCACACCAAAGCACAGTTAACCTCATGGGAGTTTGAGCCCAAGATCCTGCAAGCATATGTCAAACTTTGCTGTGCTGCAGACTGTTTTGCCCGGGGTGGGGAGGGGGGGAGAGAGGGGGGAGTGAAGCCCACAGACTAGTGTTAAATGTTTATTTGCCACTGAAACATTCTTCAGTCTACATAAAAAAGGGTGACTTAGGAATGCTATTTGGTCAGAGGCCTGGTCTGGGGAGGATGGAAATCCCACTCAGTCAGAACAGAAACAGCTGAAGAGAGTTGAAGAAAAATTCTTAAATCCCAATCTAACGATCCATGAAATGCATGTTCCTGTAACTCACCAGGCTACCCATGCCTTCCTGACACCACAGGCACTTCAGAATGATGGAGCTGGGGCCTGCAATGAGCAATACACATTCTGGGAACAAACCAGCCAAGTTCAGTAGGCAGCTAGGTCAGTGCTTGGGTGAACTGCGGCTTTTCTGGGAAAAGCTCAGAGGAAGATCAGTCCTTCATCTGATATCCAGCTGGGATGACACACTGTTTCTAAGGAAAACATGTTGCAGCTTATTGTGTGCTTTCGGAGGTCCTCACCAGGACCATGCTGGGAAGACTGCACTCTCCAGTGAAACATGAACCTTGCTATTTTTTGCCTCTGCTGTCTTGAAGGCGATCACTTTTCTACTTGCCTGAACATTTTTAGGAGTTTGGGGACAAACTGAGAAGCTGGAAGAGTGTAGGAGGGACAAGAGTCAGAGATACTACTTTCATTTCCCTGAAGGAGGTCTACAGAATGAATTTCAGTCATGTCTTTGTGCATGTTATCATTCATGCTTGTTTTGAAATACTGTGTGGCAGGGCAGGTTGGTCACTTCTCTGAAAGAACAGCCGTGCAGACTGGAAGCTCAGACTCATGGAGGTACATGTGATGGCTGTGTGACCTGAACTCCAGTAGGAGTCTGGATTGCAGCTGCATGCAGAACACCAGCCTATAATTAAACAGTATGCCCAAGTTTTGCTTTCCCTGTGAGCCACCTCCAGAGCTTACCAGTACCTCAGCTCCCCTGTACTTGTACTGTGTCTTGTGGCTATCAACCATACATAGAGTATAGGCTTGTGTGCACTGTCATGGCTACCATTTAGTTTTTTTCCACTGCCGGTGGGGGAAATAAATTTAGAATAGAGGTTAGATGAAATAATATGCAAGAGACAAAGCAACAGCATCTAAAAACACACATTGCGAATTATTTTAGCTGTGTGCTTAGAGCCACCTCACATAGTTGGCAGATTAGACATAGATATAATGGACAAGAAATTACAGTCCTTGTGGTTTCCAGGGTATAATGTGACCACAAGGGGATAATGTAAGCACCTTCATGGAATGGGATCTTGGAGTTCTGGTTGACAAGAAGTTAAACTGAGGGCCAGCCATACCCTGGTGTGCATGAGGCCCAGCACTGGTGCTGGGCAAGAGCATGGGTTGTCCTGCTCTGCATTGCACTGTGTGTCCTCACTTCCAGCACTGGGTGCAGGTTGGGCATCACAGTATAATGAGGACATAAAGCTGCTAAGAGAGTGTCCAAAGGAGGACTGCAAAGATGGTGAATGGTCTAGAAGGGAAGATGTATGAGGACCAGCTGAAGTCCCTGGGTGTGCTCAGCACAGAGCAGAGGAGCTGAGGGGAGGCCTGATGGCGGCTGCAGCTCCTCACAGGGAGCGGAGGGCAGCATTGAGGTCTGCTCTGTGTGACAGCGACAGGGCCTGAGGGAACGCATGGAGCTGTGCCAGGGGAGGGCAGCTGGGGGCTGGGGACAGGGTCTGCACCAGAGGGCGGTTGGGCACTGGAACAGGGTGCCCAGGGTGGTGGGCGAGGCACCAAGCTGATGGAGTTCAATGAGCATTTGAACAAGGCTTATTTGAACTTGGTGGTCCTGACTGGAGCTTAGGTGTTAGATGCTGTGATCCTCATGGATCACTTCCAACTTCTGATATTCTGTGATTCTTTGGATTTGGAAGAGACCACTGGTTGCCCAGGTAGCCTCCTCCTACGTACAGACTTCCTCAGGCAGTGCTGCACCCAGGGTTCCCTCTTCCCAGCCATCTTCTAGACTGGGAGCTATTAGAGTTTGAAACAATTTCAGCTAGATCGCATTTATGCAAGATGGTAATACTTACTTATGTCAACAGCAGCCACACTCCAGCATTTGTCTTCTGCACAAGAAGCAGGACAGTATTTGGATGAGGTCTCCAAGGATGACTTGTATGTTGCAGGTTTTAGTGGCATTAGCTAACTAAGCAAAATCAGCTTTGAAGTAACATGATGAGAATGTGCAGCAAGTGATACCAGTTTTGACATGAAGAGTGAAACAGAAGCCTTCACTGTTTATTGTTCTCATTTCTTGAATGGCTTTCTCTCTGAAGGAATGGGCAGCTAGTAAAGCTTTTGCATTAGGATGTTAACTAGGATTTACTGAGTAGATTTGAACACAGGCAATTACCATTTACCTCTGCAAATTTTTCATGCTGCTTCAGTTGACTACAGAACAATTTTTCATGTCATGTTCAAATCTGATTTAAATAGTTACTTCGGACACTTGAACAATTCTTTTATTTCACTCTTAGTAGTGTGTGAAAGGATGCTACATAGCATATACATAGATCAACTTCAATGAAAGCTATTACCACCACTACTGAACAAACTACTGTCAACACTGAACAAATTCATTCTTAAGGGAACAAGCCTGAAAAAAAATTATTTGCAAAACTTCGCACAGAGCTTACAGTGTCCTACTCAATATACCACCAGATCATGACAGAAATCCATAGCAACTCCAATACATTATTAATAGTAAATGGGTAGTTCTTGAAAGTTACATCTGCTTATGCTTACCGCAATGTGGTATCTCTTCCCTGAAGAAAAGACAGTGAAACACATAACATAGTCTCTGTGACAGTGTCCAGAACTAGTTCTAGATGCCTGCATTTTTCTGATACCCTGAGAGGCTCCTTCTAAGCTACTTCATTTCCTTCATTTCACCAAGTAAACTTTTTTCATCTCTTCTATTCCAGTTGTTCAAATTCATCCGCCACCCTCTGCTCAAAACTATTTATCTTTTTTCCTCCCACTTTTCAGAACTGTCATGGTTATCATCTCAGAAAATGTGTAATAGATTCTGAAGATCTGATGTCATCCTGCTTGGCATATGTTACTCCCGCAAATAAGTTGTTGTGCTGAATAATGTACCATATGTATATTTGGAAGGTCATCCTAGAATTGCGAAGACATTTCACTGCTCTAATGGTGTGCTTTTTGAATCAGGGCTTTTGTCCTTTTAGACCTTCCAAATATGATGCCACCAACTGAAATAAAATCCTCAGTTCACCCTCTCTTCTATAAAGCATACTGCTCTGCCTGTCACACCCTGAAAATATGTGCTGGGAAAAGCCTACTGTGATAATCAGTTGAAGAAAGAAATTGTGCTTGCTTGTAGACGCCCACTTGTGCTGTAACACTTGTGGTTTTTTATGTGATGTTTTTGCTTACATGTGGTGCTTGAGGGTGTAGGACAGGTTGGGAGTGTAGTAGGAAGAAAATACAGCAGTGATTTCAGCCTTCCACAGGAAACTCACCAGAAAGAGATTAAAACTCCACATGGTCTTGTTGTAGGGGTTCAAATGGCACTCAAGGAAAGGCCCTCCCAGAATACAGTGCAAACTAGATAACATTACAAAGAAGAATGTATTGCCACTACCTTTGAGGCTCTTGAGGACTTGGCTGGATACAACCTTATCTGGCCCATCATCAGCATCGGGCCTTCTCTGAGTGAGGAGACAGACAATACACTTCTAGCAGTTTCTTCCAGCCAGCACTGTAGTGAGGCTGTGTGCTGGAGGAGTCTGATCCCCCTGGCCCTAGAGGCTGCAGACCATGGCCTGGGAGGGAGGAGAGAAGGAAAGAGTGATCAGGGCACATAGGGTGGTGCCTCAGTGATTTTGTTCCCAATCTAGGTAATGCTTTCTCCACCTCTTAGAGAAACTTCTGTAACATTTTTCATGACAAAATGCAATCATGAGGACACATAAAGAAGCACTCTCCAATCGTTAGTGAATAGGAGAATCAGCTATAATGAGCAACTTTCACTTTCAGCCTTAATGCTTTTGCATGCATGTTACCTGCGCTGTGGTTTTAACTGATTCAATTTTAAAGACTTCAAAGCCATTAAAGTGAAGCTTGATCACCATTGTGGTTTCTGGCACAGAATTAACAAAATGTTGTTTTTTCTACATCTCATTTGGGAAAACACTAGGAACAGATGGTCTACTATCCAGGTTTTACAAGTGGTTCAAACAGGAGCAGGCACCCTGCATGCTGCAAACATTTATAGAAGTTAAGCAGTTCTTGCTAGTCCCTGCCAGCTGCATTAATTACATGAGTGGTGAGTATGGGAAAAGAGCTAAGGAAGTATAGTTTTATGAACATACTACATTATTTGATGCAGTATTTAAAATCACAGCTGAAAAGATGACATAGATGAAAGACTCTCACATCTAGAGCAGAGAATTTAATTCTTATGTTAGGTTATTTACTGATACTGATGAGTATCAAAATAAATCTTTAGTTTAATTTTACCTTGCCAGTGGGAAAGGCTTTTACAACAGTTGTTGGAATGTTTTTATTATTTCTGATCAATTAGT
Organism: Perdix hodgsoniae; assembly: GCA_035772895.1. Taxonomy (NCBI): domain Eukaryota; kingdom Metazoa; phylum Chordata; class Aves; order Galliformes; family Phasianidae; genus Perdix; species Perdix hodgsoniae. Next base: position 19,319,979 of record JAPSGF010000003.1, read on the forward strand.
AGAGAGGGAAAGTAATGGGAAGATTTTGTTTACACAGCAGTTCTTTGGGGCAACTGAAAAGAAGAAAGTGTTAGTATTCCTGCTTTGGCCCTGCACCAGTTAAACTCTTACGTCTCTTAGCTCAGTCTCCTTGAGCAAGACTCTGAAAGACATACTGTTCAAGATTTATAAAGCACAAGCCTGTTTGCTGATAAGGAAAATTAGGACTCATCTTTGACTACACTGAAGTGCAAGCCAACACTTTGTTCAGCGATTCATACCAAGTACACCATTTGGTTTCTGGTTACAGTTTTCAACTTCAGCAAGAGCTGTACATCAGTAGAGATCAACAGCCAGTAAAACATGCAGCCTGGTAGTTTTCTTGTTTGCTTGTTCAAAGTGAAATGTCTAATGAGTTGCACACTTTTCCTTACAGGGGAAATATTTCCATTGCTGAAAATGTGAAAGAGCTTTATATTCTCAGTCTGTTAAAATCAATATAATGATTCATTTAATAGCCAAAACAGATCTGCTTAGAAATCACTACTACTCATGAATATATAAGATGTAAGTTCTATTCATTATTCTATAGGGAAATGGACCTGCAGGATAAGATTTCATGTTAAATAAATGCAACTAAGAGCATCCATGGTACAAATGGAGTTATAAAGTCAAAAACTGATTTTGTCACGTGATCTTTATGATGCATTTTTTTTTATTAGCCATGGGGATTAGTGCCTATAAAATGTTCTATCGGTGGCATACAGATAATTTATAGTTAGTGGTTCAGGAGAAAATAAGTCTTTTTTTTCCAAGACAGTACACTTTGTTTTACTTCTAAGACATAAAACCTATGACCTGATGAGCTAACCCCATCTACATACAATAGTAGATCTTTGTTTAACATGCACTGAATTTTAATATGACTGAGAACATGACTGCTGGAATCCGAACAGAAGCAGAGTGTGATAATCGCTTGTATATGACAGCCAGCATTTTGTTTCCTGGGAAGATCTGCAGTCACCGTGTTCAAGGCTCGCTGAGAATTCAGAGTAGTTGTTGTGACAAGGCATCATCAGGTTTGGCACTTCCACAGCAACCAAAGTTCTGCTGTTCTTTCCAAAGCCTTAAATACTTTTAAAAATCTTCTGAGAAAGAAGAGAAAAAAAAAAAAAAAAGCAAAACAACCACCACCATAGCAAAAAAAAACCAACACAGCTCAGCCTCCTCATGCATCTGACTCCTCATAGAAGTCACTGCTACGTTCAGTTTTAGATGAAGGAAGAGTTTGGAAAGGGAGGAAAATCAAATTTACTTACGCTGTATCAAAACTAATTTCATTTGAAGAAATTAAAAGGACAAGTATTAACTCATTATGAAATAACAAGATAAATGCTTCCATCAAGACATAATCCTTGTATTTCTTTCTCTGAATCATTTTGTCAGAAGCCCTGGGTAATTCTTACAATTAAATATTCTTGAGAAAAGAATTAATGTATTAATTCAATAGAGAACAGTTTAGAATATATACCTGTGCCATAGTTCTGGGCCTGTTCAGCCCTTTTAAGCAATTAAACAAAATTAACTCTCCAGTACTCACAGCACCTTTACCTTGTGCTGAGACATTTGAAGAACGATAACACTTTTAATGCAAGGTGCATACCTCGGAAAATGTGGACACTGGCATTACATCTAGTCTGACTTTAAGAGGTGAACACATCCTTGAGCAGGATCCTGTCCTCATATTTACAGACATATTCCTTTCTGATTGAAGATGTCCTTATCACCATGCTCCCAGTATGGTAGCCTTCTTTAGCTTTTAGTTCTTGCATTGTAATTTCTGAGTAGCAGCAGTGCATGCTGCATTTTTTTTATTTGTTTAATTAATTAATTAATTGTGGTTTTTTTGTTTGTTTGTTTTTGTTTTTGTTTTTGCTTTCACCAGTGCTGAGTGCAGTTCAGATAGGGTTAAAGTGATTGGGCCCTCTGTGGGCTACATGGGAGTCAGTCTCGCAAGTGCTGCAGCTGCACATCATGCTAGGAGACAGAGAAGTCAGCCTTAGGAAAACCTCACAGTACCCAGCTGATAGCTCCTGTGGCTCAGAAAGACCTAACTAAGCCCAGAAGATTGTTCTTTGACCTGTTTAAATGTAAAAGCGCATTAGGGAAGAGTTGTTAAAACACAGTTAAAAATAACATAGAGAAGTCCTTAGTGCATATTGTTTTGTAAGGGTAATACCACTGCAACTGCAAGCAATCATATTCCCTTTCAGAAATCATCTCCCGAAGGTTTGTGCCTGATGTCAAAACTTACATCATTTTACACTGAGAGTTAAACAAATTAAGTGCATTCCTTTATCTGCAAAAACAGTTTTTAGCTCATTATAACCTCATTTGCATGGTAACAAAGAGCCTAGGAATATAGCTGATTCTCCCAAGAGGCAACACCCCACCTGCAACAGTGGGGTACATTTCCATGATGTATCTCGGGTTACTGGTAATTTCTTGCAGAGCTCATCTGCTGAGTAACCAGGAAGGTGCTGAAAACAGGCAAAGATTGAAGGAGCAAAAGCAGCACAACGCTTACACTACATCAAGCTATTTTCACTTATTTGAAGGCAGCTTTAATACTTTGACCTCACCAGCACTGAAGGCTTCTTCAAAGAGCCTAAGAAAAATGAATTATGTAAAAACACGGAGAAAGTAGAGGCAAGTTAATATATGCTCAGGTGTTGTCAGAAGAAACAGGCAGGCAAATCTTTACAGTGAATATACATCAATTCTTAAAAATGTGTGCCACCTCCACATGCTGAATTACCTCCATTTTTGTGGGAATTACCTCAAACCAAGCCCAAGGGAGACATCTGGCATCCTACAACGGAAGGACATATTACTAAAGCAGAAAACACTCAAGAAAGTTATTAAAATCTCAGACCACACCGAAGTGACTGAAAGAGAATGCAAAGGGTATCATTATTGTCAAGAACTAGCAGCTAATTGCTCAATGAAAATCAGATGGTTTGCATCCTGTGGGTAACTTCCAAGAGAGTGTAGCCTATTTTATTTCATTCAAATGGTCTTTGGAAGAAATGCAGTCTGTTTTTATTCTGTACCCTCCCCCTTGTGGTATTATACAATTTCAGTAATGGTTTAACAGAGCAGCAGATGCAGTGAAATAATGTAGGCTCTGAGACTGTCAAAAACCTTTTATATAGCTTGACAATTCATAGAGCAGATGTCATTCTGGCATGTATTGTTTCTTTCTCCAAGCATACATTTTATGATACAGGAAATAAGATGTTTCCCTTTATTCCAGTGGACAGATTTCTTACTCACATGGTGAACAAAGCACCTCTCAAAATTGATTTTTCATTTATGTCAGACTTTGCAAGGCATGAGAAACCAAAAGGCATGCAAGAATGTGGGATGCCCAATTGTGGGTTAAAAATTTGAGTGTGGAAAACAGTCACGTGCAGGCGTGGGCAAGAATTTGCTACAAACACATGCCCTTACTGTGAAGGAGGTAAGGAAATCATCCTTTACTCTGCCAGATAAAACAGCAAACTCATATTCTGCCAAGATTTTCCATGCTAAAAACCACTTTAGAAACTCAACATGTGCATTCATCCACCCCTGAAAATCAGCCCCCCTCATTCCCCAGGAACACCCACCTCTTCTGCTGCCCCATGAATCACCCAGCCTTCAACAGCCCCCTTACAGGAATCTGGCCCACTCAGGAGCCCAGCCTGAAGCGCTGACAAGAAGCAGCGCAGAAAACTTTCACCATCTTGATAACAGGGAAAACACACCAGACAAATATTCTTTTCAACATCTACACTTACCATTGGACACAACTTCCTAAAAGTGCTATGGATTCTCCTTGAGCTAGTCTCCTTTATGAAATATACAGGTCAGTGCTCTCAATTTCTGTCACTGATACTCCAGATTCTCTCATTTAAACTCTGTGACAGGATTGGTTCAGAGGTGTTGCTTGTCATGCCTGTGGGTGAATTCCAATACCCCAAAACAAAGGATTTCTGTATTTGCCTTCTGTCCAGCTACAAATTGGTCATGAAATTTCAGGGCAAAAACTTTAAAAGTCATCATAGGAACATCCCAACATTCATTAAATCTTCCCAAATCCAACCACACAAGCAATCACATGGACAGCTTGCAACTCCAGGTCTTCCTCAGACTAGTGAGACCTCAGGAGAGCAAACAGGAGCTCAGTGCCAGTGTCAGGACATGCTATCATAAGTCAGGGACCTTCTACATCAGACTGACTTAAGCAAACTTGACGTGATCTAAGGCTAACCAGAGAGAAAACAGAACAGGTAACACAGCAAAAGCGGGATCATTACTTGCTTTTCCCACTGTCATTCACTGTGGGACTGTGAACCCAGCAACGCTGCTTCTTGCTGGAGTCTTGGGTGGCATTTGACATCTATTGGGCAGAGCTGCAATCACCACAGAGACCTCAAAGACAACACTCGTGGCCTGCACAGCAATCTGGTAGCTATCAAGCAACATGCTGACTACAAAACATCCTTCAGGAGGAAGAAAAAAGAAAAAAAAAGAAAAAGAAAGAAAAGAAAGAGGAAAACAAAAGCAAGCATCTTGCCTGCTTCAGCTGTTTTGAGTGTGTCACTTTGTTCTGTGGTGCCAGTGATTGCCGACACCATTTCAGCACACACTTCTGGAAAGACAGCAGCCAGATTCAGCTAAAACAATGTGGCCAGATAAACAGAATAATCTTTGTAAGCCACTAGGAAAGAAGATAGAATAGATGAGAAACTGCTTTCTTTCCCCATGAAAGTCTGGGGTATTTCCAAGATTTTCACATCCTGCACTGGGGAAACAGTGTCTTTCGAGAATTTGGGGGAAAATAAGGTACTACTGCCCACTGCAGAACAGCTCCTAGCCCATCGGTTCGTATGTTTACCTAGAGCCATGGAGCAGCCTAGATGAGTTCTCATTTTCCTTAGCTAAGGGCAGAGAGCTGAAGTCCTCCTCCCATGCGATCAATCACAGAGCATAGCTACTCTAGGCAAACGTAAACCTGTACCACATCCATCAGTTCTCTTCCTTGTCAAATTCCTTTTTGGGTATGAGCTGTCTGTCCTGCCTGAAATGGTACTTTTTTCTTTTTTTTTCTGACGAATATAGATCAAAAAACATGCTTTTTCCAACAAAAGTTTCAGCAGAAGATCCATTGCTGGCCTGGAAGAGCTGCAGCTCTTCCTCCTCTGCTGGAGGAACCATGGCTGCTGTTGAGTGGTAAGACATGCTGCTGGAGGAATTTCTAAAGATGACTCTCACTGTGACCCAAGCTAAGTGTAAATCTTGTTGGGAAATCCAGAGCTGGACATACCATGGCCCAGTTGTATTGATCTTGACATCTTTCACCATGACATCTTTCAATAGCAAGAAGAGAAGAAAAGCTCTTTAAAGCTTTATCTCTCTCTCCTTTTTTTTTTTTTTTTTTTTTTTTTTTTTTTTTTTTTTTTTTTTTTTTGTCATGCATGTATGCATGCTCTTACAACTAACAAAACAAAGACACCTCATAGCTGGAACCCACATAGTGACCTAAGGATTTTCTCTTTAGCATACGACTCTTTAACACTATAGCATTCAAAGGCAAGGTAAATATGCTGCAGGAATGGAAAAAAAATGGAGAGGTCATATAATTTAAAATAAAAACAAGTAGAAGTGGTGTAGGGAAAAGAAAATGATACAAATTTTTTTTGAAGTAATTACCTACACAAGCAAGCAGTTGCAAGTGCTGAAAACCCTGTAAGAACTTAGGTAGGCAGTAATAACTCTGTGGAAGTCAATATGGAGTGATGTGTCAAAGCAAGAGGGCCATCAGGAGAATGCTGCACTGTACGGAAAAAGTCTGTTCCTCACCTAGCAAAGGGCAGTTCCCAACATGACTGTTTTTACCACTTGCACAACTGCCACTGCGCCAACAGATAAATCAGCTGGCAATAACTGATAAATGCTCACCCACTGCGACAAAAAAAATACACAGGAATCTGGGCTTCCATCTCCCCACTGCAGCAAAAAAATACACAGGAACCTGAACTTCCATCTCCTTTGCTTAAAGGTTGCTCTGTGTAGGTCATAGCTTTGCAGACTCACACTTTACTGTGCACAAACTCCCTTCCCTCACCTCTACACTCCTGAAAACAAATCCATGAGGTGTTTGTGAGGACTGACATGCTGCCTTATCAAAATGGCTCGTCAAATGTGAGCTGAGAACTGGCCGTTTACAAAGGGACTGCAACTTCTTAATGAGCCTGCTTGAAACCCAAGGTATGCAATTTCTCTGCACTCTTGCTTTAAATTAAGGACCTGGAACACTCTGTACTTTGGTAACAGTAGACCACCAACAGGCTCACATACAACACTTTGACAATGTAAAAATGTGGAACACTGACATTAATGATGAAAAAAAAAAAAGCACATAGTTTCAGTGAGAGGGAACGAGGAGAAGGAAGCTGAACAGCACTGTGAACAGCCTCTTGCCACAGGCACATTACTGCAAGGTCTTATTTACTGTGGCTCCATCAGTAATTCACACTCTCAGCTTAGCATTCAGTGAAATTTACAATAAACCTAGCTCATCTGGTAGCACTAGACCAGACTGGTCTAATGCATAACAAGTCCTTTCTTTGTTTATGCTTCAAAACCTGTAGAAAATCATGGACTCCACCACCACTCTGCCCACTGGAGGCTGGTGAAGATGAGTTTCATAATCCCACCACCTGCCTACACTCAACCACTTCTGACCTCCCCCAGCAAAGATTCATACACCCACTCTCTTCCATGCAAAGCCACTTGGAGATGTTCCTGGGGTCAAAACGCTCAGCAAGCTGAAAATTGCTAGAGCTCAGCAGGAATACTCCAAGCAACTTCCAGCAATATAGAGTGGTGCACCTGTAACGGTGCTTGGACCTGCAGAAGAGAGCAGCATGTCTACTGACCCACTTGGGGACTTTCTACCACCATCTGTGGTGTTCAATGGCCTGACCCCAGAGTCATACATATCAGGGAAGTTACATGTGCACCAAAATTCATCACCTCATGGACAGTGATTAACACTAAGAAGAATTATAGATTCAAGCTAACCACTAGCAACAGACTAAAATCATTTGTGAAATGAGGCTTGTTGTTATTTGCTGGCAAAACCAGCAAATATTTTTCAACACAGTGTTTTGTTAGTTGACATGGTCTGTATGTTAGGACTTCTTGCTGTCAACAGCATAGACCAGACAGATTTGAGCTATGCTGTAGTCTGTCACACTACGTAAAAGGCTACTCAGCCTTTCTGTACAGGAGAAAAAAAAAAAAAAAAAAGAGAAAAAAAATAATGATTCCTATTGCAATGCCAAGAACAATCCAAGCAAGAGGAGAAACCTCCTCAGTTGAGTCCAGAAACTGTTTTAGCCAAGAACCCAAATGCAATCAGGCTGGATTTTTTTTGTTTTTTTCTTTTTGTTTTTTTCTTAATGTAGTGCTAAGTTTCATTAGCAAAAATGATGTTTTGAGCGCATGTAGACTAACATATCCCAACAATACTTTAAAAGGGGATAAAAAGAAATTTGTAAAGGTATCTTGAAAACATTAAAGGCATCCGCTCATTCTCACAACCAGCTTATGAAAATACACAGAATAGCCCTAAAGACATCCACACATAAGTTTTCAATACAGGATTGCCTAAAGTAGAAGCATTAAATATACCACCTGCCAGAGTAGTTCACCTCACTTAAAACTAACAGCCTTCTCCACAAGAGAAAGTACAGCAGACTGGATGAGCTGCTTGAGAGTTTATTATCTGTGCCAGCCTCCACCTTCCAAGAGGAAGGCAAAGATAAGGAGGACTACTAGCTACTGCGGTAGCATCAATACAACAGAAACACAAAGGTACATGCACTAACACTGTGCAGATGTGCACACAAGAAAACCCCCACAACAGTATTCTGAGAGTGCAGGGCTGCAGCATGTGCAACAAGCAGCTGCTCTATATAAAAAGCAGCTTGCATATGATGATCTCAGGGCTCCACTACAGCTTGGTCAGAAGGGCTGACTGCTTATGCCTGCAAACCATCTGCAGTCTCAGATATTGGAAAGTCAGTCACGCAGCTGGTTTTCACCCAGTTTTGTAAGGATCTCCATCTAAGTAGGAAGCTAAGGCTTCCTCTACATTCAATAGAGATGCTCACTTTTAAGACTTAACTCACTTAGCTATTTTAGGTATCCACTGCAAAGATACAAGTGACAACTAAACACCACCTTTCTCCATTAGCTGAAGAATGAGCTTTTGCTTATTTCAATGCAGATAACTACATTTACTCAAATGGATCCCACTTTTGGCATCCTAACTAACTAGCTTCAAAATACAGCAGTAATCTAAAGGGCAAGTCTGGGTTGTCAGACCAGAGATTACACTTAGGACATTAAGGAGTCTGATTCTGAATTCTGCTTGAATGAAAAGAAATGAAGTACATGGCTATGCAACCACAGAGTTGTCTGGGATTGTGTACAGCGCTGCATGCAATGCCTGTTCTAGCCCTGCTGTCCTCTGCCATTCAGTGAATGAAGCTATTAAAACAGATTGTGCTGTCACACTGGCTGTGGCTCACATTTACAAGATTAGAAAACCTGTGCTTCTTAGTATCACCAGAAAAGCAGCTGTCTTGAAAGGGTTACTACTGAGCTGTAAATAATATTAAGTCACACATTATGAATACACTGAATTGTTCCAAATTCTAACAGTCAGCAGTTTACCTCATCCGTTAAAAAAAAAAAAAACACAAAACAAACAAACAAGAAAAACGAACACAAGAACAAAGCTTTACACAAGGTGGGGGGGCAGGGGAAAGCCAAAAACCTGATAATCTGCATTAAAAAATACTACCAAAACTCCAGCAAATGTTTAAAATTTTAATCTTGGAACAATGACCCTTTTACAAAGAGATTTTAAAGACTGAGTGTACATATTCACAACAGCAACAGAATAAGGCATATTCTCCATATCCGTGTTCATAAATAAAAGACATTGAAAAGCAATGTGACCTGACCTCATTTAAACCTGTCAAGCAGTAAAGACTTCAAGCATTTTACTTACCTTTATATATACTAGATTGTCAGTTTATTCACAATTATCATGAGTATGTGCTAAACTCATTTCAAAATCACTGAAACAAATATTTTAATACAAGCAAAAGCTTAAACCTTAAAGTGCTCATTAAATACCCAACATTTTAGTTATAATTAGGAAATGTTGAAGATTACTACATTCCTTAAACAGAATTTGAAAGAACACTATATACACAATCTACAGTCATCAGTATAAATAGTAAATAATTTAACTTTGTATCTCAAATGTGACTAATAGCAAAGGGATTGTAAGAGACCCTGATTCTGCCAGAAAAAAAAAAAAAAAGTAGAAATCAGAAGAATCATCCCATACAGTCACAAGAATTATGTATCCCCAGTGCTGCCATTTTGGTCAATCTTCGTGACTAATTCTGATCACATCTCCTGAAGTACCTACCACTACATTACCAACACAGCATCACAGCAGCTTTCTTGTGACAGAATAGATTGGGACAACTGAACAGGAAATGGTGCTACTAAGAAGTGAAATGAGACCCAAGTTACTTAATTATACAGAATAACTATATACTACAATGCATTACAGATTGCAGAAATAAAAGAACTCTGAACTACACTGTCAAACTATAAAATTTAGATGTCCCGTATTATCATTTTTCAATGAACCATAGTGCTTAGAAAACAGGTAGAGGTATCTGTGACAAATGCAAAAGCCTAAACTGGCTGTTTTACAAAGTCTAACTGGTTCAATTCAATACAGATCCACAGTATATTTACTAAACAAGCCATTCATCCTAATAAGAGCAAACCAAACCTCTCTACCTCACCACCAGTCCTATGCAATTTTGACTTACAGTTTTCTGGCCTGTGGTATTATCCTGCACACAGGTTAAGCCAGTTTCACATCAAACTAACATGAGTTCACTGGAACAGGATGCTCAAGAAAGTTGTGGATGCCTCATCCCTGGAACATTCAAGGCCAGGCTGGATGTGGATCTAGGCAGCCTGGTCTGGTGGTTGGTGACCGTGCACAGAGCAGGGGGTTGAAACTAGATGATCTTTGTGGTCCTTTTCAACCCAGGCCATTCTATGAATCTATGAGTTATCCGTAAAATGTTAGAACCCTCTATCACTGTACTCTTCGTGGCACACAAGCTTCTCAACATTTTCTGTCAGAGTACAGCTCAACAGCTGTAAGCTTTCAAAAAATGCAAACACCCTTAAAACACAAACACAAGAGTGTTCATGAATGTACAATAAAGAGTATATAACTTCCTGTCATTGTTTTTCACTTCTCATCTGTGAAGATGAGTAACACTTCATCCGCTTTCAGTCTTTTCACCAGTTCTACAACTAGACTTTGTAGCTTTTGGAAAGATACAGCAGTATACCCATTAACATACAATAACGTGATTACAGTAAATCAAAAGCCATAAACTAAAACAGCAGTGAAACTTCTATAAATGCACTGGAATTCTGTAAAAATTGCATTTTAACTTTTGGTCAACATTCCTGCTAAAGTCAAAGTCTGCTATACAAAATCATGTTAGTGTCTGCAGGAATAAGCCCCTTGTTTAATACTTGAGTTTTAGCTTAGCGTGTAGTAAGCCTGAACTACTAGCTTTCTTAAAAATAACAGATAGACATTGTAAAGCTATGTTTTTTCCATACTTGAATCCATCCATAGATTCGTCCCTTGTAAAACCACATTCATGAGAAAAACTGCTGTGATATTCAGAAGAATTGAAGGCAAGCAAATGTGTGTGTGCAACAAAAGCTGTCAAGGTGACAAACGATTCAGTGGACTGCTTTCTTCTCCACCTGCAGCAAGCTTGAGTGTTGTTATCTTCCGAGGGGGGTGCTGAGGACTCTTACGAAGATTGTCATCCATCTGCAGAGAAATAATGAAAGCCGGATCTGGCAAACGGTAGAATGTAAGTTACATGATTAGTCTATTTGTCAGGACTCCTATCGAAAATTCTGGTTTGTTGTTTTGTGGGTTGTTTTGTTGGCTTTTCTTAACCTTATTTTCTTTTAGTCTTTCTTATTTTACCGAAAACAGTGTATTGATTCCTTTCCCAAAAATCTGCTTTTTTATTTTTATTTTTTTTTAAGTGTTGCTATTCATTCCATGAGCATATGACAAATTAAGCATAAAGCAAATGGATACACTTCTGCTCTGCTCATTTCTTCAAGATTACCAAGGAAAGCAACACTGCTTCCTTTTCCTAAGAGGTCACGGTTTCAATTTTGTACAATAGCCAAGCACTACTATACAGCAGATCAAGAGTCAAATCACTAACATAAGTGACTATTCTTGCATGCTCAGCATCTTACAGGAAGAAATCTTTTTTCAACTTTGAAATCATTTGGAGATGCTAGATGAACTTAGATCAGCTAAGATTTCAAAAACTTTCAAATGTAGAGATTATAGTATGCTCTTTTCAAGTACAGGTTAAAATTATTCTCTGAATATAAACATTTTACATTTTTCATAGGATAGCAATCTAATACCCTGTGTGTACTGCAGTATCAAAAAAAGAAGAAAAGATTTATTACTACAGAATAAGCAGAATCACAAAAGACCGCTTAGGAGAAATCTCCAAAGGTTGTGTAGTCGATCCTACTTCCTCACAGGAGGATCAGCTTTGCCTAAACCATGGCTGATAAATGTCTACTTAGCCTATTTTTTAAAACTTTCACAGCTGCACCTCAATACCGCAAAGAGATACAATCAATACCAAATGCAACAGAAGTAGGACATAGTTGATGATCCATCTGATACAGTGATCTTTTCTTAGAAAGTGCATTCTGTCCTTCCAGTAAGTTTTCTTGCATCAGTAAACTAATTTTTCATAATTATTTTTAACGTGAATTGCATAGCTCTTACAGGTGCTGAAGTACAGCCTTGGAAACACAGGAATAAAAGGCAGACACAGAAGCAGGAGAAGGAGGACTGTACATTAGTGACTGCAAGAAATCAGCTGGGAGCAAGGAGACCTGGGTATTGATCTCAACAAGACCAATTTCAGAGTTCTGCTTGTAAGTTTTCTTGCTGAGGTCTTGCAAGACCATTTCTAATTCTGATCAAAACATTTGCATCCCCCCTCGTGAGGTAGATGTGCTTGTGGAAAGACAACCTTCTACTGCTTATACATGCACTTGCAAGGGCATAATTGATTGTAGTAAAAATATTTTACATATAAGGTTTCATCAATGAATTTCTTTCAAAACAGATAATTTTCTTCCCTTGCCTCTATACAAAGTAGCTCACTAGAAAAGAAATAAAATGTTCATTGTACAGTTGCAGTTGTAAGAGTATTCGTGAACAAATAACCACAAAGAAGCAGGATAATAAAGAGACTGAAGCAAAAGTAACCTTTTCAATCAAGTTGGATTCCTTATTTACAAGCTGAGTGAGTTTCTGCAGATTAGCATCTGCTGTATCCTGTCCAGATGGAGAATGGCCTAGAGAGTGAAGGCAGAAAGATGAAGACTGAAAAGGTATATACAAAAGCTTTTACAATCTTAAAAAGAAAGAAACAAACAAATATTGGAAGAAAAGTTCACGCAGTGTTTTTTACCCTAAGATAAATTTAAGTGGAAAAGCCGCTTTGTCTGAGAAACGGAAACACTAAGCATGAGCCATAGAACAGATACAAGTAGATTTTGCCAAGGCATGACAAGCTTCAAATCCAAGAATTAAACCTTGCCTTTAATTTTCAATCCTTTCTGCACAATCATGGAAGCTTCTCTACATCGTTTCCCCAAAGAACATCCAGCACAAATTTATAAAATCTTATGCTTTTGTTCAAAAGTGGAAACCACCACTACTACTTCCATCAGATCATACGTAAGAAAAAGTGGAAGAGAAACACAACTTACCTGTAACAGTTAACTTGAAATAGCAAGTTAAAATATCATCACAGAACCGACACAGGTTGGTAAGCTGTTTCAAATGCTCTTGTAATTGTACTCTAGGGAAGCACACTTTATAAACAGGTGCAAGGAAACCAAACACAAAGGCATCCAAGGTAGTAGGTCTGAAAAGAATGGCAAAACAGAACAAAGCCCAGACATGACTGAGGTAAGACATCAAGACCTCCATGAACGTAACCAGTTTCTGTGTATATCAGACAAAATTTAAGACAGAATCTTCCAATATTTTTATCAGATATAAAAAGACATTTTGAACAGACTATCTATTGATTTCAGCACCTTTGAATTAGATACGGGCTGGTAAACTGAACTAGTTGTTTTAGCATTAAAATCCAATCATGCATCATGCACACTGATAAGCAATCCACTCTTAGAATACACTTCTGGCATTACAAAAGCCAAGCAGACAAGATGCATGCCAGTGGAGCAGGACCCTTTCACATGAAGAGGTCTAACTTCACTGGCAAAGGGAACAGATTGTCCTTCTTGAGTGCTATCTTGGCAATATATGCTTCCTGCTCTATGCACACAAGAAAGAGCAGCCTTCTCAGACGTAGGCCATTTTTCCAAGGAGATAGTGGTAAGACTAGGCTTCAGATATTTTTTCTACAAGCAATCACAGGAGGTGACATTCACCGGCTAGAGAATAGTTCTCTAGCAGAACCCTAACTCATTAAGCATCCTACATGAGCTGATGTAGGCAGGATCTGCTACCCCTATGGAAAGCTGCAATATAAAAGAGACTCTGGACTGACTGCTTCCAGAGACAGCTGAAAAAGCAGGGTACGAATCATGAAACTACTGTACAGCATCTTCTAACATTCTAGCAGATTAAAAAAAGCAAGTGTTAAGCATTCACAAAATCACATGGCATGTTTATTAAAAATAACAACATACACAAACAATAAAAACTAAGAAAGCACACTCACGTATTTCCAAAGAAAAACTGAGATGTTCCCAATCTCTTTGACAGGAGATTTAGGCACTCCTTGGCATCCCTGTATATCTGATGAGACACAAAACTATTTAAGAGCCCTAGCTGCAGCAAATAGTAGTATACACACTATCATACACCATTATCATAGTGCACTAGGTTATTTCATGACAGCACCAACTTACAAATTCTCTACTACACAACATGTACCTGTCCTTCCACTTCAGTGAGACTGTAGAGTGGAGGGCCTCCTCTGGTCAGCAAGATCCTGTTGAGTGCTTCCCTGGACATCTTTCCAGGCAGATACAAACTTAGTGGGAAGGGAATCCTTGAGGCAAACCACGGTTTTGTTACACTGCAGTAATTTTCAGCCTCAACCCAGAAAGTGTGCAGCTATATCAACACAAGGAAGAGTATGACTGAAATCTGAGTAAAAACATTAGACTTCTCTTAAAAGAATAATGTGTAAGATTTGTCACAGGAGAAAAGGGAATTATCATACTTTACAGTGCTTAGGCTCTGCACAGGATTATATTAATCCTCTGAGTTTAAGAGTTTATCATTAAGGACAAAGAGCTACCTTCAACCTAAATAAAAAGATAATGCTTATATACACATGCACAAAATTGCATAGTCATGCATACACATGCATATATACACACATGCATATACTGTACAAAGAAACCGTATTACAACATAAGTTTTAAATCAGTGCAGGATCAGGTTTGAAATTTTTGGAATTTTCTTTTGAAATTTTACATACAATCAAAAATGAAAATATGCTAGGAAATTATGAATTTGAAAGCCTTGCAGGATAACTGAAGAGGTTAATGTATCTTTTCCTGTATAAATTCAAGTCAAAGGTATTCAACAGATCAAGTGCTTGCAGATTTTTTTAATAGCTATAATGTACTTATACTAAATTGGTGAGGGCGTGTAGACATGTGTTATTTACTGAACCGAAAAATGAACTAGTGGTGGGTATTTCAAAAGTTCCCACTTAACAGCTCAAATGGCTTTCAGAGCTGTGCACCCCACATTAGCCGTTACTCCAAGCTTTTTCAAAAAGCATCATGAAACAAAGAACTGCCAGAATAAGCTGTTTGCAGGATACTGTTCCCAAAAAGCATCTAAGAAAAAACACATTCAGAGATGCCATTTTAAAAGTCTTTCTTAAGTTCATTATTATTACTTCACACCTCCCACACACTTTTTTCTTTTTCGAAGTTGCTAGGCAGTCTTTTCAAAATTGGACTAAGAACGCAAATACATTCAAGCCAGAATATAGGCCGAGAAACTTCTCTGTCTCTCACACTGGGCACCTCTTACAATACTCGTAAAATTCCAGCCATTATAAAGTATTCACAAGTATTTACCAGTGCAGGAAGCAGTTTTTCTTCAAGTAGTGCAATATAAGCCAGTGTATCAGCTCCTTGTTTTGCAGACAATTCATAATCAGCATTATATCTCTGTGAATTTAAAAACAAAACAAAACAACAAGCAGAAAATAGTCACCAAACATTTCATACTATAAATAGTGTTACATGGAACTTTCAGAAAGATGATCAACACAACCCAAAATAACCTCAAACTTAACAGCTACCAGGTTATTAAATATACAATACTTTTCTGGACAGAAGACATGCAGTTTCTGCAGTTGTTCTCTTCCAGTTCTTCAGACTAGTTGTGTTACAACTCCTAACATTTTTCATTTCTACTCTCCCATTCTAAGATTTTGGGGCCCTCTGACTGCCAAAATAACTCTAGCGCTGTCCTGTAACACAGAGGTCATTTTTCAGTATGCAGTGCTGAAGCACTTGCTCTGGCAAGACCTCACCTGTATTTCTGAGGACACATCTATCATGTACATTGTTGTAAGCATTAAAAAAAAAAAAAAACAACACAATGAAAGTACTTCTGGCTTTTAATTACCACTTCATACATTTAAAAATTGAATGCTGACAATAAAGGGGATGAAATGTACAGCTAAATTAAACTCATTACAGCTACCTAAGCTTCTGATTCAAACAATGAATCCTTTCAAGGTACACTGAAAGGGCTGGAATTTCACTGATTTAGAAATGGCAAAAATTGGTGTTGATCTACCTTATTTTTAGGTATCTTAAAAGCATGCATATTACTGGTATACTTTGGAATTACATAGTGTGCTCTTTTTCCATCAATATGGAATCTTTGGTATTCAATTGGATTGGAAACTGCAGAATTTTAAAAACACTGTCTGAAATCTCAACCCAAATGTTCAGTTTTCAGATTCTGTTTTTCTCCAGAGAAAGATTTAAAGTTTCACTAACATGTCTTTCATCAGACAGTATTCTTAACTAGGCAGGAACAGAATTTCCAATGTAAAAACAGAAAAGTGGGCTGGAAGACCATCTTAGAAATTAAAATGATGATGCTATCCTTTATTAGATATCTTTATACTTGTGAAAAGCAGCAGTAGTATAGCTTTATTCTTTTTGAATAAAACAGAGATCTACAAAAGGCAAGCAAGATTTGATTACACAATAACATGATTGCATCAAGAAATGCCTACAGACGTTTTTATGCTACAAGCTACAGAAAAACTACATAGATTAAAAACAACACCATGTGTTCAGGGAAAAAAAAGGAGAAAAAAAAGAATACACCAGGAGATGATTACCCATTTAAACAGTTAAAACTACACTTCCCTAACTGTGATCTCCTAGGTCTGCAAAGCTGCAATGACGCTAAAGTGTTATAATTAACAGCATGATGAAACTCGGTGAGAAACTGCTCAGTTGAGGCCAGCCTGTTGTCCTTTTTCAATGAAGAATTTTCTTGCGCCTATTTTTAAATTTTTCATAACAACCAAACTTTTAAAACAGAAATCTGTAATCCACCATTTTTCAATTCTCACATGTGTACAAAATACAGAAAAGCAGCAAGTCAAAACTGGCTTCCAGGTTTTAAGAAGCCTGTATCAATCTGTGCAGGGGATGCAAAAATTCACTAATAGGTAGAAGAAACCAATCTTCTGAGAGCAACATACCTGCTTCCTTAAGAAGTTTAGTATTTTTGCTGGCTGAGAAATAACAATGTCTTCTGATATCAGGACTGGTACATCTGCTAGAAGGAATAAATAATACATTCAACAGAATTTATACGTAGCAATTCTAATGTGAATGGAAAGTGATCAATCACTTCATCTGTTTTCCTTTCCTCCATTGCATGCTCTTACCTTCCCAACACATATGTAAAAAGTAAGCTATATGTAGCTGATTTCCACCAAGATCATACACGTATTTGGCATACAGTGGCCTTTGCTAATAATACATTAAAAAGGCCCCAGCCTGAAACCGATGTCATCTACTAGATATCTGATACTTTGAGATCCAGGCTACTTGTCTGGACTTCAATGAGAATATCTGCTAGGCCTTTTTCATCCTGTTTTTTCCTTGCCCTTCCTAAACAATTTTTACCACCATCAACCACTGAGTAAGCTACCAGTGCCTAAAGAAGACCTCTTCCAGAATCAAAGAATTTTCTTCTCCCAGAAGCATATTAGTCTGCTTTTACTCATTAGATTGTAGAATTGAAGACTGTAGACTGCACATCTCTTTAACAGAGGCTGCCTTATAGCATGTTTGATTTTTTTTTTTTTTCTGGTAGGGGTTTTAATTATCTTGTCCATGAAGAAAGCCACAAAAATTATGGAGAAGTAAGCCAAACTAGTTCTTGGTAGTTCTGCTAACAGAAAGCAGTACACCAAAGAGTAAGAGTGAAAGGTACAACAACAGGTGGACACAGTAGTGTCTAAAGACATAACAAATTTAAGTGACAAACTACTTGCAGTGACGTTACTTGTCTGGAATACACCAACACAATGACCTAAACACTGAGCAAACAGATAAGCAGTATGTAGAAAGCTCCAATGTAAAGAAATTCTCTGACATCATCTCTGACAACCCACTTGGCACCTACCCTGTCAGCCAGCTTTTCTGATTCAAGCTCGGCAACTCAGGACAGTACCAAATATCCCATCTGATGCAAGTTACACTCTTTCAGGCTCACATTCTACATCCACCCACAGAATCTTGTTAAATCATGTGTAATTAAAGAATGCTAGCTCCATTATGCAAGTCTGGTAACTACTGTATAAATATTTCCATGCAATTGCCTTTAGTGTATCATCTGTTCAGACTGCCTGACAAAACAGGTGTGTGCTTTTGCATTACCACTTTGTTGACTCTCCTCTGCATCACCCATACACATTTTACTAAGTTGCCCTTTAAGGCATTCCATTCATATCTTTTGTTACTTGTCCCTTGCAAAATCATCACACTTGATCCTGTGAAGATGCTTATTAATATGTAATAGAAGCGGGTAAACCACACAGGGATGGATAGAACGTGAACACAAAACCAAAGGAAATGAAGAAAAAGAAATCTTGGGATTAGAACCCACACTTCTAAAGCAATGAGGATTAAAATAATAGAAATGCAAATAAGGTACCTTTCGGAGTGCTCCAGGAATTATTTATAGTATTCACTGTCAGAGGAGCTCCAGCGAATTTAGCATAAGCCTGCAACAGATTGCAGAAAATAATCTAGTTAGCACATAAAAGTGTAAGACAGCAATTCAAAAAGCAGGCCTGAGCATTCCGATCAGCTGCGCTGGGTCAAATAAAAATAATTCTTTAAAAGTTCACCAGCGCTACGCGCACCTGCGTTTGTGAACCAGGAGCAGGCTCCTATTTCTGAGGGTTCCGGTCAGAGCCTATTGCAGCGACGCGCAATAACCAATACGGACAAAATTCATGTCAACGTTCCGGGCCGCTCGGTGCCGCCGGCGCACGCCGCCCCCGGTCGCAGCGCAGCGCCGTCCCCTGCCGGAGGGGTCCCCGCGGTCACGCCCGGGCCCCGCTCGGCCCCGCC
>JAPSGF010000003.1:19339266-19429521 GCA_035772895.1 Perdix hodgsoniae
CTCTCCTGATGGAGCCCAGGATCCCATTTGCCTTTCGAGCTGCCAGAACACACTGCTGGCTCATGTTAAGTCTCTCATCCACCAGGACCCCCAGGTCCTTCTCTGCTGAGCTGCTCTCAATGTCCACTCCTCCCAGCCTGTACAGGTGCCTGGGGTTCTTCCGGCCCAAATGCAAAACCTTGCACTTTGCCGTGTTGAACCTCATTAGGTTCACCCGAGCCCAGCTTTCCAGCCTGTCGAGGTCCCTCTGAATGGCATCCCTTCCTTCCACCGTATCAACCGCACCACTCAGCTTAGTGTCGTCAGCAAACTTGCTGAGGGTGCACTCCATTCCCTCATCGATGTCATTAATAAAGATGTTAAAGAGCACCGGTCCCAAGACAGACCCTTGGGGGACACCACTCATTACCGGCCTCCACCTGGACATAGAGCCATTGACCACCACCCTCTGTCTGCGGCCTTTCAACCAATTGCTTATCCATCAGATCGTCCACCCATCAAATCCACTTCCCTTCAATTTGGAGATGAGGATGTGATGGGGGACCATGTCAAAGGCCTTGCTCAGGTCCAGGTAAATGACATCGGTCGCCTTCCCTTCATCCACCAATGCCGTCACTCCATTGTAGAAGGCCACGAGATTAGTTAGGCATGACCTTCCTTTGGTGAAGCCATGCTGGCTGTCTCGGATCACATGCTCATTCTTTATGTGATCAAGCATGTTATCCAGGAGGATCTGTTCCATGATCTTCCCAGGCACGGAGGTGAGACTCACCGCCCTGTAGTTCCCCGGGTCCTCCCTGCTCCCCTTCTTGTATATGGGAGTGACATCACCCTTCCTCCAGTCATCCGGGACCTCACCTGACAGCCACAACTTCTCAAATATAATGGAGAGCAGCTCAGCAACCAGCCACCAAATCATCAGATCTGTCTGAAGGTTGTGTCACAAACATCCATTTCTCTATGGAAGATAAACCAGCTTAGCAGTCTCCTTATGACGGATTGCAAGAAGGCTTAGACCTTTCTTGCTCTGCCTCGGGCCCAGTTCATCTCTGTACCATCATGGTGTCCAGAGCAAAGATGGAGAAGGCAATATACATCTTCCCTACCTCATCCAGAGACTTTCCATCTCTCACTTGCCTGAGTGGAATTTCTGTTAGTATCAATGAAACGTAAATATGTGCTCTGAGAATGGATGTATGCCTTGACTTGAAAAAGTGGAGCTTCAGTTTGTGACTTCTGAAAGGGCAAAACTGGCTCTGAAACCTGTGTTTGAAACCTTACATTCTTTCTGCACACCCTTGCAATGAAAATGTGGTAGGATCGAACTCCTAACTGTTGACAGAAATACAGAAGGATGTGGATTAGAGCTGTACTTCAACGAGATTCCACTTGCATTAAGACTTCTCTCGTTTCATTTCTCATTAAGGCTTTTCCATGCACTCCAGTTTTTAATCATCCATAAAACTCCATAAAAACAGTGAGTCTCCTCATGGATGTTAGGAACAAAATATGAAACCTAAATTAAGCAGCAGGGATTCCTTCCTAACTCCTCGGTTACATTACTTGGAATTTACACAGGCCTAGAACAAAATCTATCAAATTGGCAGCTGCTCTGTATTTTCTACATCTACAGTATTATTGCTTTACATAAAATAAGCAGAACAAATATTTTAGCAGTTGGAGTTTACTTGCATATCTTCTGTTTAAAAAAGTGTCAGTCTCACGTTCCTGTGGGGAAAAAAATAAAAAGAAAAAAAGAAAAAAAAAATCTTTACAGAGGTTTCCTGAAGGTTTCTTGAAAACATACTGCCTAATAACCACTTTCTGATTTGTATTCAAGACACCAATCTCCAGTAAGTTAAGCTGGAGTTTGTACTTGAGAGAAAACACAAGAGTGAAAAAGAAATGGCTAATATGCCATTGTTGTTATTGAAAATGATGGTTACAAGGTCAAACAGATGGTTACAAGGTCAAATAGTCCCATCCAGACAGCAGATAAACACTATGCTTTGTAAAAATCCGTTACAGAAGGTTTGCTTGAGCACAAAATCTCTTCCAGTCTGTAACATACTCCAATAATAAAAATGAAAACTTCAAAAATTGCAGTAACCTTTGAGTATACTGGCTAACTTCATTTAAACATGATCATAAACTTCTGCTTATGTATTTTGTGAACTTGTTCTGTTTCATTTTATTGTGCGGTATGCTCTTTTCCCCAAATTTTGTTCTAACATGCATGGTGAATAAGCACGAGTAAGCAGGCAGAGGAAGAACAGAATTGGGCAGTCACACATCAAATAGCAAGGAGAATAAAATGCCACAAACGAGATCTTCCTCACACTGAGTTGATTAGTACCAGTCCACAAGACTTCACTGTAAGTAACTCAGAAGTGAAAAAGTCAAAATGATTTATTAAATAGTTGAGGAAAGGGAACTTTCTGAGAAAATATTTCTTACATTTTGATAAACTCAAAGAAATTACATACATGGATGCAAATAATTGTAAGCATTCCTCCAGATAGGCAAACACAAAACTTTTCCATCTGATGTCCTTCTTTTTTTTTTATCTGCAGTAGTAACTGAATCCTTTACATGAAGCTGTGATGATTTCGTAGATCTTCATGATGTTTTTGTGTTAGCCATTTAAATCTAGTATTATGGATGGAAACAACTACACTATATGCTTTACTCATAAAAGAGAAGCAGCGTTATATAAGCAAGATATAATGTAGCAATCTAACTGCAACTTAAGAAGATTGGAGGTGACCGGATACACTGCATAGAGGGTAGGGTTAAATACCTTGGTACAGGAGACCTCTTTTGAGCCTCAAGGCTCAGAGCAGACTTTTGCTTTCTAAACTTGAACCACAGCAGTAAGGAGCCAAGGTGGATCCACACCCAGACTTGGTCAGCAGTTTATGGCTAAGAAATATGTGCACAGCAAATCTAAGATACAGTCTTAGAGAAGCTAAAAAAGCTTAAAACAATTAGTCACTTTATGAGAATCTCTATCAACAAGGTATCTTAATGTCAAAGTGTAAGGGGTCTATCCCTGTGTAGGTGTAACCTGTTGAGGCTTCTCTACTTAAAGGGAAATCTTGACTACAATCCACACCAAATAGGTGAGCTCCAGGAGCTATAGGCTGCTTGTAATTTATGGGACAAGGTGGTTGAGTCATAGTCATTGTTCTTTGGTTCATGCTCAGTTGGCCTTCAGCTGTTGAACCAAGTGTTTGCTATCAGTTATTTTAGCTTCCCAACTTTGAGACTGATTTGTAGTTGTTAATCTGTCTTAACAAGAGCGTTATTAGTACTGTTGTTCTTGTCCTCCTGCGTGTGAGACCAGGCCAAGGAGGAAGCTGGGGAACAAGGAGAGGGTGGCACAGTGTCATGCCTGTGTTATCAAAGAATGCTCTTTGGTGACAAAAGGGTCTCTCCTTCATGCTTACTGATTATAGAGCAGTATCACTGCTGCTGTACATCCAGGCATTAGCTAATTAGCTAATAACCTGTGCTGTCACTATCATTCGTAGGGAAAGGTTCTGGGCTGAAACTTACTCCTAGGATACCTGTGGCTTTTTCTTTTTCTTTGTTCCACATCTTTGCCTCCTGCTATCTCCCTTTCAGCCTTACTTCTCTTACTGCTTTGTAACGCTCTAAACCCACTGCTCTGTTTTCCTTTCTCTGTGGTGCAGCACTCTGACAGCCCATTGGTATCACTGTGCCACTTTCCCACTTCCACCACATGATCTGGGGTGGTGGGAGTGAAAGTGAGATATTTTGTGTTGTTTGGAGATACACATGGAATTGTAGCACGATGAGGAAGAACACTGTGCTGGTATACACTCAATATAAGGGAAGCACTCTCTAGTCTCCTAACAGGCAAAGAAAGAAATGTGCAACTGAAGGACTGGGTCAACACACATATAGACAAGCAGGGATGTTCTGTGGTGTGGGGGATGTATCTCAAGATCAAGCAACTACAGGCCAGCAGAAGGTATTTGAGAATCCCACTGCAGCCACAGTGGAGATGAGCCCATACCAGCACCCTGCACAGCTGCAGGCTATTCCAGCCCACCCTCCCCTTCACAGTATGCTGGCAGTCTCAGCCCTGCGCATGTTGTGTCTTGCCCTGCACACAGGTGGTCCTCCTCAGTGCTCATTAGTTGTATGCCATGCCTGATGTGCTGAACATTAATCAACACCACTTTGCTCATTTAACATAAAATTTTCCTGCTATTGTTGCTCCTGTTTTTATGATGTAAATGATAACAGACATCTCTAGCTATTCCAGCTGTGCACCGGGCTGCATGCTGGCAGGGGAGCAGCCACAGCTCCCTGAACTGTTTCTGATGTGGCAGAGGTTTGTTTGTGAGCTGGAGTGAGTGGAAAGACATGGGATGAGGAGGGGAGTGCAGCAGGTTGGGAGCCTGTCACACGCTGCAAGCCCCCGATGGGAGAAGCACCCAGCAGTCAGCTGGTCTCTGGTAGGCAGGGTGCAGGGGGGCACTGCTTACAGGATGGCTTCCAAAGGACATGGAGCAGACTGGCAGCACAGCCCCTAAGGGTTCACTCGCTTGTATCTTTCTTCCTCAGTGTCAGCAGAGCTGAAACTGGGACCTTCTGGAGGACAGAAAATGGAATAATTAAATCTTGGGAGTACATCAAGTACTGAAAATCCATGTAGTTGAGAGCTGAAGTGTTGGGTTTTTGTTGTTGTTGCTATTGTTTGTTTGTTTTTAACTGAACTTGATTAAGTCCTGAGGCCTAGGAGTTTGTTAACACCAGCAACATTTTCTAGTAACCCCAGTCATGTTGGTTTGAGGTCTCCCACTATCCCTGAACTCTAAGAGAAATGGGAGATGCCAGACTCCATGTTCCTCACATAAGGCTTCTAGAAACAGAAGTCTTACGGAGAGCAGCTGAGGGAACCCAGATTGCTCAGTCACATTAAGCGGAGGCTCAGAGGAAACTCTACAATGACCAGAAAGGAGGTTGGGGTGAGGTGGGTATTGTCCTCCCAGGTAACAGTGATAGAGCAAGAGCGTGCTCTTCAAGGTGCACCAAGAGAGGTTCGGCTTGGATATCAGAAAAAACTTCCTAGAAGGAATGGTTAGCTACTGGAACAGGCTGCCCAGAATGGTGGCGGGGGTCAAGAAGCGCGTTGATGTGGCACTGAGGGACGTGATTCAGGGGGCACGGTGGGAGCGGGTCAGCAGTTGGGCTAGATGATCGGAGGCATCTTTTCCAACGGTAACGATTCCACGATTCAGTGAAACCTGGTTCGCTCCGCACTGCAGTCCGCACGGCATCTTTCAACGGCGTTCATCGGCTACAGAGAGCCGGTGAAGCTAAACTCGAAGAAAGACCACGTCCCCACACCGCAGCAGCCACCTGCGCCACCCCAGACGGCTGCGCCTCGCCCCGGCTCAGCCCCCACCCGCCCCCGGGCCAATGGCCTGCCGCCGGCCCCGTCCCTCCCCGGACGCGGGGCAGCCCCCGTTAAACGCGGGCCCGGAGCAGAGCGGAGCGGCGCGCCGTCCTCTCGCGCTGCCCGGCCCGCGGCCGCCATGGGGTGCGAGCGCGGCGCCGCCCTGCTGCTGCTGCCCCTTGCCCTGCAGCTCTGCCCGGGCCGTGCCGCGCCGCCCGCGCCTCGAGGTAAGTGCTCTACGCCGCCCCTCTCCGCTTCAGCAAGCTTTTCTCTTTCTCCATCATTTTTCATAGAGGTGGTGGCGGGTTTGGGACGGGGCTGCCCTGAGCAGAAGAGTCGCGGCGGCTGCCTGCAGCGGGAGGAGCGGAACGGAGCGGGCAGCGCTGCCCTGCCGCCTCCTGCCCCGCTTTGCCCCCTCGGGGTCGCGGCTTCGCTGATCCCTCGGCCGAGTTCTTCACCCGCTAACGTCTTCGGAAAGCAGCCTGTCTTTGTGGGGGCCGTGAACATCCGAAGAGAGCTTTGCAGCTGCGAGATGCAGGCTCTCGCAAATGAGAGGTAAAGTGCTGAGCTATGGAAACTCGTCGAGAAAACTCCACTGAAGCGTTCCTACTCGAGTAGGAAAAGTTGCTTCTGTACGGCAGCGTTATGGACGCAGTGAGCCAGCACCTGCTTTGTTTTAGAGCGAGGGGCACCGCTCGGTAGCTGCGTGTAGCTGTAACACGTCGTGCTTCTCTGGGAGGTGTAAAGCTGCTGCGCTGCTTCTCGGGTGCCCTAAGCCTCCATTGTCTTGCGGAATGGTGTTTGACGTTCTAATCGGTTCCTCTTTGGCAGGTGAAGAAGGTCTACAAGAGAAGTTAATTTAGCTGTGTTTTCTTTATTAAAGTCCTCCTTGATTGAAAGTATTTCTGAGAACTGTATGGCTCAAATAAAAAAAAAGGCAGAAAAAGGTTCAACAAAAGGCAGACTTCTAGCTTAGCAGAGGCTGCAGCCAGGGAAGGACCCTGCTCACATCATCTGGTATTCCTGCGCTTCAAAATCAGGTCTTGGTTTCACTCTCAGTGACCAGAGTGTCATTAGCCATCTTGGGGAGCGTCGAGCAGTACAAGTGCTGTTTTCATACATACAGCTATGGATAGTTGTGACTGGAACCTTGGAAGGGTTCTGAAAGCTGGTGTACTGTGTCAGCAGAAATAAGGAGGAAATCTTTTGTCTCGTGCACTCTTCTCTCTTCTGTAACTGGTTTAATTCTCACCCCTCCTTAAGGCTTTCTGTCGTATATTTTAGTTCCTACCTTAAGTACTGAAATTTTAGGACCTATCTACAAGGAGTGGATTGCTACCGTTTATCATATGCCATTTTCATGGGAAGTTGAACAGGTCCCTTCAAAAAGCAAAAGAACAAAACAGAAAGCAGAGGGGAGAAGACTTCTTGGGCTGTGCTGCAAGCAGGCTTATTTCAGCTTGGTGGGAATGCACGCATGCACTTGTGCTTACAGGCATGCCCAAGTCTTCCCTCCTAGTGCACTTATTGAAACCAGATGTTTGTGCCTTGCAGCTTGGCAGTCCTGTCCTATTAGTTTGTTTTAAAGTCTCTCTTTTCTGGGAGTGGAATGAAAATATGTGATTCTCCTTAAAAGTGAAATCTGAAATCCTTGAAGATCTCTCTTTCATGTCCCACTCAAACAAGAAGTTGTCTCTGTAAGGTCTAAGGGTTGCGTACCTGCCAGCTCTCCTAAGGATGGAGAATGAATGTTCATAGTATCACTGACCTTCTGTGCACTTCTGCTGATGCATGTGTAGTTGACATGATGGGATGGATTCTGACCCATGCATTTGTGAAGGTACTCCAAGAGAGAGTTCAGTATTGTGCTGCTGAAGGATTGTGGAATGCAGATACCAGACAAAGCAATTTGAATATTCGTTTATAAATATAAATTTAAAGAAATCCAATAATTTTTCCATTAGGTTAGACAAGATTTGTCATAGTTAGTAGTTATTTTAGCAATATTGTGGAGTTTGATATGAAGTCAGCAGGCAGACCTAGGACGGAAAAGAACATGTAGTTTTTCACTGTTTTTTCACTGTAAGAGACTTCAGTGCCGTATTCCAGTGATCCAGTTGTATTTTAAGAATGTTATTGCCTCCAAAATGTTGTGTGTAACTGAAATGAGTTACATTTCAGTTTTTTGCTTGACCAGCTGCTTTGTTTTGTGCAAATCAAAACTGATAAAATACTCAGTCTTTTGCCACTGCTGGTTTCAGTGGCAGCAGTGGTTGTCCTGGGATGCTTGTAAGTCTGAACTGTGAAATCAAGAGAATTTGACAAATTAATCTCAGATATTTGTTGACAACAGCATTGCAAATGCATGCGAGTGCCTCATTGTTTCTGCACAGTGTAATCGAAGTCACCAGCAGAGCCACAAGATCCTTGGAGTCAGTAAGGGTTTAGAGAGCTATGATCTAGATTTTGTTGCTTTTGAGAGGTGAAGGGAAAAACATCTCTTTTTTTAGGGATGACATCAGTGTCCAATTGGGTGGGTGCTTCAGAATGAGCAGTGGAAGCAGCATGAACCTAGGCTGTCATTTGAGTGAACAGAGTTTACAGGGTTTACTATGTGGCTGTGGGTAGAACCATGTACGTGTGTGATTGTGCTATGGGTGCTCTTGAGTCTCCTTCATCTAGTGGTGTGTGGAAACACTGTTGTGTTAGAATGGCCTTGTCTTGATAATGGTGTGCAATGGCTAAATATGCCTATATATTTAAATAATGCTTGTGTGTAGTAATTTATCAGTCTTCCCTGAAAGGTCATAATACATATATATAGTGCTCTGACAGCAATAGGCTCCAATAGGAGTTCACTAGGTTTCTTAGTAGAATAGTTTGAATTTGGAGACATCCAAATGGATGATGGATTTAGAAACACTGAGGAAAAGCTAGCTTGTTGTTTTAGGGCCATAAGAGAGCTGGCATACTTAGTAGTATAGTATTTAGATCCTTTGCTGCTGCACCATGCAAAAATTAAAATGAAAAATTGGAAATAGCTTTCACTCTGCCTTAGGTTTTTTTACTTTTTGTCAGACCTGTCTTCATTTTATATGCCAGAAGGGAAAGATGAGTTTTATTTATATAATATATCACCTGAGAAGTCAGTGAAGTGAGAAGGAGGTTATGAATATCATATTACTTACCTAGTTCTTTAGCACTTTAATTGATACCCTGCAAGTGTCATCAAAATAATTCTTAGGATAAGCAAACCAGAAATCTGTCTGAAAATTTTGATGCTGGATTATGAATGTAATTAAAAAGTGACAAAAATACTTATTTTAATTTATGAAAGGGGGACTAGTTGGAAAAGCTTTTATGTTGGGGTGTATCTCAAAAGATACAAAAACCTTAAGAGGCCTACCTGAAAGTATTTGAGAACCTCATTTTGAAGACTAAATACTTGTTTTAATAAAATATCGTAGAATAGAATCGCAGAATGGCTTTGGTTGGAAAGGACTTTACAGATCATCCAGTTCCAAACCCCTGCTGTGAGCAGCATTGCTGCCCAGGGCCCCATCCAATCTGAACGCCTCCAGGGATGGGGCATCCATAGCTATTCTGGGCAGCCTGTGCCAGGGCCTTACCACCATCTGAATGAAAAAAAATATTCCAAACATTTAATCTAAATCTCCCCTCTTTTACTTTAAAACTGTTCTATTTTGTCACTATCAATATAAGTAAATGTTGCCCTCCGTCTTATTCATAAGCTCCTGTTATGTACTGAAGGCTTTGTGAGATCTCCTTGAAATGTGTTGGAGAAGGTTTCAATAGTGGATGAACTGGCTTCACAATACATTGTTCTCAACTCATTATTGTATTTAAACTGCTGTTGAAACTGTTTTATTTTTCAGTTATTGATCTTCTTTCATATGCCAACAAGAGAGAGGTAACAAGCTTCCTGCAAGAAGCACTTGGGGATCCTATGCTGAATGAAGTGTTCTTGCTTCCAGCATTCAAACTACAGCCAAAGAGCACAGCCACTGTATTTGGCCTATATTCACCAGCTGATGACAAGCAGTATTTTGAGTTTACAGTAATGGGACGGATGAATAAAGGTGAGTTGTTTGTATTATGTAGGGGAAAACTAGGACTGGGTCCGTTCTTATTGGTATGTCACAGAAGAACTTGGAAAATGATGTGATTAACCTTTATGCTTGGGTCATTCTTGTTGCATGTCACCACCTCACAAGAGTGCTGGTAACATCCTCCAGCTCTGCTGCTTTGTCCCACTCACAGGATGTTGCGCTCTCCTGGCCCTGGAAGCAGACCCCACAGTCAGCTGGCATCACAGAGCTGGGAAAAGGGGTGGGGAAAAATATCAGAGAAAGGAATCAATTTGTTTTTCTTTCTTTTTCTTTCTTCCCCTGGAGGACAATCACTGGTTCTTGTTACTGAGGAATGTGAGGGACACATGCACATGCTACCTCATGCATATGAAAGGCTCGCCCTTGTTTCATTGACTCTGGAGGTTAAATGTGACTATGCAGGACAAACATTCCTAGCACTTACAGGACTTTCTGGATAATTTGCTCTTAATTTATTGAAATTGGTTCATTAGAAATCAGAGTAGAAACCAGGGCACATTCTTAGAAATAGAGAGACCATGTCTGTGTATATAAATGTATTGCAATGTTGCAGTACAGTGAAAAATTACCAAGTGATGTAAGTTATTGTTGCTCCATTGACTTCGCCACTGCTATTTGCTGTTGCCATTATCGTAGTCAGAAAGCTGTCTAAGCGTAACTATGAGAAATTCTATTGAAAAATTTAAGTTTAGATGTAGAAAAACTATTCTACTTGCTGAGCACAGCCTTTATTTAGAAAATGCAGTGAAGTGAGTTGGCTAAAACGATGACGTTTTTGTCATGTCTTCCAAGATCTTTCTGAGGTCAGAGAATAAGACTTTTTCAGCTATGTGTCTGTTGAAAGTGGGTGAGGTATGGCCATACAGTTGCATCAGTAATGGCAGTACAGTTCCTCATTACTTAATTGCTAAATAAGTGATTTATCACACATACTTTCTCTGTCCCTTCCATTCACACATTTATGCCTGTAAATGTTATCTAGAAATGCTAATGTATTTGTGTGTGTAAATAATCTTGATCTCATCACACTCTTCATTTGCAAGAATACCCACATTCCTGACAGTTACTGATGTACTTTAACTTGATGAAGCTTTCTGATGGAAAGTTGTATGGTTTCTTTTAGTTCTGTCCTCAGTATATTGGTTTTCTATTTGAGAAGTGCCCATGACAGGCTTGTGGTATACAGATGAGCAATACACAGAAGTATGTACTGTTGTACTGGTGACTAGTGCTGTTTTTACCTTTGGTAGTTGCAGGAGTCTTGTAACCTACGTGTTGTGAAGGGTTGATGGATCAGAGAGCGGCTTTTCACAGCAAGTCTGTTTCACAGAGGTGCCTTCACCTTCTTGTTATTTTAATTCACCTAGTTTGATATGTATGGCCCTGAATGAGTAGTAAGCAGTGTTTCACAGTGATTTCATGTGTAGTTTCTCCAGAAGTGTCAGGTATCCCCTATGACTACTTCATACAGTCAATGAAAACACATCCAGGAGATCATCAAGCAAGTTGAAAATATGGAGTGTGGGGGCTGTTTCTGATCTCTTCAATGCTGGAGATCATCACTTCAGTGGAGAACCAAGATTGGTGTCTTATCAAAGTGTAATGTCTAAATATGTTGAGGGTATGTATATGCACCTCTCCATGGTAAAGTCTCATCTGAGTAGTCCAAACCAAGCATTATCTACCTTTTGCAGTGCCACATTTATTTGTGAGCTTCATTCTTCATGGTTTGCTGATGTTTTATTTTTGTTGTGGTAAAGTTGATAGTAAATATAATATGAAGTGTTTTTTAAAACATGCATTTAATGTGAAAATGTTTTTTCTTTTCCTTTTGATTTGCAAAGTGCATATTGAGGTCTTGCTTGCCTGGCTCAAGATTGACATGTCCACATAGTGTGCCACTGAGAGGGAGATTTTGCCATTATATCTGTTCAGTTTATGTTAATGGTTCAACCGTGTCACCTTTGTGTAGTCTTATTGATGCACAGTGGATTGTTACATGCATGAGTTAAGGAAGTGCTGGTCAATTTAACTTTTTTTGTCCAGTGTATTTTTGGAGTCAAATTGCAATTAGAGTCCTTGGACTGATTATCATTTTTGAAACAAAAATGGAAATGTTCTGGAAAAAACATTAATAAATGCAAAAAACTGATAAAATTTAACTAGTCGGTAAAGTGATCCCTGTTTACTGTCAGGATTAGTAGTTTCATTGACTGTTTCTTAAACAGTGCAGATGAGATGCTTACTTTCAGGAATGTCAGTGTAAGATGACATAGCAGTAAAAATGAATTCAGGGTCTTGGATGGGTTAAATTGTACAGAGGCTGTGATCCAGCAAAATCTCCCTTCAGAGCTTACTCTAGTTTACCAGATGGGTATTTGGCTTTGGCTATGGAAGGAATACTTTATCCTTCATCCAAGTCAGACTGCTGCTTGTCTTGAAACAATTCTGGCAGGGTCTGTGCAGAGTCCTGCCGCCATCATCTCCTCCTTTCTCTAACTTAATGTTGCATTTGGTCATTCTGAATACAGGGCCTAGATCCAAAGACCCTGCTGTTTTATGATGCAGCATGCATAATATTTACGTAAGTAAAATGCTTGCAACATACTCTGTCTTGACAGACCTTTGAGCTGGCCAGCAAATGATAAATTTTAGCAAGTTACTGGTGACCTCATGCACCTTTGCGGAAATCTCAGCACTGGCAGCATTTTGACATAGACAACAGTGAAAACATTCCTGATATTGATCACAGCTGCTGAGGCTTTAGTGCTAGTGTAGACTTAGAAGATGGAGATGTACTCTGCGCTATTCATGCTGGTAAGAAACTGGGTTATTTTAATCACTTGACTAAGCAATTAGAAAAATTGTGAGGAATCTTTGAGTTACTAGGTATGTGCCTGATGTCACGGTGTCAGAGAGCATATTAGTAGTGGAAAGTTGATAAGAAAATTTGTTAACTGAATGGAGTGAATTATGTGAATTATGAGTGAATCAGTGTTAGACCCATAGTCTCTCTGAAGTTGATAAAAGCATTTTCGTTCTACTGTCTCCATAATTTTTAACTGTTCTTGTTTCAGTTTAGCTATTCCTTGAGGGTCAGAGTGTGTGTAAGCTCTTGCTTGATGCAGGAGTGGCAACTCTGTGTGACTTGAGATAGGTGCTGAGAAGAGCTAACATTACACTGCATAGGCACCTAGAGTCTGTTGCTTGACTCCTTAGAATCATAGAATTGGGTCAGGTTGAAAAGACCTTAAAGATCATGAAGTCGAACCACAACCTAACCGTACTACCCTAACTCTTAACAACCCTCTGCTAAATCATGTCCCTGAGCGCCACATCACACAATCAGATGTGTTTTTTAAACACATCCAGGGATGGTGACTCAACCACCTCCCTGGGGAGCCTATTCCAGTGCTTAACAACCCTTTCTGTAAAGAAGTGTTTCCTTCTAACCAGAACTTACCCTGGTGCAACTTAAGGCCATTTCCCCTCATCCTGTCACCAGTGAGAAAAGAACACCCTCACTCTCACTGTGATCTCTTTTCAGCTATTAGAGGAGGGCAATAAGGTCTCCCCTCAGCCTCTTCTTCCCCATATTAAACAGCCCCAGTTCCTTCAGTCTCTCCTCATAGGCCATATTCTCCAATTCCTTCATGAGCCTCGTTGCCCTTCTCTGGATCTGCTCCAGCACCTCAATGTCCCTTCTGTACTGAGATGCCCAAAACTGAACACAGAACTCGAGTGATGCCTCACCAATGCTGATACAGGGGCAGGATGACTTCCTTAGTCCTGCTCACCACACCATTCCTGATACAAGCCAGGATGCCATTGGCCTTCCTGGCCACCTGGGCACACTGCTGGCTCATATTCAGCCGTCTGTCCATCAGTACACAAAGGTCCCTTTCCACGAGGCAGCCTTCCAGCCACTCCTCTCCAAGCCTCTGGAGTTGCCTGAGATTGTTGTGACAAAAATGCAAGACCTGACATTTCCAATTTGTTACCCTGAAACACAGATTACAGAATCTGTGCTCAAAATCATACTTCCTTCTGTTGCTTTAATGATGCATTTGGATACATGGTCAGATGGCTTTGCTGAGTGCAATAAACATCACTGAAGTTGATTTTCTAGCTGTACGTTTCTGCTGCAGGATATTTATGGGGCTATCGGATACATACATGCAACAACACTGATAGCAGGCTGTCAGCTACACCTGTTACCCTTATCACCATTTTTTTAGAAAGTTATGTAGTTTGAGGTGATGTGGTTTATTGTTTCAGCCTATTAAAAAAAGCCTAGAGAAAGCAGTGGAAACCATTCTGCAGTACCTTACAAACCAGGAGCTGCACAGGAGTTCTGATGCTTCTGTTCTAAAAGTCATTGTCCCATTTATTCTTAGCATTTATTTCTGCATTTATCAAAGCTGGTATGAGAGAAAAATACCAGAGCCATTCCAGATTTCCACAGAATTTTGTTTGGTCAGTCATAGATTATATCTGTCACCCTCTGATAGTCTTTCTCTGTATTTTGTACCAGTGGTGCTTCGCTATCTGAAGAATGATGGGAGGTTGAACTCAGTGATTTTTAGCAACGTACACCTGGCTGATGGGAAACCCCATGCTGTCATCTTACGGCTGAGTGGCCTGCAGCAGGAATTCTGTACAATAGAGTTGTATCTGGACTGTCTGCAAGTAGGTGTCTTTCAGGACCTGCCAAAAGCATTTTCAACTCTATTGGAGAGATCAGCAGCAGTAGAGTTGCGCACCTTCCTGAAGAAACCAGAGGTGAGCAGGAATGCTGGGAGCAGGCTGAGCACTTAAAAAGGACCAGCAGAGATCCTCTGGATTACTGAATCCAGACTCTTGAAATAAATTTAAGTACAAGTTTCTTAGAGAACAGCTGAAATCTCAGCTTCACTGAACTTGGTAATCTACTATTCATTTAAAATGTAATTTTTAGCTTATTGAAAAAATAAAATTTACAGTTTCTGTCACTTCTGGTTTGAAGTACTTCTTGGGGGCTGAACTTCTTATAAGTTCTTGGCTGATACAACACATGCAGCCCTTTGTGACCATTTTAAAAGAGCTCTTGGCTTATGCATATGCTTTTTCTTTTAATGATGATAACACGTGGACTAAGACAAAAGAAGAGGCAACTCAAGTGGTGGTAGATGAATGTCAGAACCTCATCTGTTTGAGTACAATTAGAACTTTTCTGCCTCTCCCTCCCAAACAGGGATTGTCGTAGCCTTCTATCATTTCTGTATCGGTAGTCCAGGCTAAATAGCATCTTCCACAACCATCTTCCATCATCCTTAATGTGAAATGTGCATTAGAAGGTGAAAATGCATTCTGCCCCCAGGCTACACCCTTGCTTTATTTCATTGCAGAGTTGAACATTGGGAATCACTGAAGTGCCCACTTACCTGATTTGAATGTAAAACTGTTTGAGACAGGAAAGATTTATTTGGATTCAGTTCAACAAAATGACTTTTGTATACTGCAGATGTAAAAATAAACTAAAAAATCTGAACCTCCTGGTATGTTAGATCACATGAATTGGAATAGTAGAGAGAAAATAAAGAAATAAATAAAAACACAACTATATGAAAATCTGTGAGGCAGAAGTTTGAGATTTCATCACAGTTCAAGTGGTGGGTGGTCCTGAAGGGACAGTATAGGAGCCCTGCAGGCTAAGGAAATGGAGATCTCTATGAAAAATGAATCTTTCTCTGATATTTCATGTTACTTCCACCATTGTAGCCAAATAGTGAGCTCATCATTTTTCTTCTCACTTCAGGATACACTGGATGAGCTGAAGCTGGTAACTGGAGGAACGCTTGCCCAGGCAAGAAACCTGCAAGACTGTTTTCTTCAGCAGGTTGAGTCTGCTCCTCAGTACACTGGTAAGGCCAGAAACCAGTTCATTCAGATACAGTGCAGAAAAGCTGTGGTGGTGAATAGTAAAAATGTGAATAAGCTCTACACGTAAGTAATGATAATTATTTCACTCAGTTGCATCTATGATAATATCCTGTGAATGTGCTATAAATAGCTCAGTTTAGAGAGAAAACAAACACAATTACCAGTGATAACACAAAGTGCCGTTAATCTATAAAAGGAGGCTGTCTGATAATTGTCTTTTTAGCATAACTTCATAACACCATACTTCTGTTATTGTGATCTGTTTGTGTCAGGTTTTGTTGGCCATCTGAATGTCCTGTACATGGTAATGATGAGAGATGAGGAAGAGCACAGGAGGCTTCAGGTAGTGGAGCAGTTGCAGTGCCTGTGCATCTGTTTGGGAAGAAACAATGCAAGCTAGCCATTATAGTTCAGCCACAAGTTATCTGGCACTTCTGTTCATCTGCTGGGCTAGAAATTGGATGCAGGGCCAATTCCTTGTCTTCCTGTGCTATGTATTGTAAAGCCTGAGCTGGGAATAGGGAGGAAAAAAAAGGGGGGTAGGGGCTGTTGGGATTTCTGCAAGGATGCGCTCTGGCAGGATGCAGTCCCATGTGACAGGCAAGTGTGCTCTCTGATCTCTCAACACAGCAAACCTGGGCTGGACTGCCCTGTCTGAACATTCTAGTCCCTGTTAATCTACTTTCCCACTGAAAGGTAATGAAGGACTTCACACTGCACTTATAATATGTAAATATGTGACTATGGGAGAGGGAGTGAAAGTGAGTTTGAGGCTTGAAATAAGATTCAGGAAAAACTCATTTTCTCATCTTTTCCAGTTCTCTGCCCTAACCCTGTAGCATTGCTACTTTAGATTAGAATAGATTTGATGTCACTGAGAGACAAGATGCACAATTTGTGTGAGAGCATCTTGCCTGTCTTATGTGCATGGAGGAATTGGTGCTTTGCAGTTGGAATGAAACCTTTTTCAGATGGTGGCTAAATAAATCCTCTGTTGTGCACGCTTCTGTTTTCTTGCTCCTCAACGTATATGTGTCTAAACAGCAACAAAAAACAACAACAACAAAAAAAAAAACAACACAGCTTTATTTTCAAAGGTCCTTTTTTGCTTTCCTGCAGATCAACAGGGATTTACCAATACACAGAAAGGGTAATTCAGTGACGCATTCTGGAAAAATTCTCTACTTTCTGAGCAACATTTCCAGATTGCAGATTTGAAGCTTTCTCAGTTGTCTTTTTGGGTTTTTTTCTCATTATAAATAATATGAACTGTATTAGTACAGAGAAATATTGTTTCTCTCTGTCTGCCTTCAATGTGGCTGAGCTATTTGGACTAGCTCTCAAATTCTTTTTTTTATAACTTTTGGTGTAATTAGTACCATATTAAACTTAATATTAAAGAAAAAAAAATCCCTCACAAGTTTATTCAAAGTCTCTATAGTCAAATCCAGTGAAGGAATAGACACAAACATTCCAACAGCAATATTAACTCAGCCGCCTTACTCTTTGTCCCTTCTACAGGAGCAATATATCACATAACCGCAATTTTACCTTCAGCCAAAAAAAAGAGAAATGTAAATACTTCCTCCATGGGTGTATAGTACCTATATATATTATATACCATATATATTTTTGGTAAAAACATGTTTTCATATTAATCAAAATCATTGGAGGAGAACTTTTGTCCTGAAAAACTGCATGATTTTGACTGTTCATCTGGTCATTGTTCACTGCTGTAGCAGTAGCATTCCTTAGTGCTCAGCTTGTGAGGCTGAAACAATTAGGCAGTATAGCTAAGAGCTATATGATGATTGGACAGAGGAGAAACGTGTATTTGGATCTCTCCATACTTGTAAGAAAATAAAGTTCAAGATGCACTGGTTTTGGTAGATGAGACCAGTATGCTATTTTTCATTAACGTCACAAAAATCACATCAGAATGGACCTTTGGAGGACATCTGGTTCATGTAGGGTGCCTGAACTTGGCATAGTGTTAAATAAATAAATAAACAAAAACTGGTGTCTAGCACCAAATTAAAGTTTTTTTTTTTTAAACCTAGCTATGGTTGAAGACAGTGCGGCAACACACAGAGAAGCATGTGAGTGAGAGAAGTGTAGTTTTCTGCAAATTGTCTAGCAGTAGTGAAGAGAGCTTTGGAGTCTTTGTTCTTGATAGATGTTTTCTTCCATGGATTTGTCTGATTTTGAGTACACTGTCTTCTGGCAAGAAGTTCATTACATGTGTTAGGAGATATTTCCTTCTATTTATTTTAAACTTGCCTCTGTAGTTATGTGTGTAACTTCTGTATGTATTTTCTTTATGTAGCAGACTGACAAGAAATCAACTACTGAACACCCCTCAATCATGTCTGGTTTCTAATTTTGGCCTAGTAACCAGAACTTCTCTGAACAGTGCTTCAGGACTAATTTTGCTGGACTGGTCTGTAGTGTGGTGCTTAAGCCAGTATCAGCTTCCAAGAGAGCTAGAAGAAGGCATGATATGTATGAGGCATTGCAGTGGTCTGAAGTCATACAACCTAGTGTTTGTGTCAGTCTGCCTGGTCTGATTAACTGAGCAGTGAAGCTGGCCAACTGCTCCAAATCCAAGGACCTATACAAGATCCAAAGAAAATATGGGCAAATATGTTCCTGCCATAACCTCAGGCTCGTGGAGAAGGGACTTCAGTTGCTTGTGGATGGTAGTTCTTCAAATCCTTCTCTGAATTCAAGTGTTGATGAGGGATCTGGAGCACAAGTATTATGTGGAGTGGCTGAGGGAACTGGGATTGTTTCTTCTGGAGAGGAGCAGGTTCAGGAGGGACATTGCTGTCTGCAATGACCTGAGTGGAGGTTGTGGTGAGGTGGGAGTTGGCCTCTTCTCCCAAGAAACAGTGGTAGCATGAGAGGGAATGGCCTCAAGTTGGCACCAGAGAGGTTCAGGTTGAATATTAGGAAAAATATCTCCAGAAGAGTGCTCAGGTGCTGGAACAGACTGCTCAGGGAGGTGGTTGAATCACCATACATGGAGGTGTTCGAGAAATGATTAGATCCAGTGTGCCCAACCCACAGGCCACACGTGGCCCAGCGCAGCTTACACTGCAGCCTTTGCCACCTGCTGCCACATCATCATGATCTCTGAGGTGGGGGTGGGGGAGGGTGCAGTGCTGACATAATATGACATTATGCTTAATTTGCAATGAAATACTGTCAGTTTTCAAATATTACAGTTTGGAAGACATTATATGCAGGAACATGCTGTGAAATTTGATGTGTATCAAGGAATGTTTCATAAGATGAAATAGAGGATCTGGAAAAATTCTGTCGGCTCAACGACATACTTTTTTAAAAAAAAGTTAAATGGACTCTTAAAAAAAAAAACTAGTTATGTGATACCAGATCTGATTGCAAAAACAAAACAAGCAAACAAAAAAATGAAAACCACTTCCTGATGGTGAGTTTGTTAACAAATGTATGGAAAGCACGTTGGATATGATGTGTTAAAAAAGAAAAAAGAAAAGAAAAATGGATGTTTCTAGAATATTGTTTGTCTCACCAGTCTATAGCCAGGTAGACTGAAGAAAAAGGAACAATGATCAAAAAAATATTTGGAGAGTAAAGCCGCTAATTTCAAGTCTTACACTTCGGTGATAAATCAAAGTACTGATGCTACAGATACAGCTCAACTTGCCATTTCATTAGAGGCGTTGATAACAAATATAATGTCACAGAAGAAATGGGTGAAATAGAAAGGCACAACTAAATCTATTGATTTGTATGAAATAGTTAAAAAAAAAACTACATTAAAATAAATATAATTCAACTTTTCTCCAACCTTTGTCAGTCTATCTGGTATAGCTACAAGTGGTGCCCTGGTGATGATTGGTAAAAAGGAGGGACTTAAAAGAATAATAGAAGGTGATGCAATTAACTCACATTTCATGAAATGCCACTGCACCAGGCATCAAGAAAATCTACGTGCAAAAGCTGCAGTTAATGTCATGCAAGTAGTTATCAAACTCTGAATTTCATAAAGTCCAGTTCTAGAAGTTCCTTAGAAGTATGGCTGCTGATTATGGGGTCATCATATACTGAACTGAAGGAAGGTGGCTAGGTAGGGGTAAGATGCTAAAAATTTAGACTTTATGATTTGCAAAGGGAAATCAAGTCCTTTTATGGAATCAAAAGGAAGACGTGTGCCAGAGCATGAAGATTAAAAGTGGCTCATAGATACGGCATTTTTGATGGACTAGACCACTCATTTAGTTGGGTTAAACATGCGTCTTCAAAATCACCTTGACTGTGCTATGTTTCAGACAACACAGCATTTGAAATGAAACTTAAATTATGGCGTGCTGAAATTATGGCAAATAATTTCATACATTTTGATATACTGACTGAACGCAGTCCAATGAACAATGAAAAATATGCTTTATGTTTCGATGCAGGAATTTGAGAATAGGTTTCAGGATTTCCAAAAAAGTTATCTTTTTTTGTGTATTTGTAGTTCTATTTTCATTTGACTTAAATGCATTACTTGCAAATTTTCACATGGAGTGTATGGAGTTGCACTGAGACATTCAACTCAAAGAAAAATTTGAACATGTCTATTTACAAGGCTTTAATAAGATCTCTCCTACTAGAGGAGAATATGCCTCGCTTCACAGTCATGCCTGATTAATGTCATTGTTTTTTGGCAGTACACACATTTGTGAACAATTGCTGTCAAGGATGAAGCACAGGAAGGGTAGTATTTTATTAGAAATCTCTGATGGACACATTGAGAACTCAGTAGGAGTGGCAGCTGCTGCCTTTGAACTGGCCTGATGCGTTATCAATTTCACAAAAAGAAGGTCATCACACTAGTTTTGTTTTTGTTGCTCCCTATTTTTTATATTTTAATAAGAAATACATTTAATAAGAAATACATATGTATTAAACTTGTTATATTTTATATGCGGCCCAAGGCAATTCCTGTTTGCTCTGTGTGACCCAAGCAAGCCTAAAATGTTGGACAACCATACTTTAGAAGTAAGAGACATGGTTTAGTGGGGAAATAATGGTGATAGGTGGATGGTTGGACTAGATGTTGGAGGTCTTCTTCAATATTGTGATTTTATGATTCTGCTGTTGTGAAAGCTATTCTGGTAGATTGTTACCAACTCAAAATACAGATGTAGACACTAGCTGTACTGCGGAAGTGTACCTGAGTAGGACAGTTATGTGAGAGACTGTGTAGTAGGACTGGATAACCATGTACCTTCAATGTGTATTTGTGGCTTACCCTGCTCACTCCCCGGTAGATTTTACAATATGCTATGTCCCAGCAGCACTCTAAAGGACCTCTCCAAGTTTTTACCATGAATCATGAGCCATTCTGGTACTGGTGAGGCTTACTGTTGGGCTTAGCTTTAAATGTAGGAGGAAAAAAATACTACTGTTGGTCACCTGTTTATGCTTTGCTGTCTATATTTGCCAATGGGACACGTAGTTCATAGCAGTATAACATGTTTAGTCTACCTTAACAGTGGACAGTCCACAAAATTTAAGTGTGAAAAATAGATCTGCTTTTTCATTCAAATGCTAACAACAAAGAAACATCTGAAATCTTGAGATTTTTTGCTGATTTAAGTTAGTAATGCCAAGAATATTTTATGCTTAAAAACAATACAGACAAAATAACAAACTCCAATACCTGGTCTTACAGCTTGCATGCCAAGTTCCGTTATGGGATTCTGAAATACTCGTAGTATCAACTTTTACCACCTTCCTTCCCAGATAAAAATAAGAAAAGAATGGGATTTCAGAGAGGCAAGATCTTGAATAGATTTTTTCCTGAATCTTTACACTTGTTGGTGAGCAAATCTGAAATAAAGAAAAAGTAGCATATGTGGAATTGTACAATTTGCACTAGAATGTTTGGAAACACTGAGAAATGCTCTGAAGTACCAAACTGTGAGGTAAACATTAAGAAAAGTAGTCTTTATGCAAGCTTACAATACTTTCAAAAAAACACATGAATAAACCTCCCTGAAGCCATTGCAGATAATATCAAAGTAACCAACCTGCTTGGAATGCAAATCAGCAGGTATTTGTTGCATTTGTTTTGGCATACAGACTTTGAGAAGCAAATAATAGGAAGAAAACAAACAGCTGCTTGAGAAAGCCACAAACTTCCAAGTGAGCTACGAACTCAAACTGGTGTTCTAAACGTACTTTTTGTTTTTTTCCCTGGCATTGGGTCAAAACTGATGTTTTGTTTAACAAATATGAATCTTGTGTAAAAATTGTAGGTCAATTTTGTTCCTTTCCTATAGTTCATTACAGGTGCAACTTTTTTTTCTTTTTTTTTAACCTATTCTCAGATTTTTTTCAATTTTTTGGTATTGAGAACTGTCTGAGAACTTGTAGCCTGTTGAGCAGCTGTTTTCTGCACCCCTCTAGAAGAAAAAGTGATTGTGGAACTAGTGCAAGAGCATTGACTAGTCTTTTGGAAGAAAAGCCAAGAAACTGCACAGATACTGAAAAGGCTGTTTTGGTCAGAGTGACTGCATGGTTTCATTTAGGGTTACTGGTCTCAGGCTGTTGGCATTAATTGCTGTTATTGTTATATTTTAGCAGAGAGTTTTGATGCTGATAGAAAGGTAGAAAAATCAGACTGATTGTCTCTTTGTGTGAGAGGGAAGTTTGTGTTATCTCTAGTCGTTTCTGTAGCATACTGCTCTGTTCCGTCCAGTAGAATCTTGTTCATGCAAATCCCTCTGTAACAATTAGAATTAGATATAGTGGTTGCTCTAAGCATAGCTACAGGACTTAAACAACAGCATTGTGTGGCCTTCTTGGCTTTCAAGATATTTCCATCTTGCATTTCAGAAACAATAATGACAAATGAAAATGTGTTATGCATTGTGTACTCTTCCTTTTTCCCTACAGGTGATTTTAATAGGCAGCTGATGAATCAGATGGTGCAAATGAACCAGATACTGGGAGAGGTGAAAGACCTTCTCAAACAACAGGTACTGTGTAAGGACCTCATTGTGGAATATCCCAAACTTTGTGACTTCAGTGGGGTCAGTGGAGAATTTGTGTAAGCAGTAAGCTTCTGCATTGAGTTCATTGCCTCTGATGCATGACACAGTGAGAAGAAACAACCTGATGGATCCTGGTACAGGTATATCTGAATTGAACATGAATTTATTCCAGTTGCTGCTTGCTCTCAGTACTGGATTTAGAAGTGCATGGCTGTTATTAAGCATAAACCTACTGAACTGAAGTATTACCGCTGTTCTTAACTTTACGGTGTACAAAGAGCAACTGATTTCAAGATGATGTATATATTTTGAGTTGTCTGAGTGGCATATTGGGAAAAATTGTAATGGTTCTTCTGGCAGCCAGATACATACTACCTGTATCTAAACAGTGTTTGTTTTCTGTGTTGTTAAGGTCAAGGAAACAACTTTTTTGAGAAATACCATAGCTGAGTGCCAAGCATGTGGTGAGTATTCCTGCACTGCTTGTAAAAGAAAACAAAATGAGATGTATATTCATTTAGAAACTAACATCAATTTTACTTGGCATCAAAGTGCATTCAGAAAATCCTGTGTCCAAAGTTCTTAGATATGTTGATCACAAATTTAAAATTGATTTTCATTAGAGAAAAAGCTATATCTTATAATCCGATTATCAGATGAAAAAAAAAAGTTTTTGTACCTCAGTAGGGTTATAAAAACCCTGTAAACAAAAAGTACTTCCTAAAGTGCTGTCAGTTCTTGCTTTGCCATGATGATTTACCACATGTTCCCAGGGAAGGAGAAACTGTCAAATGCCTCATCATCAATCTTAGTGGGAAGAAAACTGAGGAACAATATTCTACAGTAGCTATTGCATGTCAATCTGAGGAAGATCCCAGGTAGTCTGTCTGGAAGTAATCTGGTTCTGTGTAGGTTGTCACTGGTTTACAGCAGTA
The DNA here is from genome assembly GCA_035772895.1 of Perdix hodgsoniae. NCBI lineage: Eukaryota > Metazoa > Chordata > Aves > Galliformes > Phasianidae > Perdix > Perdix hodgsoniae. The sequence goes on from JAPSGF010000003.1 coordinate 19,362,713, forward strand.
AGATCCAAAAGAAAGTGTCCATCTTTTCACTAAATGAAAGAGATATATTCCCGAATGCTACAGCATGGCCCTTTTACACGAATGCAGGACTCACATGCTCTCAATATAAAAACAGAAAATGGAACCTCAGTGGGTAAAGAAAAAGGCCCTTACAGGTACCAAGTCTTTTCTTCCAAACTATCTGCCTTAAAATTGATTTGAGCTCCAACCAAATTTAAACTATGCTAGTGCTGAAGGAAAAAGTCTTCAATATTTCGCAAATGCAAAGATGTAGTCTGTGCATTAGTACCAGGTGTCAACACCAGCCACAGCCTTGGAAAATTTTACTTTTGCACAGTGCTGGTCTCTGTGTGCTTACATGTCCAGGTGTGCATTTGTGGGCTGCCAGCTGTTGCTTCTTTATTCCCTGTACTTGTCAGATGTTTTTATAAAATCAAGGCATTGTTTTTCTTATAAAATAGTGATGCTACTAAATACCCAGAAGAGTGCCTCATATCTTCAAACTTTAGTCCCTTGGGCATTTTTTGGTCATCTGAGGACACAGGCTTTCACAGTTTTCTACCCTGGCCAGCAGTAGATCTCTACTGGGACTGACCTAGCAGGAGGGCCCCCACATGTAGCCAGTCTTAATTTCCCGCGTCTAGGGATGAAACACCCTGCTGGGCCATTGCCAGCATGAAATCTCTTCAGCCATAGCACAGCTGGTAGCAGTGTGTAGAAACGCGAAGTCCCAGCTGAGCAGCATCCTGGGGATCTTTTCAGAACATTTGCCAGCCGAAAGCCATGATTGATGTTTCTCTCAATTGCTAAACTTGCTCTTCTTTCTGCATTAAAGGTTTGGGAATGGTGAATTTTCCAACTCCACTTCCTAGGCGTAGCAAACCAAAGTGCGAAACAAGTTCCTGCTTCAGGGGAGTCAGGTGCATGGAGACAGCTGAAGGAATCCAGTGCGGCCCATGCCCTGATGGGTTCACAGGGAATGGGGTGACATGCTCTGATATTGATGAGGTAAAATAGTAATTTTCACTGAATTAAAAAAAGAAAAGCGCATGTTTCATGTACAGCAGTGGATTGCTGATGCTTGCTGTTCATAGCATTTGCTGACTGCTTGCATAGTGCATATTAATTCATTCTGATTTGATTCTACCTCACTGTTTTGCTGTTGCTGCAACTGTATGGAAGTAAATGTGTGAGAGCTTGAAATACCCTGTTGGGATGGGAAGTTAAAGGGGTTAAATCTATTCCACAGAAGATTCAGTAAATTCTTACATGTGCAGAGCAGCAGGAACGCTTCTTGTTGACATGGGCTTTGTGTCTTTCAACTGTAGTGATCCTGACCTGGCCTGGGAGACTGAAGCCCTCTGTTTATTCCCAACTGTAGTTGTGTTTTCAGCCTGACCTTTAAGATCTATGGCAGCAAATAACCGATTATTCCTTCTGTTTTTTTTAATTTATGGCTATGATGAAAGCTGTATTTTTTCTTGTGCTATATGCTAGCAATTCAGAACTTGCTTGGATTGAGGACTGAAGTAATAGATTTACAGTATCTTAAATGATGAAACAAAACCTTTATTAAGTGAAATGTGTCACTTAACTCAGAACTTACTTAATTCAAACAACTGGAACACCTACAGCTTCATGCTGCTTCATGTTCTTTTCTGCGTGATGATTTTTGCCATTACGCTTCAGTGATTTTATTCTTATTTTTTTCCCTCTGTAGAAATGCGTGGATGTATTAAACCAGGGAATTTAGAGAATTAGGTCATTAATTGTGCCTGTGGATATCACGGTACTATCAGTGCACTTCCTAATGTACAATTCCCCTTTTTCACTTTCCTAGCCAACAGAAGATGTGCTTTGACTGCTTGTTTGGTTTACTTTCTCCTGAAGACCATCAGCAGAAAGGCTGCTTTGTGCCCAACTTATCTCTGTGAGAAAAACACTGGGAAGAAAAAATGGGTTGAATGTGGCAGATTCTGGAGTTGTAAATGTGTCTTTATTTTGCCTCACATGTGTTTGCTGCAGCAGAAGGTGCAAAAAAAAGGAAAAAAAAAAAGGAGTAAAGCTCTAAAATGTGAATGCAAGAGGTGAATTGGAGACAGCTGTGATGTGAGTTCCATGCCAGGTAGCCATGGTGAGATACTTAGGCCAGGTGACATGGAGCCTGTTGGTATTGAAAGGGTCAATTTCTTGAGCAAACAGACACATAGCTCCTTCTGCTGTTTTCAATCTTGGAGCAATTCTACCCATGATAGCAGTGTTAGGAAAACAAGCCAAGACTAAAGTGTGATGTCCCAGTGATTAGGCTTCCCTGAGCAATCATGGTGTACCACCACTGTGCATGACAGAACTGATTACTAGAAATAGTGAGGAATTTTACCTAAATGATGTCATACTTCATGTGGACCCTGCTACTGAAATGACCACTTGTTTGGTGCATTTTGTTCATCAGAAAATAACTTCCGTAGCAACTGGATTTCCACTTATGTAGGAGAGTGAAAAAAGAGATAATAAATGGCAGTAGCCTTTTGTTGCCTAATAAAAGGATCTCTGTCATGTTACTTGTTTTCCTGGGTTAGCTGAGGCTGTAATTTATTTATTTTTGAAGGTTCTCTAGGGAATCCCTTCTAGTATAACAGCTTTCTACTGAATGAACTATTTCTGTACTTCATAAAAATTGGCATTTAAAAAGATGCTTTAAAGAAATCTATGGAAGTGAGGAAGTTTCTAGGTTTCTTTAAGAGCTACTGTCATTCTTTCAAAGGCTGTTAAAATATCTGCAACAGTGTCCCTTCTTTACCATCTTGAAGACATTACTTTCATAGGCTGTATTATGAGCTGCAGCTCTGCTCTGTTCATGATGTAATTTGAGTGCCCTCTCCTGGATACAGTAAAAAATTCACGTTAAATAATTTCCTATGCTAATTGCAGACATAATTCCATTGAATTGTATGCTCAGTTACTAGTCATTAACTGCACAAGTTTCATGTGCAATCAACTGCACAAGTTTCTCGCATGTTCTGCCTTCATTTTAGAATTTGCTGTTGTTGTTATTTATGGAAGGAGGAAAGACACATTTTTTTAAACATTTTTTAAAATTCTTTCTGTGTTTCTTTTGTATTGTCTCTCAGCCATAAGCAGTGTGATGACATGTTAATGTTTTCAGTACTTCCACAGATACTACTTAGTGGCTACTGTTGATACTTGAAAGGCAGCACTGCAGGGATATGGTTCCTAAACTGGCACCCACAAGACCACTGAAATGGAGTTAAAACCATTCTGTAAAACCACACAAGACAGTGAACTAAATAATGTCTTTAGTCTAACGCTGGTGCTGTGAGTGTGTGGTATTTTGGGAGAAGTGCTGAGGGTTGCCCGTTGGCTTCCGGTCTAGAAATGTATGGGTGCCACTGACACAGGCCTGTTCATCTGGCTCATACGTGGTATTTGGTTTACTTCTAGCTATGAGATTTGCCCAGATACAAACAAAAGAAAATGCCACTGCTGCTTCTGTGTGTACAAAACACAATTGCAAGACCATTTGTGGGTTGTAACCTTACTGCTTTCCTGATAGTGTCTGGGCACTTCCAGTGATATGCTCATCTCCAAAGGAGATTAACCTGCTCAGCAAAAGGAAGGATGAGAATCAGGGCTCAGGACATCAACTACAGGCAAAAATGAAAGAATGAAAGGTTGTGGCATTTAAATTACAGAGTTAGCTGAAGACCAGCTGGAGTAAAACATACCTGAAACTTTTTTTCTGCAAGTCAGCTTTTTAACAGAATATAGAAGAACATTCATACATTTGCATTTAACATTACCTAGGCAGGTTGACTGAGAGGTCTGTGTCACATAGGCACAGTCAGAGTCTGGATATTACTGAAGTACAAACAAGTGCTCATTTGATTTATTTTATTTTTTATTTTATTTTTTTTTTCCCCCTTGCAGTGTCATTACAGCCCCTGCTTCCCTGGAGTGCGTTGTGTGAATACTGCTCCAGGCTTCCGTTGTGAGACCTGTCCCCCAGGATATACAGGACAAACTTTGCAAGGAGTAGGACTCAGCTATGCCAAGAACAACAAGCAGGTGAAAGACAGTATCCTTGCAGTAACTTCCATTGCATGGTGGTAGCTTATATTAACTGTGTATCAGTATTGTATTTTGTTTGTTTTGGTCTTTGCACAATTACCTTAGATCTAAAATTGTGTTTTCCTACCTTTGGTATGAGTATTAAAAGTTTAATAATTAGGAATAGTGTGGAAATTCTCTATATAAAATTCAGAAAGATACTGTGAGATAAGTGTTTGGAAACTTGTTTAAAAATTAAGAAAATTGACATGTTTGCTGTTCTAGAAGTGGTTTCAGGAAGAGGCTGTGGCACTTCTCTAGACTTAAACTTCGGTGGATTTGCTTCAGACTTAGATCTCAAGCTGACCTGTTTATGTTGCTTTGTTTTACTGCTAGGTCTGCTTAGACATTGATGAATGTCAGAATGGTGGCCATGGAGTCTGTGTTCCAAATTCTCATTGTATAAATACTTTGGTAAGCAATTTTTCATTTCTGACCTTTTTTTTTTAATGGTTGTCTTAAAATTCCTTGAGGCTAGAATTGGATTTGTGGTTCTCGCTGTGGAACTGAATAATATATTCTGCTTGCTGGCTGCATCTAACCAAAGAATCTCTGCCCCTTTTTGTGAATAAAAATGAAATAATCAATACTTGATTTGACATTTGTATCTCCGCCTGAGTTGTATATGCATTGCTTGCTACCAGGACTGGTAATAACTCTTCTTTCCACTTCCTCCAGTTGTGTACTTATGAGAGTGTTGTGGCAAGGAACCTCCTTTCAAAAACTTAATCTTTCCTTTCTCTCATCTTTTCCCATAAGGAATTGCTGCAAATAAACTTTCCTCAACAAGCTTTCATATAAGAAGTCTCCATAAGGATATTTATATGGCATTAGGTATTGCTCTATATAATCATGGAGAAAAGGAGAGCTGCAATTAATAAAGCACATTTAATACAGCTGGATATTAAATCCAACGAGTAAAAAGAGTTTGAAATATGCTAGGATCAAATAGACTGTGTGTATAAACATTTTAGTGCTATAAAGCAATTTGGACCTTTCACTTCACTTACGTTACTGTCAGTTGCTTTTTTCCTGCTACACCTGACCGCATAGAGCAGACTGTTCGTGACAGGAAAGGGTTTTAAAATAACCTGCAGGTTAAAATGGGGTCCTGTTTTGCAACCAAATACTGTTGAGGCTGCTGGCAGTGTTCCATGTGATGTGTTTCCCTTGCAAATAGTGTTTCTAGTATTGCACTCTGCTCAGTAAGTTTGTCTCTGTGCATAGGTTGGATTGCATCTCTTGCAGGTTACAACATGTACGGCATGACTAACCTTTTAGATGCTGTCAAGTCTGGTTAGCACAGGCCGAAAGGAGGGCCGCCAGCTGTCAAGCATCAGCACATGGATTTTTGCTCCTGTGTCCCTCTAAAGAGAATTTGTCAGGTTAAAGACAGGTTTAACGCATGCCAGGACATGATATAGACAGAATATACTGAGAAAATTTAGCCAATTCCAAACCATGATGTCAATTAGAAAACATGTAGACTGCTACATTTTATAAAAGTGATGCTATTTGCATAATCAGTGATAGTGTGATCATGACAGAGACTCAGGCATCTATATATGTTTCAGACTGAAAGTATGCAGATGGCACAGAGTTCAAATTTAGGAACGCAAGACAAAAGTTGCCCAGTTGAGTTGTAAATTCCTTTCTGTAATGCTGGACTGAGCATTCCAGTAGACTTTGGGAACAGTGAAGTTGCCTGGAGCACCTTAATTTCACAAAGGCTTAAGTCTGTTGAAGATCCGTCTACTTCTTCTCTTTGACAGAAGTAATTATTCTCGGAATCAAAAATATCTTGAGTTGGAAGGGACACACATGGATTGAGTCATGGATTGAGTCAGCACAGCCCAAAATCCAAACCCTAAGTCTGAGAGCATTGCCTAGAAGCTCTTGAAATCTGGCAGCCTGGTGCCCCAGCACTGCCCTGGGCACCCTGTTCCACACCCACCGCCCTGGTACAGACCCTGTCCCCAGCTGCCCTCCCCTGGCACAGCTCCATGCCGTTCCCTCGGGCCCTGTCGCTGTCACACAGAACAGAGCTCGGCGCTGCCCTCCGCTCCCTGAGAGGAGCTGCAGCTGCCATCAGGCCTCAGCTCCTCTGCTCTGTGCTCAGCACACCCAGGGACCTCAGCTGCTCCTCATACTTCTTGCCTTTCACTGTCTTTCTAGCACTTCTTTGAGCGGTCTGTAATAGTTTCCTGTCCTTCTTATATTGAGTTGCCAAGTTCTCTCTAAGGAATATATATCTGTTTCAATTAACTTTTATGTGAGAGACAAAGCCACATTAGATACCCAAAGTAAACCTCATCAGCATTTGTCTGCTTGTATCTTTTACTGTGATTATCCAAGCACAAACTGAGATTCATTGGCTTCTTTGCTTTTTTTTTTTTTCCTAAGAGAGTAGTACAAATACAGTTCATACAAATGTATTTATACTTCTAGGTGAACCACTGAAAAAGGTTGCATGGATGTTATTACTGCAGTGTAAATGAGGCTTTCAACTCCTGAATTCCTTTCAGAAGAACATGTTTTATCTTATATTGGCTTAAAAGCATCTAAATTAAAAAATAATAATGGAGTAAATACAAGATGAATTTTCTTGACTTTCTGTAATTATTGTACCCAGTTCAGCTTAGATAAGCAGTTGGACCAACCTTACACTGAAATAAGAGCATCCAATCTGAATATACAGCAGCTGCTTATAATTTTACGCAAAGTTTTGCCCGTTTGGAATTAGCTCATAGTGATATTGGTGGAAACAATGCACTGTGTGGAACTTGTTGTTGCTGCGAGACTTTTCTTTAGCTAAACAAAAAGCTGGTCTTGACAGGTGTGAATTGAGCTTGTTTTAGAGTTTGTAGTATGGGAGCAAAACCTGATTTCTGTGTGAAAAGTCTGTTCACAGTGCAAGAAGCCTTAGTGAATTTGAACAGAGTAAGCATGAGTATTGCTTATATATGTGCTTTCAAAAGAAAAAGTCTGTTAAAAGGGGCTTGCTAGTAACATTTTGTTCTTACAGGGCTCTTATCGCTGTGGCCAGTGCAAATCAGGATATACAGGCGACCAAATCAGGGGGTGCCAGGCTGAGAGAAGCTGCAGAAGTCGAGCCCTCAATCCATGCAGTGTCCATGCCCGGTGTATTGAGGAAAGACGAGGAGAGGTGACATGTATTGTGAGTTCATAGATTCATTCATTTGTACAATGAATAACAGCTGAAAGTGAGCAAGTCTCTGTGGTCATTATATCAGTACAGTTGAGTAACCAAACTGCAGCACACTGGCCCAGATCAGTTATGAAAATAACCAAACTGGATCAATTTTGCAATTTTTTTTCCCTCCTGCATCACTTCTATAAGGCAGCCATACTCATGTGAGATATTTGCTGCGTGAGCAGCATACATTTGTGTGATTACAATTTTTGGGGTTTTTATAGACCTGCATTCTCCTCAGAAAGGACTCTCTCTGCAGCCTACTGCTGGGCACCTGCTTTAGCAGAGAGATTGAACTAGGTGATCCCCAGAGATCCTTTGTAATGACTGCAAATCTGTGATTCTTTGTGACTCACAAGTGTTGTTATACGAAATACATCACAGGGGCAATACCCTCTCTTGGTACTCTACTGAATGGAGGGCTCCTGTCAGCATACCCACAGTGCTTGTATTTGTCTGCTGATAGAGATGGTAGGTTTCCAAATGAGATCACAGATTCTATGCACAGTATAGACTGCTTTGTGCTTTCCCTCCCTGGGAGCAGCAGGGCACTAAGTGGTATATGAGTCTTTATTATAACAGTCTAATTGTATTCTGTAGTTTTTTCGAGGTTGCAAGGGGAGGGGAGAGTCTAATCCCATGCCCTAAATTTGGATGCAGTACATGCTTTTGTTCGTACTTGCTTTGGTCTCATTTTAAGGCCATCTTTTTCAAAGAAGAAATGAGGCTAGTTTAAGGCCATGCAGTAATGTAAAGATACTTAGATACTTGTATCAGACAACTCCTTGTTTTCAGGAGAGGCCACGTGAATTTCTCTGCGTGTATGTTCGATTACAAATTGGAGTTTGCTTTGAATAATGCCTGTGTCATTAGCTAGGAGGAACTTGTGTGCTGATATACTTGTTATGCCAATGCAAACTCAATAACTGCCAGAACAGTTTTCTATTAAGATATCCTCCAATCAGTGATGTATTCTTGAGATACTGAATAAAACATCCAGCTGATTCTTGGTCCCTTGCTATGTGCATGTTCTGCCTCGGTGCAGTATTTCTTTTTTAGAGCTGCAGGTAAAGAACTAAAACTGATTCATGTTGATTACTGTAAGAAGAGCATAACTCCTGCTGAAATCATTAGGTGTTGCAGCCAGACAGTCCATTTAAAACAAAATCTTAGCTTATACTACCTATATACAGAGAGCTTGAATTACGGTTTTTCTTTCCACACTGGGAGATGCTGAGTATTTCATTATACTATAAAGCCTGTTAATGCCTCCTGCATATTAGTATTTTCAAAGTTGATATTACTGCATTGATCTATTAATCTTTTGGTAGTACTGCCTTGTTTTATTGACAGTGTGGCATTGGCTGGGCTGGTGATGGTTACATTTGTGGAAAAGATGTTGACATTGATGGCTACCCTAATGAAGAGCTCTCTTGCCCTGCTGAAAGCTGCAGAAAGGTAAGAAATTCTTTCTTAATGCTCTACTAATTCTAGGATTTAGGGGATGAAGAGTAACATAAGAAATCTGAGAATATGTATTCATCTTTTTTTCAAGTTATTGAATTCCTGTGAATAAATTCTATCTCATTTAATTAAAATAACAATAGAAAATCAGATACTTTCATAATTTTAATGACTTAGTCTCACCTAACATGTTTCTCTTCTTCTTTAGGACAATTGTAAGTTTGTACCAAACTCTGGACAAGAGGATGCTGATGATGATGGGATTGGAGATGCCTGTGATGAAGATGCAGACGGAGATGGCATTCCCAATGAGCAGGTACTCTGTACGCATTGGGGTACAGGAGTCTGTGCAGACAGAAGGATCTCAAAGTACTGCAGTGGGCAGTGAATTTGGAATCTAGTTCTCTTCTATTTGCCACATATTCAATACAGTTCACTGTCAGCAGACTTCTAAATTCCACTTCCTTTTTTTTTTTTTTTAAATATAAGATACCCATTTATAAGATCTAAAAAGAAAATAAAAAAAGACACACACACACAAAAAAAACCCTAAGGCTGCCCAACCTGCTTTAAGTCCCACCCGCATATGCTCCATTATTATGTGTTAGCATTAACTTCTACAGCTTTTTGTTCACAGAATTTACGTCCTTCTTTCGCTGTCCCTTAACATGACCGTTAGGTATATTACTTATATGACTGCCTTTCTTTTTTAAGAGCAGTTTGACCGGACATCATAGTCAATGGGAGATACAAAACCTGCAGAAATCAATGGCTGTCTTGCCAGTAACTTGAAAAGCTTTGGATCACATTCTGAAAGAGATTTCCATATGGGGACATTACTGCAGAATATGTCAGAACAGAAATTCAGATTGTAATTTTCCAAGTATTTTTGCTTTATTTTGAGTCTCTACCTGAAGAGGGCCATCACCTTTCATTGAGAGCATTTAGAGACCTTGACAAATGCTGCTGAGATGCAGGTTATTTATGTGGACCCATCCACAGTGAGAACCAGCTGTCAAAGTTATAAATAAGTCTTTATGGTACTCAGGGTTCATGTTTTGTGTTCCTGTGGTGTGTAGAACAAAGCAAAGCTCTGAGAGAGGTAGTGAAATCTGGTCCAGAGTTAATGTTCGTGTAAAATATCAAATGGCTCACTGAATTGGAAATGCAAGATTAACAGCTCCATTATATCTAATCTTGCAGGATAACTGTGTCTTGACTCCCAATGTTAACCAGAGAAATAGCGATGAAGACATCTTTGGAGATGCCTGTGACAACTGCCGCAGTGTCCTGAATAATGACCAGAGGGACACAGATGGTGATGGGAAAGGAGATGCTTGTGATGATGACATGGATGGAGATGGTTGGTTACTCTTCACTTACAACTTTTCTGATATTCTTGAAATTTACCCAGAAATTGTTGTGCATTACAACAACTTTCTGCCAACATCTCCTGTCATGTAACACGTTGCCATTTTTCATGAAATCTCTGCTTTTAGTAATTTTCTTTTACATCAATTTATGCCTTTTAGCCTCCATCTGAAGTGCCAAACACTTTATAACAGATAAATGTAGAACAGAACTTGGTTTAAGTTAAGATCGTTGGTCATTCAGTAGCACCATAAAGGTTACTAACGTGCCATAGATTATCCAGCTGCTGCCTTTGTCAAATGCTTATGGGCTACGTGATGTATTATGTCCGTTGCTGTAGGAGTCTTGAAAGAAGTAAGAAAAGTCACTGTCTTTCAGGTGTAATAATGACGATAAAATACTTCACCTATAATGTGACACAGAGAACGAGACAGAATGAAGTGTGTGTAACTAATGAGGGATTGAAAACTGTTCTTCAGCAAGATGTTTCTAACAGTGATAAAATAAATGGATACACATTAAAAAGATTTGCTGTGCAGATTTTTAATGTCATTGCAGTGTTAAGTAGTTACTGCAAAGGAGGAATGTATTTTCTATTCTTGATACTGATATTTTTTAAAACTAACATCCTGTTCACTTTTGCTAGGTATTAAGAACCTTTTAGATAATTGTCAGAGGATCCCCAACCAAGACCAGGAGGACAAGGATAATGATGGTGTTGGTGATGCCTGTGACAGCTGTCCAACAGTCAGCAATCCAAATCAGGTTAGCAGGCAGAAGGAATAAACATTTACATTTAAGGAAAGGGACTGCTGAGATCCAGAAAGACCTAAGAGAATGAGGCAGCCCATGCAGACAGTGTTTCTCTCTTGACAGTAGGTATTCAGGAAGGTTTTGCAGAGATTCAGATGCTCCTGGCATTGAAATGGGAAGCCACCAGGTATATTCTTGTATCTTTGGATGTTGCTAGCATCACTTGCCTAGCACTGTCAACAGTGTCTTCCACTGTCATGCTCCATGTGAGCCTGCTTCAGTCTAACAGAGTCCACTGCCAGACTCCCACAGTGGTGTGATTTAGTTACAGTCAGAATTTCTTTCATGAGGACCTAATCCCGATGTCCTTACTTTGCAAAGCTTTCATTGCTTGTAGGTAAGAAGTCAGTGACACTTTGTAACTAAAAATTATGCTGGAAACTTTAGAGAAATTTCTTCACTTAAGAAATGAACCTAGGTTAAAAAGGTGTGGTGTGTATCTCTAGAAACTGAGGAATTTTACTTGTGTTTTGCCTCCAACTGTTCCAATCCAATTTAAACCTGCTTATTCATCATGCCATTTTTTTCTGTAGAAAAGCAAACTTTTTGGTAAGAAGTAAGAAAAAGAAGGGTAGGTTTTATAAAACAAATGTTTTTCCATGCTTTCATTTTAATTTCATTTGATTTACTTACATTTTATTGTTGCCATTTTAATAGATACTTTCCGCAGCTGTTATGGGAACTACCTCTGTTTTCTTTTGCAGTCAGATGTTGACAATGACCTGGTTGGAGATTCTTGTGATACCAATCAGGACAGGTATGTTGTATCATGGTTCATAGCAACAGAAGGGAAGTGGAAGAAGCTAGTCTTGAGCCGAAGCATGGTAGTGATTCCTGGAGAGCTGTTATCCTTCATATGAGACTGGATTTTATTTCAGTACCTTCTCAAAAGAATATAATTAAAAAAAAAAAAAAAAAACAATGTTGTAATTTGTAAGCCTTGTTGTTTCACTTTCCTGCAGCAGTACAGTAAAGGAGCCCTTTACCCCTAGCTGCATGTTCACAAATACTTCCTGTTAGTTCCTGTGGAAGTGATAGTCGTAACAGTTCTCTATCTGTAAAACTCAGAGCACTGCTCAGAGCTGCTTAGTGAGGGAGCTTGCTTTTTTCTGCTTTATTCATGCTTCTTTTTTTTTATGGTTTAGCAGAAGTTTCACATTTAAGAGATATGTGTTTTTCCATAAGAACAGTGTTTCAGAATTTTATTAACATGTACAAAACATTTTCAAATACAAGCCTTTGCTTTAGTACAGCAAGAGTGGCAAAGTTCATCGGCAGTCCTCATGTTCAGGGGAGCATGTCCTATGACAAACTGCTTTCTGCCTGGCTGGAAGCATGTTCTGCACAGCACATTCTGGAGGTAGCAGGGAAGTGCTCATTCCAGAACTGACGCAGCCAAACTGCAAAGTTTCACCCTGTAGGCATTGGTGGGTGCTGTGGTCCAGGATGGCGAGTACAGGGGAACCTATTTCAGCACATCTGCTAGGAGCTTTCCCAATCTTGGTTTAGAGGCTGATGGGGGGGCCCCATTGTTTGGGAACTAGATAGGCCCTGTTTATTTCTTGTTTTCGAAGGACATTTTGTTCTTTCTTGAAACCTAACCAGTGTCTAGGAAATGTCTTCTGTTAGACCACATAGACCTGAGGTTAACCATGCAATAATAGATAAATGTATACAGTCCTCACTGCATTTCACTGTAAGAACTTGCAGACATTGGTTGTTCTTACCTAATATTTTAGCCCCACTTTAATCAGGGAAAAACAGGTGAGAATATGGATACTTGTAAACTGAAGTGCTGCTGCACTTGCAAAAAGCTGCTGAAGGGAAACATCCACACTTTCCAGAAATTATTACGGTTATGATATATGTATAAAACACATCTGACTTCAGGACACTGCTGTAGCTCTTGGCATAGGTCTGAACTAAACTGCCACTGCTCCCATAGCTCTCCTGGGGAATAAAATCTCATCAGACTTGTGCATCCACAGTACTAGAAACACAGTAATTGTCATGTTTCTTGGGTTAAAAAAAAAATATATTGAAAACAAGAAAAGAAAGCCTTTTTTTTTTTTTTCCTATTCCTCCTCCTCAGTTATTAGGATATACTTAACCATATAAATTGAGAAACAAGGCAGTCACCCCAAACTTGCCTGAACTTTTCTATAGTCTGTGTCCCCACTATTGTGTACCCCACTACTTCACAGCTGATAGCACCATGAGATGGTGTGGCATGTGGGAGCTGCAGAACTCACCTCCTTACTGTGTGGTCTCCTGGGGAAAAGTAACATAACAAAACTCAACATGCTGGAGGCTGAAACTGTTGCTTGTTTTTAAACAAGTCTGATTTCTGGGGCTCATGCAGATTCTCCTGTGGATTTCTCTCACACTCGCAGTCAAAGATTCATGAGCTCCAAAACACATGTGGACAATGGACATGCTTGCCATTGGCCCCTTGTGTCGCCTCTGTGACTTCTGATTGGTGACACTACAGGTACTGGAAGCACACACTTGTTAGGAGTAAATGTCACGTGGGATCCTGGGCTGTTGTACCTTTCCCCACTCCCTGTAAGGTTTCCTTTTATTTCCTTATCTAGGTATGTTTATAGCTTCAGGCCTAGCTCTACATCTTCTGCCAGCTTATTTTACGGCCTCTTTTCTTCTCCGCCACCCCAGTGATACCAGGTTATGGTGCCCCCCTTTTCAGTTTCCCAAGCTCCTGGGGTGCCTCATTGATATCCCATTTAGGTGCTGGTGTTCTCCCTGTGCAGATGTGGGAGCTGATGCTTCTTTTTTCTTTTTGTCTCTGCTTTCAGCGATGGTGATGGGCACCAGGATAGCACGGACAACTGCCCCACCATTATCAACAGCTCCCAGCTGGACACAGATAAGGACGGGCTGGGTGACGAGTGTGATGAGGATGATGATAATGATGGCATTCCAGATCTCTTGCCACCAGGCCCTGACAACTGTAGGCTAGTTCCCAACCCAGGGCAAGAAGATGACAATGGTAAGTCAGGCCTTCAGGAGTGGTTTTGGTACTTGCACACCACATCCTTCCCCAACACATATGCTGACTGAGACTGCACAATTGCTATGTGCATGCAGGGGCCCTTGGGCCAAGGCAGAGCTCCTTATGTCGTATCTGCAGACACTAGCTGTCAGGACAGAAACTCTGCCTGCTCCTTGGACATCCAGGTTCAGCAGTTATGTCATGTGACTACTTGCTGCACCGTAAGTTTATTCTCACTTCTCTGATGTGTTCAGGTGATGGAGTTGGGGATGTGTGCGAGTCTGATTTTGACCAGGATACAGTAATTGATCGGATCGATGTCTGTCCTGAGAACGCAGAGATCACCCTGACGGACTTCAGGGCCTATCAGACTGTGGTGCTGGACCCAGAGGGAGATGCTCAGATTGACCCCAACTGGGTGGTTCTAAACCAGGTAAAAATACATTTTTTTTCCTTCACATGTCTAAGAGTATTTGAAAAGCTCTGTACTTGTCAAAACTCTTGCAAATGAATGAGAAGTGGAAGTTGCTGTTTTGTTGACCCTTGTATAGGTGTTAACAGTGGAATGGTTTTCCCTCAGTGCATGATAACTTGAGTCTTAATGCTACTTGCTTACTCTAGGGAACCATTTGCAGGGGGATTGGACTAGGTGACCTCCAGAGATTCCTTCAAACCCCTACAGTTCTTTGAATGTGTAATGAACTAAAATAACTGTAGGCTGATTGACTAGTTCTAGATGTGTTTCACTGCTGCTAGAATTCAAATACAGGACGAATACTAGTGACATAGTAAAATTTCAAGAGTCCCTTTTAGAGTTTGAAAGTCTGACTTGCTGTATAGCAGAGCATCTGCTCCTAAATGAAGTCCAATAAATGTTGTTTATACTAACACATTTTAGTCTTCAGGAGGGAAACGTTTTCAGAGTCACAAGAAATGGATTCGCATTGCTAATATCTCTGCCAAACCAGCTAAAATGTATAAGAGTTCTTCCTTTGCCTAATCCTGGCAGTCAGTTTAATCCTGAACACTGTGATAAAATTCTGTGAGCGAGACCCTGCAAAAGCCCTCGTTTCCCATTTGTTTTTTCCATCTCATCTCCAATCCTGGCTAGATTCAGTGATTTCAGAATAATTGGGGCAGGGAGGGAAGGAACACCAGTATGTTGAGTTCTCCAGGAGAATAAAAATCATTCCCAACTCTGCACACAAGCAGATGAAAGATGAGGATTTTATTATAGTTTTCTTTTTAATTCAGAGCTGCAAGTGTTACAGATATGTTATGAGCATGGAGAAGAAAGTGCTAGCAGGAGGGCAGAAGAGACTGCCAGGCTTAGCCAACTCAGCTCATCATGCACACTAACCATCCTGAATTTAATCTTACAGGGCATGGAAATTGTGCAGACTATGAACAGTGATCCTGGCCTTGCTGTTGGTATGTGCACTCTTCTGAGATTTGAGTTTTATAGCAGAAAATCAAGTAGCATGTGAAGGCATTTACTACAGACGTGGTTTTAATCCTTCATCTCCTTAGGTTACACTGCTTTTAATGGTGTTGACTTCGAGGGCACTTTTCACGTGAACACAGTGACGGATGACGACTATGCTGGTTTTATTTTTGGCTATCAAGACAGCTCTAGCTTTTATGTGGTAATGTGGAAACAGACCGAACAGACATACTGGCAAGCAACTCCCTTCAGAGCTGTTGCAGAGCCTGGCATTCAGCTGAAGGTATGCTCATGCCTCCTAGCTGGGGGTGCAGTGATCATTACAGCCTGGCTGTGGGCTAAGCCTTCGTGCCAGGCATTGGCCCTTCTGCCTATGGCAAAGTCCTCATGTTGTGTGTTGGCAGTGCTGCTCAGCTGCTTTCCTCTCCCGGCACTGGGTACCAAAACTGTTGTCAGACAGTTGTCACTCAGCTTTTTTAATCAGCACAGTTTCTTAAGGGTTTTTATTGACAGTCCTCTGTCCATCAACTAGAGTATTTAGTCCCTGCTCTAGTTGTCATATTGCCTGCTTCTCCTTGGTCCTGGGTATTCGATTATTTTTCTGTGTAAGCAGTGGCTGCAGTTACAAAAGAAATTGTGGGCTTGTGAGTGGGAAGGAGAGTGGTTCTGCAGACCTCCCCCCTATGAAAGACTTAGTGCTGCTGGAAATTACATTCTCTGTTGTCAGCACTTGAAAAATATATTTCTGCAGGCTGTGAAATCAAAGACAGGCCCAGGTGAGCACCTGCGCAACTCCCTCTGGCACACTGGGGACACCAGTGACCAAGTCAGGCTGCTGTGGAAGGACCCTCGAAATGTGGGGTGGAAAGACAAAGTCTCCTACCGCTGGTTCTTGCAACACAGACCCCAGATTGGGTATATCAGGTAAGAGTAAAGAATAGATAAGGTGAGTACAGATACATGTCTGCCTAAACTGTTGTTTCTCAACACTTTTTAAATAATCTGAAAATCTATGGTGTCTCTGTGCTTGGCAGTTAGGAAGCTGTAAGAGGTCAGAATTGTGAACTTCCACCTGCAGTTCTTTTCCTAGGGCAGACAATTGATAGCTAAGTGTTTTGTAATTGATGTTTTCTACCATCTTTGTTTTAACTGCCCACCACTACCAAACCACTTCATGGCTATGATACCTTGTTTCCTCAAAAGACATTTAAAAATGTCTTAATGTTGATCTTTTAGTTTGAATTGTAATTTTAGTAGTTTTAGTGCTGTTATCACAGAATATGTAATCAAAGTTGTCCATTTCATGGCTGTGGTCCTAAGATTAGTAATCATCATGAAGATTAGAGATCACAGAGAATGTGTTCATAAAGTTTATTTGTTAAGTACAACTACATTCAAACTAGTCTTTTTTAATTTAGAAATAAAAGTTATTTAGAAACATAACCATTCAGGAGGGCTTGATTCTGAAAAAATAAAAACAGCAAAAAAACTGCTATAACATTCTCAGCACAGATTTTGCAAACTTGTGATAGAATAAACACAGGAAAGTGGATTGTTCTTCAAGAAATCATTACTGTGCAATTGAGATGCAGGAAGTTGGTGCTATAATAATTCCTTTTTCTGGTGAACATCATCAGTGGAGTGATCCGACTTTTAGCTGCAGTGGATTAATAATGTTGGTATTGTTTCCTAGCCACTGGGTGGCAGATTTTCGGGTTTCCTTTGGATCAAGATATTCATGAAGCTGCTTCCCAAGCAGTTGTCTGCCTGTGGTTGCAGTCTCTCTAGCCAGCCTAATTGACTTGCAGCTGAAGAAAGGGGCACTGTCAGTATCACAAAATCCTTCCAATGAAAGGCAGGCAGGCCTGAAGTGAACCTCTGCCAACACTGCCTACATCTTGCTGTGGTCCACTTACGCCTCTTGCCACAGACCATAATGTGTCTTACAGAGACTTTCCAAGGCTACAAGGACATCAAGGAAAAAGGCACTTGAGTGAGCAACAAGCTCTATTCATTGTACAGATACTTCTGAACTGCCTCAGCAAATCAGGAAATAGGCATAACAGGAATTATTTTCTTATTTTGTAAAAAGACATAGGAACTTTCTTCTCCTTCACCACCCACTGTTTTCTTGCATGTCACACTGGCTCCTAACACAACAGTATCCTTGCCCAAAGCAGGACCCTCCAGGTTCATCATCCACTGAGCTGTTTGCTAGTATCCAGAGGCTGAGGATGTGGTACAGCCGGTGCTGTGATAGCTCAGCTGGCTGCAGTGTGGTCCTGCTCAGAACCCCCAGGACAGGGCATATGCTTGGAAATTTGGCAGGGCACAGTTATTCCCAGAGTTATTTGGGAATTTGCTAACAGTTTTTGTAATAGGAAAGTGCCAGATCATCAAAACTGTTCCTGGAATGAATCATCTAAACATTTTTAAAGAAATCCGACAGTCAGGAAAGCAGCTTTAAGATTCCATGCAGCATGTTTGAAACTTTGCCTATTTAAAAAAAAAAAAAAAAAAGTTTAGCTTCATACTGTGTGAGACAAAATCCATCTGGCATTCCTCAGTTGATCTAACCTGATTCTCTGTTTCTCTCAGTTGTGGACTGCTAGAGGACTGAGGGCAGGATCAAGCAGCAGCCACCAAAACACAAAAAAACTCCTCTCTGCTGAGCTCTTTCCTGAGTGCAGCATTGCTCCAGTTACCACAAAGGAGCCATGTCTTAACTTCTTTTTCTCCCCTAGTCTGGCTGTGGGCAGAAGGCTGGAATCAAAGCGGATAAATGAAACCACTTTTGTAAATGCTGCAAATTTAGAAAAGACCTAACACAGCTTCTGTTTGCTTTCATTAAGGGCAAGATTTTATGAAGGCTCTGACCTGGTGGCAGACTCTGGTGTAACTATAGACACCACAATGCGTGGAGGACGGCTTGGAGTTTTCTGCTTTTCTCAGGAAAACATTATCTGGTCCAACCTGAAATACCGCTGTAATGGTAATGCTTCCCTTTTTCTTTTTTTTTGCTAATGTTTAGCAAGTGACCAGAAAGAACATTAATCCAGCTTTTGAATTAAGCCATCTTCCATCTTTTCCTTTGATTTTCATTTACAAGTTCTTTACAGCTGTTAAATGCCTCCCCTGACACCAGAAAGGCACTGCAGCCCAGCCAGATGAGAACTAACACCCCACAACTGCTCCTCCCAGAGCAGTTGCTGTGCTGCAGAGATTGTGCTAAGTAGTATAGCTGTCATCAGTGAATTAGAAATGATATTTAAAACCAGCCAACCATGAGAGTTGTGCATGCAGACATACTGAGGTCATCATGTATGCACGGTGCCTCAAGCTTTGAAAACAAGGTGAAGCCAATCTGGAGATCTGCTGGGATCATTTGTGTACTGCTGGTTGCTCCTGTTGTGCTGCTGATTCTCCTGCCTGTGAGAGGACAGCATCCTAAGATGCCTGTAAGGGTAGAGTCCTCAGACTGTGGGTGCATGCTGGCTCTCCACGTAGGGTAAATTCCTCAGCTCTGATCTGATCTCCCACCATATTGTATAAATACTGTCTTGTTCACTCACACAGAAGCTGGTCGTGTTGGGCTGTTTCTGCCCCACCAGCAGTTGATCCAGCTTCAGATGGAGATACCAGGGGCTGACCGTTGTCTCAGCATCACCCCCTGCCTGACCAAGGCAGCTATAGTAAAATAAGTTACCAGCTAGTCTGGTATAGTTTCTTCACTTTCCATGGATCTAGGAAGCCAAACCTGAGTCTGTGATGGACACAGGTGCTATACAGAAAAGCTGCCAGCTCTGCACTGTGGTCCCTGAGCACTTGAGCACAGGCTGGTATTTGTGAGTGACAGTTAAGCAGATGCTAACAATTAAAGATTACTTGATAATTGTCTGAAACAGTATGTGGTTTCCCAGAAAGCGTACTTCAGAGCTCTCACTGAAGATACACTTGCAGATACTTTTCCTGACAGTGAGCAGCCAGCAGCTTTGCTGCAGATACTGCAGTGGTTCAGTGAAGTCTACACAAGGAATTCTGTGGAGTTTCCAGCATCCCTTTCATACTTCAGTTGATGTCTAACATTTGTGAAGAAATCTTGACAATGATTCTCAGTGCTCAGGAAAGAAGTTATCAAACCAACAGATGAAAAAAGCAGAATACTTGCCATTTTTTGTCCCTAAATATCGTTTGTTGATGAAGTTATTTCCTTTTCTGAGTTCAGAGATACCTGCCCTGCATCAGAGTGTAAAAAAATCAGACCACAGTTGGCATCTGGTAGTTCAGCTTCACTGCTGAACTCTGCTCAGCTGCTGCTTCAGCTCTCCCATTTGTTCTGTGGCTGCCTGGGTGACACATTCTGGCACCTGGCAAAAAGACCCTGCAAACTCAACGTCAGCCACTACAGCTACTCTTACAACACTGTCCCATCTCCAGCTTTCTTTGCCAGCTTTGAATTTGTTTTTGCTGCTGGTCTTCAGATTAATGTTTCCCCTTATGGCTTTTCATGCCACCATGAGGAAGTTGAATTGGGAAATAGAGGAATTGATACTGTGCATATGTCTGGGTTACAAAGCAAGACACCAATTTTTTTCCCACCTTTCTGGTTAGCTCTTTACTGTCACAAACGTAACAGCAGAAGTCACTAAAGAAATACTATCTGAAGAGTTATAGCAGTCGAGTTAAACTGACACTGCAGCATGCAGTATCCTGTGAGCCCCTCTACTTTTCAGTGGCATACACTAAAACTGAGAGCAGTCCCAGTTCATTCTTAACATGTAAACAAAAGACCAGGCTTTACCTAAAGGGATGCAACCAAGTAGTGTAAGTTCTTCCTTCTGTCATAATGAGACTGATCTTTCCTGTATTTTCCTGCTTTCAGACACCATCCCAGAGGACTTTCAAGAATTTCAAGCTCAGCAATTTGGCGTTGGGGATATTTAAGGAGTAAAAGCAAACTAGTATTGCTTTTTTGTTTGCAATAACAATGTATTTTAAATCCTTATATGATTGTTGTAAGAGTTCACACTTCAGCTTGTTCTTATTGATGTGATTATGTCAGACTTTTTTGTATAAAAGTGAAAATAAAAAGGAGACAAAAACATTCTGAGGCTTCACTTCTTTTCAGATTTGCCCAAAGACATAGGGAGTGGCATGTAATGTAATGATGCTTAAGCCATTCTCAGGAACTGTTTGATTCTATTGCCATTTTGGATTCAGTGTTAAACAGAATCAGGGAAAAAGGGCAATTTTGTATTTCAAACTTTATCTCTGGTATGTGTCAGAAACAAGAGTTTGCATCCAGCCTGAAATAGAAGAGATGGGTGCTACCAAGATCATGTGCTTCTCAGTGTCTTCTCCAGTCCTGCTTACACACAGGTCAGAAGCCGTTCTATCACCTCTGGAGCAGATCAAATTTTCTGCAGCCCGTTACTTTTGGCAGAACTCCTCTGAGAACTCTGTCAGACTTTCCTATACTCCTGCTTCCAGAAAGTTATGAGTACACTTATAGCCTGCAAAAAAAAAAAGCTGACTGCAGGGAGTTGTAGTCAGATCTCATCACAGTGCATGACTTGCACGTGATTTAAAGAAAAAGAGGTGAAGAAGCCATAGAAAGTAATCCTGCCTCACATACCTCAAGCCAGGCTTGGATTTGCTGACCCTGCTCAGAGTTAAGCTCTCTCAACCACTACTGCAGTGATAGTGATTATTTAAGTTAAAAAAATACCTAAACAACCATTGAATTAAAAGTTAACAACCATTAGGAAGGGGATGGGAAACAGAAACCAAAAAAAAAAATGTCCCAGTGCACTCTGTAACTCAGTAAGGTTAGATACCGTGTGTGTTTCTGCTGCATCCTTTTCCAGTATGAAGGCAATACAAGCTCCAAGGTCAGCTCCAGAGAAAGACATTGCAGGCTACAGAGCCATTACTTTTCATAAGGACATGAACAGTGTCCACGCCACAGCCAGGCTCTCCCTGCTGGTCCACAGACTCAGGCAGGTGAGAGTGAGACAGGGTCTGGCTCTGGAGCTTCTGGATGTACCTGAACAAAGCCACAGCTGGCAGTTTCCAGCCGCCCAGGACAGAAGACTGCATCTTGCTCAGCTGTGGGCCACAGTGCTGGTAGACCTGGCAATGTGATGCCAGAGCTCAAACTTCCGCTATGCTGACACTGCATAACCCGCAAATTCAGAATCCGTGAAGTTACCTGTTGTGGACAAAGAAAGATGTGCTGCAAGGTCATACTCAGGGCCTGGGAAACCCTCCACCCATCCATCAGACCTGGTGTGTGAGCTCTTCACCATCACCACTGTTTTCCAGTCTGTTGTGCAGTGCAGAGCTCCATGTGTGGCCATTGCCAACAGAGACACTGCGATCCCACATCTCTAACATCAAGTGTGTCCATCTCCCTCGCCACTCTGCAAGTTGAGCAGCAGCTGCAAATACTCAGCAATGCTGGGGCTGCTGCCTCCCACTCCAACAATTCCTAATCAAGGGCTACAGGCACTGTATGTAATGGACTTCAAATACTGCTGCTGCCCAAGGGCCATCTCCTGAGGGGAATCACCTGAAGATGGCAGCATCCTGCCAGGCCCGATGCACGCAGCTGGATGGAGGTGGCTGGGTTTTGGCTCAGCCCAGCAGGGCCATAGCCCTTGCCTTGCTCACTGCCCACAGCCAATAGCTTGGCACCAGAGCTGCGCACGGATCAGCAGCCATCACACCACAGAGGCCTCCTCCTGGCCTCGGCCCCCACAGCTCTACTTACCTGTGTGTCCAGATCCATGCAATAGAGCGTGTGGAGAAGCCACGTCCTATTCTCTAAGTGTGACTGTGCAGCCCTACACCTGAATTTATATATATATATATTTTGCCATAATGCTGCTCAGGCTATAATCACTAATTTAAGCAGGTAACTCTAGGCGTAGTCGTGATGATTGCTTTCTTGGATTTGGGGAATTCAGACAACAGGGCCATAGCCAAGGGCTATCTTGCATCATAACCCAAGATCTTGCTCAACTGCTACAAATGGAGCATGCTCCACCAAGGCAGGGTTGGCACATAAATGCAGCTGAATCAGCCATCTTACCCCTCAAATAACAAGCAGCCTGTGTCCCCTGGAGCTCACCTACTTGGCAGAGGGCTGCAGGCAGGATCTCCACTTGAGTAGAGACACCTCAAGAGGTTACATCCATGCAGAGATAGATCCCTTACACTCGATGTCAAGACATCTTGCCGATACAGATCCTCAGAAAGTGACTGATATTAGTCTGTTAAGCTTTGGGAGCTTTGTTAAGGTTGTATCTTTAACTGCACACATATGATCCCTTACACATAAACTGCTGACCAAGCCTGGGACCAGGACTGGGTACAGCTGCACCTCAGCTCCTCACCTCTGTGGTTCAAATTTGGAAAACAAAACATCCTCTCTGAGCCTCATGCCTCATCTGAATGCAGTAAATAATCAAGTGAACCTTGTTGTCTTGAATCTTGCTAAGTGGCTGTCTTATAATTAAGCTGTGTTAAATCACTATTTTACATCAATAAGTTGCTGTTTCTCTCTTTGGAGTGAAGTGCATAATGCCATCTGTGACGACGACTTCTTTTTTTCTGTTAAACAACATCTAAATGTAGTGGGGGAAAAAATAACCAATTCTGCTAGCTCAGCAGCTGCTTATTTCGTAACTTAACATATGTGAATTTTCTCCTGAGTTGACTTTTCAACTTTTACATTGCACAAACAACTTCATTTGTAAGAAAAACTTTATTGGTCCACTAAACATTAAACCTATAACAATACATTCACTCAGTATACAAAAGCAAGTGTCCATAAAAACCATTAGCATGCTTTAAAAAGACAAAGCTATTTTACAATAAAGTTCTTAGAATTCTGAAGCCTTTACCAATCCCTATAAGTCAAAGTGTTACAGTTACTACAGATCACAACACTCACAAAAATGTTAAATAAAACTAGCAAATCTCCACTTCACTGGGCTATAGACTAATAAAACTAAATCACACAAACACATGAAAAGTTCCCTTGAGATATTAAGAAAAGGACTAATTGAAACCACCTCACCATTAAGAAAAAGTGTTTATATTTTGCCTAGTTTGCATCCAGTTCTCAAACGTGGTATACATGTGACTAATCACCATTCATTTCTGGTAAATAAAAAGCACACAATGAACCATATGTTCCTTGTAAGTATTTTCTCAGCTTGTATATGACAAGTTGAAAATTGTTCTCTGAACATCGATTTTCCCTGCTTTAAGACTGCGTGGATGTCCAAAGACACCTAAGCATCTGGACAAGTCTCAGAAAGAGGAAAAATAAAGCTAAGGCATGCGTAACAGAACATTATTTTCTTATAGCTTTCCAAAATTTTCCTTGGCTTCAGGCTGAGACTTCTTTGGCAAAAACACAGCCCGAGTGCTGCACCCACAGCTCTGCCTGGCGCAGCTGCAGCTGCTGGAGCCACGCAGGGCTCAGCTGCAGCCCCTCTGAACTACGTGGCTGTGCTGCAGCGGTGGGAGCTATCAGAGGATGGCGAACGGGGAAGTCAATGTGGTTTGCATTTGGAAAAAAAAATTGACATTTTTAAGAAAAAGTATCACTGAACAGATGTGGAATGATTCTACACCAGGACTCGGAAAAACAACACAGAAGAAATGGATTTGTGGCCTACTTGAAACTTGCAGAGTTTCTTCTGGCACCAGAAGGCCGCCATCGCGACCCGGCAGCCTCCCAGCCCATAGCCCACAGCGGCTGCACCAGGCACGGTGCTGTGTGCCTGCATCCCCTCCCAGCACCACACCTTCTGCCTCCACAATGCTGGAAATGCAGCTGCAGCCATTCCCAGGCTATGTGTCCTGCTACTTGTACAAAGAACGAAAGCTTTCCATGCGCTCGACCCCTGGCAATCCCTTGTACAGTCATATGGAACACTGAATTTAAATTACTGTTTACAAAGCTGAAAACACAAAGTTTCACTGCGCTGATGATGTGTTTTCCTCCCACAAGAACTTGCAGGACAACTCAAGAAAACAAAGTTGCATTTTCCATACAGGAAAGCTGATCCATACACAAAGCTACAACCCTCGACTTTGCTTCAGCACTGCAGCACTGCTCTTACAGAAAGGCAGGAATCAACAAGACCTGGCAAAGAAGTCGGTCAATTTCTAGGACCAGTGACATCGCCATGGCATGCAGCAGGATGGGAGTTAAGCAGACTTGCAGTGCTTTCAAAAAATGAACTCAAGGAGAAAAAGGCAAATAAAATGAGAGGATACAGCCTGCAGAGAGAACATATTGCTTCTACAGCCCACAGAAAGACAACAAAATTTTAGCTGCAAATAAGCTTGCTCATTCAGCCACATATGTACAATCTCGCAACTTTTTTGCATCACCAAAGCATTTAAGAGAAAGGTGTAATAGTCCATAGCATAAACTCTACATAGCATGTTTTAAAGCCCGTCAGTGGATTATTTTGTTGCCAGTTTATTCAGAGATCCCCACGATACTGCAGGCTGCTTGCCAAAGTTAAAGCAGTGGTATCTTGAGTTCCTAGATTTCCCTTATGCATTGGTAAAAAATTAGAGAACTGTTAGGAACCAGATGTTTTTTTTCACCTCTCTCTTCAAGTGCAGTGGTTCCTCGATCCATAACCATGCTCTAGCCCAGAAATGGCTGCACAAGTGGCTGGTGAAGCTGTTACAGGTGCATAGCTTATACTATCAAAGCGCTTCAAGACTTGAAAAAGGTGCTAAAACACAAAATAAATAAATAAATAGACATGCAATGTTTATGATTCTGTGAGGGATAAGCCCTCTCTCTGGACTACACGTGCATTATCAACACCAAATTACCCGTTTCAGACAAAAGTGGCCCAAACCCAGCTAGGATTTATCAGAGTAGCAGGGCAAGTACAAGCCTTTTGACGCTTGCAGAAATGCTTGAAGTACGAAGCTTAGAAGCATCAGAAATGCACAACTGATTTGTGAGCACAGTGAAGTTCCTTAGTCAGCATCCAGCTGCAAGGGCAGCCTGCGCGCTTGGAGGAACGAGGTGGTGAACAGCACACACATCCATCTGCTTTCCGTATGTTCTTCATAAGGTTTTTGTGGTCTCATTTGTCAGTCCAGTATGTGGATTCACAGACTTGCTCTCTGAGTTTATCCCACTGGTTTTATCCCCAAATAAAAAGCAGTCAACATTGTTTCAGTTCTTGGTTGCTTTCACAAGAAAAATGGCTGCAGTCAGAGGCAGCAGTGCAGCAAAGAGGTTCCAAGTAACCCTTCTTTTGATGGCAATTTTAAAAAAACACCAATACACTATTTCATTTTACGAGCAGAACTAACTTCAGCCCATGTGGACTGTCCTCTAAGAGTCCCCTGAGCAATGACACTAGCTCAAACTCAGATTTAACTAGAGGAAACGTAACAGAGCCTCCAGTCTTCCTGTCTAAAAACAGCAGCTTCCTCACTTTACGCAGCTCGAAAATAACAGGAACCAGAAATGCTGCAATGCTGCCTTACGCCTGGGAACAAATTCAAAGAATAGCCATGGCACAAGGCGAGCACCAGTGCAGGACAGACACTCAGCATCTGGCCAAGCACAGGTTATTTGGTCTCCCACATGCACCACAGGCATCAATGCATCTCGTATGCAGTGGTGAAGGCAGCAGCACCGCTTTGCAGGCTCAGTTCAGGTTTTCCAGTTCCAGTGCCACTGCTCTCATGGCGGTAAGTCTGAAGGCACTTGTTAAAAAGATTCTAAAAGCCCATCTCTGTGAACTGTTAGCAACCACTGATGTGAGCATCTGAATCTTAGACCCTAGCCTAAGACTTTTACTAAGTAGTTGTGTGTGCAAAGTTCACAGTACAGATCTCACAACAAATGCTAAGGTTGAAATCTTTGCCTGGCCAGCAAGAGGTTGTGCCTCACTGAGGCTTTGTGTATCGAGGTGCCAGCGATAATTCTTTAGGAAGGCCTGGAGACCCACAATCAGATCTGGGGTCTCAGAATTATTTCCAGGGTCTTTTCCCCACAAGGCTTGCTCAGATGCAGTCTGGCACTGCCCTGTTCCACCCTCTGTATACCCACAAACATGTAAAGTCAATAGCTGGTGAAAGGGGAGGGTGAAGGAACAACTCAGCAAGGCTAATCTGTGTAAGAAGAATGAACTCAGGCCTCCTTGTGGAGTTTCCTCTTACAACCCTGTTTCCTCTGTGCAAAATCTATTTCCCTAAATAGAAGTTATAAAAAGTGCGCACGAGGAGGTGCATCAAGTCCTTATGTAGGCAAATACTACCTACATAAAATAAGCATTTTTATAAGCAAATAAGAACATCTGTTGGCCAACATACATATCAAAATCATCCAAATTTGTGACCAAGTTCCCTTTTATCACATTCAGAGAACAGCTGCCATTCACTGACTTACAACCTGACATAATGCATGCCTGCTTCTGTAGAGCTTCTTGCCCAGGTTGTTCTGCTAGAATAACATAGCTAATTTTAATAAAATAGGTTTGTTTTCTCATACTGACACAACATAACTGACACTAGAAAGCAACTCCTACGTACCTCTCTACATTAGAGAATGTAGAGAACATTCACCAAAGGAGGACTGCAGGGCTGGACTATCTCAGTAGCAGCTCACAGTTTAAGTTCTGATCAAGATTGTTTGTTGGAACAGCTGCTACTAGTAAGGCGATACAATATTCATCACTGCACAGTCCATAAGCTCTTATCTTAGAGATGGCAATTAAATGCTTCCTGATTGCAAGCACACTAACAAAAGCCTTTCTGCTGCAGAAAGATCTCCTTTGCTGGATTTCAAATGCAGCCAAGCATGTGGGCCCCCTGCTAATAGAGTTCTTAACAAGACCAGCATCTCCCAGCAGAAGCAAGAATGACAAAAACTGGCCACCAGTTTTTAGAGCTCTGGAGCTCTAAGAGATTCCTCCTTCCCACAGTCTTCACTACAGAGGCATTTTAAGGCTCCTCGTCACTGCCTGCAGATTTTCTTTGAGGTAAGAGTGTGAGAATTTGGGAAGATAACACCACTAGCAAATTGCAAGCAGGACAGGAGCTCTAGGATACCACAGCAAAAAGACAGCTGAAAATAGCAAACAAAACAAGAGCAGAACTGAGATGTATTACATTAGGATCACTCACCGTATGTGCCTTAGCTATCAGTTATTGCAACAGAACAAATAAGGCATATGAATATTTTGGCCACCTCATTGGCCTCTGTGTTGTGCTTTTGTTTTGTAGAAAGCATTGGGTGAGCACTTAAGGCTCGATCATGTTTTCAAATAAAGAAAACAAAACAAAGCAAAGCTCCTACACCTGCTAAATTGTTTCTTTTGGTTTATACCTTGCACATGTCACATTGTGTGTATATATGTATATGTGTACTCACACACACAGAAAAAGAGGAAAAAAAACCCTTGGGGGTAACTTTCAGTTGTAAACTTTTCCCAGTGGTAAGTAGATAATTTAAGTAGGTTCAGCCTTATTTAGAACTTGAAGCATTTGAGCTGTTGTCCAACCACCAAGTTGTTTGCTAGAAGAAAAAAAAATACAGACACATACACACACATATATATGTATATGTATGTATACATATATATGTGTGTGTGTATGTATATAGTAGGGCTTTATGTTGTCAAGTCAGTCATTTGTACTATGGCAGCTGCTGTCACATTTGTGTTTTCTGCTTTTGTTTTCTTGACTTCTTATCCCACCACTGGAAATAGGAGCACTCTAAAAGAAGTTCCATTCCCATTAACGGATCCATTGGCTATCTCCCATTGCAACAACAAAACTAATGCCAACAGAGAAGTATAAAGGTATAGCAGTTAGGAAGAACGCTTCCAAACAACACAGGCAGAAAAGGAGGATGGCTATAGTCCTTTTTCTGACTATCACTGTATTTTCAAATCAGTAACGGAAACAGAACTGAAGACCCTGGGAGATCCTTAAACACAAACTGAGACAACAGGGTAGAAAAGCAACTGAGCACTCCACGTTTAAAGTTGACAGTGCTCTTGTAATTAATATTTCCTCAGCAGAAAACACTTTGAATAAAGACTGTACCGTATCTTAAATCCTTGTACAGTACACAAAACTTGCAGTTATTAATCTTAATCTGGCAAAGCAAAGTCAATCAAATTCAGAGCTGAAGAATGTCTGTGCGTAGAACTCCCCGCTGTTAATAACTGGATAAGTTCTGAATTGCATAAAATATTCAGGTGCCTGTTAA
Source organism: Perdix hodgsoniae (assembly GCA_035772895.1). Lineage (NCBI taxonomy): Eukaryota > Metazoa > Chordata > Aves > Galliformes > Phasianidae > Perdix > Perdix hodgsoniae. Next base: position 19,391,430 of record JAPSGF010000003.1, read on the forward strand.
AGTTACAATAGGATAAATAGTCTATTTTCAATGGCAGATTGCTTTCTCAATCTAGGTAATATAGTAATTTATAATATATTTAAACAATGTTTAGGTGTTTTGGCAGTCAAACTTTTATATATTCTCTATTTCTACAGAAGTATTTAGGTATGTCTCTGGAAAAAGGGATTTGTGTACTACTTACAGGAATTATAGGCTCTACAAAACAGCAGTTCACATCATCATTGCAAAAGTCATGGCTAATAAAACAGTATAAAAAGGAATGTGTTTTGCTAGAAGATGTATCTTCTGCGAATGTTTGATATCTGCACCATTTTTTTAAATTTTCTTGACAGTAAGGTCAGAGAAAGATTGTCAGTTATTCTAAAAGCATTTCACTTATTCCAATTCATGAAACAACCATGTTCTTTGCACTATATGCATCAGTCTTAAAAAGTTTTGAAATAGAATCATCCCCTTGGGCAACACCTGCTTACAATTTTTAAAAAGTTAAAAATTCAAATATCTTAATCTAGCTAAAAAGTTACTATCTGGTATATTATGATAATGAGGCAATGCGTGTTTCCTCACTACAAAGTGACCACTAAACTTTATTTGTAACAGGAAGAAAAAAAAAAAAAAGATAAAACACTCAGAAAGTTCTGAGTGTTCACACTGAGAACTGTCTGGTTGGACAACAGAGAGGAGCAACAAGAGTCCATAAATAGAGAAAGACACAAAACCAACATGAGACCATCTTAATCCAGAAGATGGACCAGGTTCCAGTGAAGAATTTCTCAATCTGGGCACTTTCATAGCTGTTAAAGAGAAGAAGGGAAAAAAAAAAAAAAAGCAATAAGCTCACTGTTCACATCACAAATTGTAGTAGCAGCCTCTGCTTCTCCAGGCAGGTCACACACTACAACTAGGTTAACATAGCCACAGGGAAAGCAGTTATTTGCAGAGCAGTAGCTTGCTCAAAAATACCCCAGGAAAGACTTGAACCCTACCCTCTCTTGCAGTTTACTACTAGCAGCAGGCACTGCCACTCAGATCTCTCCTCTCTGTGCCCAGAGACATCAGTTTATTGGCTTTAAAAGAAGTGCACTTACTGGAACCAATGAGTTACTGTCATCATTACGTAGAGTGAAGCCAGGAAGAAAACAAAGTGGAAGAAGGTATAGCTGTACACTGTGCCTTTCTTTTCATCATAAATCACGGTCTGGCCTCCCCTTTTTTCAACACGCTCCTCAGCATCAGCTGTAAGAGACAAGAAACAAGAAAACTTAAGCAAATCTAATGAGAACTGAAAATAGTGGTTAGATTCCTGAAAAAACAGAACAAAATGTCTAGTGTGACTCTGCCAACCAGGAGACAGAGCATTTTCCTGCCCTCAGGGCATGGGTCTAAGCCTTCAGTAAAAAAAAATTGGGAGTGTCACTGAAAGGCTGCCCTGCATCTGGTTGCTGGTACTGCCATTTTTTTGAGTGTCTGGGCTATTCATTTAGCGTCAGGGTCTGCTTGTAGGATATTCTCCTGGCAAGCCCAGGTTGATATCCCTTCATGTACCAGTTCTGCAAACAGGACACACCCTTCCTGAACTCCTCCTGAACCAGAGTCCCTGTGGTGCTGCCGATCCAAAAATCCCACAGTCAGTCACACCCATGTTCTTTCTGTACATTGCATTATCAAGTCATTCGTTAAGGAATTATTAACTAGCCTGTTGTTTGAAGACAGTATTGATATATGTGCTACTTTCCTCCTTAGTCTAACACCGAATACTTCAGTTGCTTCACTTCAACATGCTACAAACTAAGGATACAACAAACTTTCTATGCTTGTGCCTTTAACTCTGTTTGATCTGAAAGCCACTAGGCTGGGTAAATTTTGCAGAGAAAATGAAATTACCATCTCCATCGAGCACACAGCAAAAGCAGCAACGAGCTACCTGTGGAATAAACAACAGGAACAGTGAGAGCCTGTGTGGGAGCAAAGAAGCAGAACAACTGGTGAAGAAGGTCTTTTCATGTCCAAGTTATAGGTGCTAATTTAGAAAAATCTGGTTTGTTTTTCCAACCGGCCCGAAACTCCAATTAAGATTTGCCAAGTTGTTTGTAAGAGCAGCTTCTAAGCTTTGGAAAAACGTACTAAGAAAGAGCTGGGAGCAAATATATCAATCTTTGAGAACTAATCTCTTTTATATAATTCAAGATGAAGTACTGGCAGTGTTACAGCGTAAACTACGACAAAATGGTGGAAAAGCTAATGTGGTTGCACATTAAGGATTCAGAAGGACACTCAGACTCACGTGCAAGTGTCATTTAAATAAATTCTTTACAGAAATGAAGATACAACGAACTTGCAAAACTGCTTCAGGCATTGGGAATAACAGAAATGCAAATGTACTTATCTTTTAAAAAAAAATTGCTGGAATGGATCCAGACTGAGTACAAGCAGAAAGCTGTTTTTACTGCTTCATTGAAAAGAACGTTTTTTTTTTTAACTGATGGAACAAGGAAAGCTGAAATTGTCTACTGAAGGGTCAGACACTCCCTGTGTTGAGAGTTAATGCAAATGGAAAAATGGTGCGGAGAGAACAGACATACAACTAGGTGCACTTTTTGCATGAGACCACAGTACAGCTCAGTACTGTGTACTGCATCACCTACATTATTTTTTCTGATAAAATTCCTCTTCTGGAATGTGTCAAGCCTTCAGTTTCCAATGGAAAAAGACTACAGCTTTCACTCTACATACCCGTGATTACACATACTCATTGGGTTCATAAATTCATAAGAAGTTAAAAAGCTCATTCTTGTTTCTTAAGGGACTGGTCAAGAGTTTAAGGAAAACTTATTCTGTATCTCAACAAATTAATGGGCTTTTTCCATTGTTACACCAAGCCTTTAGCTTGAGTTTCCATTTGGCTGTATTAAGATTCTGAAGAAAATCCTCCATTCCCTCAAACCTTTTAATGAGTTTCAATTGACAGAACTTCAGTCCTTGCACACACACAGTGATGCTAATAGCAACGCTGGCACACATACAAGTAGCCCTTCCGAACACTCAACTGTCTTCAGCATGGACACTGAAAGATTTTCTGTATACCACTAGCAACTGTAAAGCTATGTTTATATTCATGGTTGGGAAAACAAAGGACCTCTATTACAGACAAAACAATCAATGCAATTAGTTGCTCTCTGCCAGTCATTTCTTTACATTTATGTTCAGTGGCTCTTGTACTGCTCTTTAAAACCAAATGGTGCAGAAATAACTATGTTGGCAAGTGCTGCCTGCAAAAGCTGAGACTTCCCAGTTAATGGGCTGCATCCAGCAGCTTGTGCTCCTCCTGCAGCAAGGCACACGTCAGCCCCAAAGCCACGCTGTGATGCTACAAAGTCATGGCTCATGTGCTTTTTCCAGAGGCAAAGAGAAACTTCTCTAGCACCTGTCATGCTCCTAAAGCTAAACATATTTTGCTTTCTCACATCCAGGTGCTGCAAATACCATCTGCATTTCTGGATTCGCACACATGCTTTGAGCTTTGCACCTCTGTCTTTCATTTTTTTAATCAAAGTTCATATGCACAACAAAAGCAATCAGGATTAATAATGTTCAGGAATGTCTTTAGTTTCTCAGTGCCCAGTAGACTTTTTCTTGTAATGAGAAAACAAATTCGTGAGGAGCAGAAGATTTACAGGAAGTCTGCACAATGCTATGCAAACTGCTAAAATGCAAGAGCAGCAAATTATTTTACTTCTTAAAGGGACCGCCAAGGGACCTGCAACAGCTGCAGAAGGGTCAGAGTAAACATATATTCATAAAATTTCAGACCTAGAGTAAGTAGCATGTGTGCTACGAACATTCTTAGTTTTTTTACCTAATTACAAATTAGCAAGCCATGAAAATAACTGCAAGAAAAGCACACAATGAAATCCGTGCAGACGAAGCAGGAACTCACTTCAGTTTCAGGTGCTGCATATATTCCTCTCAATGTCTCAGAGCTTGCACGTGTTGTTGAGGTCAAACTAACAACAAAAAAAGACAGTAAGAACACCCTGCATAAGCCTCCAAGGGTGATTTTTCACCACAGGAAACACAAGTGCAAAGCATGTGAAAAGTTTCTTCTGCACAAGCATAAACCAGCCTACAGATGGCCACAGGCCAGTTGTGAATGAATCACAAGCTTAAAAGTAGGTCACTCCTGAAAGGCAGTGAATTCATCACCTGCAGACAGCAGCAAATAGCTCAGCACTCCAATTTGCATTTTAGACAAGATCTTCCCTGCTGTGCTCAACTAATGTTTTTATATTAATTTCACAGCCATTGCTTGGGCTCAGCATTCATAAAATGCTTTTCTGCAGGCTTTGCCAATAAAGAAACCTGTCGCTGGCAGCAGTCAGCTTTCAGAGACGATCACCAACTGCTTGTCAGTATTCCAGTCGCTAGAAATCACTTTCTTGCATCACAGTAATCACCTGGGGAAAATCTCTTCTAGTTTTGATAAGAAAAATTTCTTATCCAGCCAGCCTTCCCCTCTCAGGATCATAAATCAAACTTCCCACAAAGAAAAGTGTGCTATTTGCTCTGAATGCACTCATCTGCCATAAGCAATAGGTCAGAATTCCCTTTGAATTCCCCTTGACAGCCCTCATCTTCCCAAATACGTGGTGCATTTCCCCAGCAGGTTGGCTACCTGAAAGTTACTCCCCAAACATCCTCCTGATACACTGGAAAATACTGTCCCATGAAAACTAGATCCGAAGTACAAATCCACATGTTGATATCAGAATTAAATGGACAAATATCCATATTTGATGACAGAGAATCTGCTGTGCTACTTCTTCAGAATGCCTCTTGTATTCACTTCAGAATTATTGGAGTTTCAGTACACAAACTCTGGACTCATTCAGAAGCAACAGACAGGCAGTGCTGTTTCCTGGCAACTCACAGTCAAAACAGTAATACATTATGTTTTTATTATCAGCAACTGCCTTCCCCCTTGGTCTATGATTTAATTTATTGATGCAAGCTGCAATAATTCTAGGTGAGCACCACAACTCTATAGGTAGGGACAGATTTCAGAGAAGACATTGCTGACAAATGCTGATAGCAGTCCTGTGTTCACAAGTTGTTCAAAAGAAGCCCTAAACCCTCCCACATGTGTCTCTTTATTTATTTACTCCAAAATCAGTAGAAGAACCATGATGGCTTCTGCCAGGATATTACAGAAATTTCAGACAGCTTTCTTAGACAGACAGATCTGCATGGAGTTATTCCTATAGGACAGTAAATACAAAATCAAAGCACCTTGAGACTGATCACCTTCATGGACAGTGTAAACTTTTTCCCTCCACCTTCAGATGTAAATTGCTCTATTCAGTTTTAATGAAATGTGGCTGTTTCAAAAGTTGTTGGGCATTTCTGAAATTAAGGGAATAGGAACCTTCCATCAGCTTTCTACTTCTTGCTATTGCTTTGTTTGAGGACTGCTATAAGCCATCATTAGATAGACGACACTGCATTCATAGCAAATGGAAACACCAAGACTTACCAAGAATATAAAATGCAGCCAAAGAGAATGGTAGTACCCAGGCCAGTAACTAGGTTTTCATCTCCATGTAGTCCTTGGCTAAATTCAGGCACACATATTGTGATGTTCTGATTGTTTTCATCCAGGACTTCACAAAACAAAAATAAAATGAAAACAACAGTTATCAATGCTCACGTCACTGCACTTCAAAGTACTGCACTTCAGGCACTTTTTTTATTATTACTATTATTATTATTATTATTATTTTACTTCTGATAATGAGTAGGTACAACTCAATTGTAACCTTCTATCTTTCAGAAAAATAATACTGAATAAATTCTGCAAACCTAACCTTACAGATCACTGTTTTGGAGAAAAACAGTGCAATTTAGTAGGGAAATAAAGCTTGTTATTCACTCAAGTAGACAAACAAGGCAAAAGACTGGTGAAATAAGAAGCTTAATTTTTTTTTGCATAATTTTTTGCATATGCAAGGGTGCCGTGAGGACAACTATGAAACCTACACTTGGTGAAAAAAGTAACTTGCAGTCTGGTCTCAAATATGAAGAGAAAAAGAGATGCAATGTTTGCAAATACTACTTTTAGGTTCCTGAAATGAAATAGACTACCTACTGTGGAAATGGAATGTTGTTTCTGCTTTAGATATTAAGAAGGGCAATTGGTTTGAAGAAGTAGAACATAACGTATTTGTGTTCTTATCCTTAGAAATAGTTGATCTAAAAAGTAGAAATACTGCATGCGTTAACAGCATGTTTTACAAACATCATTATGTGATCAATTCTTTCTTGCAAAACTGCAATAGTTGTTAAATGTTCCAAACAGTGTGGGTGTAGTGTTAGGAATTAGAACACATATTGTAGGGTTGTTCTGTTAGGATAAGAAAACTCCCAGCAAAAGAAAAACAGACTTAACAAACATCAAAGCAGCTAGGGCCTCTCCACAAGGCCGGACTGTCTCACTCCATGAGAAGGTTGGAATGTGACAGGCAGGCATCAAGATACTCCCTCTGTCCTCCTTCCAAGCTTATCTCTATGCAAAGACAGATGGATGACCGGAACAATGACCCAGTATAAAGGGTACAAATGCTACAGGGTAATTAAACAATTAAGAGGTTATGGTTATGTTTATGTTGTAAAGCAGGCATCAGACAGTTATGACCAAATGTTTGTTAAGAAAGCAATTGTTAGAAGGCAATTAACCAATTAAGATATTTGTGTTTGGGTAGCAAGGATTTGTGTTTACTTGGTATTTGTATGATTAGTGAAGCATCATGAAAGAGTGTGAACCTGCAGTACTCAGCTAATGAGGAACCAAGGCAGAAAGAGATAAGAGTCAAGCAACAGGGGATAAAAGATGCAACACTGCTTTCTTTGTGCTCTCCTGCTTGCATGAGGCCCACCACTGCTATTGCAAATAAAATCTGCTTTATCAGAGATATCGTCCTGATAAATTATTTGGATATTTCCAACAGCTATTTTGAGTCAAAGCATAGTAACAGTCTGCAGCATAACCCTAAAGCATCTGATTACAGCTGCATTTTATCTCAAATTAAGAGATTTTGTGCCAGTGCACTTCCAAGCAAACTGTGTTCCCATCTCCCCTTTCCTTCTCCAGTGTGGCAGTAGAACTGTTTGGGAAGCCAGAGGGCAAAATGCAGCAAAGGCTACACGCAGGTTAAAAATAAACACAAGTCAGTTCCCTGACCTGGTTCCATGTAGGTCTGCATAAAATCATTATCAGCAGATAACAGGAACAAAACCGCACCAGGAGCAAGGAAGGGAAAACAAGCCTGTAGAGAGTATGTTGGCAAGAGATGTGCAGAATCCCCCACCTGCATCCATCATGGTTGCAGCAGCAAGGTAGATCACTGTTTGGCATGCCTTTTAGCTCAGTTTGGCACCAAAATCAAAGGCACGCTGTGATAAGCAGAAGTTCAGTGGACATTTCCTTTTGTTTGCCTTTTACTTCTGACATTTGCAACCGTGCCACATGTTGCAAACAAGTATTTGTGGTGTGCGTTTTCTTCTGGTCTGGTTTGCATGATGGCTGAATTGCAGGTCCCTGCTCGATGAATGTGTCAGCATTAAATTAGTGGATGGCAAATCTGAGTGATGCAGTACTGGACATCTTAGTAAGTGTCAGCTCCAGCATGTGCCAATGTAAAAGCTGCACAAGCCATTACGAAAATTAGTTTGACAAAGACTGGGATGAACACAATGAGGAACATCTGATTCAGGGAGTCTGAAAGAGCATGCCTGATGCAAACTCCGCCAAATGTAATAACCACCCTTGCAATGCATACCAGAAGAATCAGAGCATTCATTCACTAAACTGTTAAAAGCTCTGATTGTCACAAGCAATAACACAAAAATAACACAAAAGTAATGACTTAATATCATACATCACTTTCTTCCCTTTCTTTTCTAGAACAGTGTCAAATCTTTTGAGTAACTCAGATGCCATCTAACTCAATTTCTATACTCCTTCAGAAACATTGCTTACATTATTAAATACATCTTCTACCAAAACAGTCTGGTTTTTGTTCTTAGCTCTGGAATATGTTTGTGTTACGTGCTTGTGTCTACACATATGTGAGAGATTCTTCCTCTCTCTTTCATTTTCCCTCTGGGCAAGTGACTGTAAAACTTCTCATTTCTGCCACTGGACTTCCAGCTATCACTGCTTTAGCTTTTCAGTACTAAAAGCTGAGCAACAGTAGTGTTTTTTTTCGTTAATGATCTGAATCCAGACAAGTCTTCTGTAAATGAAAAGAATATTACCCATCCAAACAGGTGACTCTAATTGTTAAATAGGAAGAGGAAACAGGTTAAGAAGAGCATGGTGATGCCGAGAAATCCAACTGTAATTTGACATGCCAATGAGTTATGTCAAGCAGGTATTTCTTTAATACAGAGCTGAGTACACAAGGGATCACTCCACCAAACATGCCTACCAAGGAAAGAGGCAGCTATGCATTTACAGGCATAGTGTATACATATTCATTACATTTCTGAGAAATTGGTTACATATGCCCTGAATTTAAAGGAACTTGGTACCATATCATCCCACCCTTCTGAACATGCATCCTAAAATGTGGGGAGGGTCTCTAGGCCCCATCTGGTGGTCGCTGGATGAAGGCTATTAGTCATCCTCGCAAAGGCTCAAAGTCTTCCTCGCTGGGAACTTCTAACTTTTAGGGGGGTTGCATCGTGTCACAATAGCAACCCTGCTTCCTTATCTCCACAGGACCCCCCCCACAGCAACTCTGCTTATCTTCACTGCACCCTTCACCCTGTTCTAAACAGTAACTGTATCCTTATCACTTCAGAGCATCCTTCATTGAGTTGCAAGCAGCAACTCTACTTATCTTCTTGGAACCTCACGTTCCTATGGTTTCCGTGTTCCTTCCCAGATTTATCTGCTTGCACAAGCTATGAGGCCTTGTTTAAACAATGCTATACATTGTCTCCTTGATTCATTGCAAAGACTTGCTGTGTTTTTGCAGCATAAGGGCCATAGATAGAATGAGTGGACTACAGGAACTCAGCTGAAGAACAGCATGACCTCAAACAACCAAGGCATAACCCCAGGTCTTTACTCAGAATGTTTCTTTTCAAAATCAAAGATGAATGGTACTCAAGTTTTTGTTCAGTTGGATAGCAAAGGCTATCTACTGTAATAATTCTAGGAGAAACAAAGAGATTTTAGTATCCATTCCGATTGCCAGCACAGCAAAATAGAACAAAGCCACTTGGATGCAAGGCACCTATAAACTGGTGTGGATCTAGTAAACTTCAGGGTTGAGCTGGTGACCTGATCTCATGTAGAGGTAGCTAAGAGCCTCTGTCCCAACTCTGTTCCTATCACGTGATCAAAGATATTATGTATTTAGTTACATCCTATTACATGAGCACATGCACTTTCCACATTGATGGACTGCAGGACTCTGGGTAATTTTTCAGTAGAAAACAAGCTAGAATGACTCTCATGCAACAGATGCAATCCCAAAACTCTCAGTTATGCTCCCCTGGACCAAAGCATTGACACTGCAAGGAGAGCACTTACAGCCTCTCAAGCGCTGCCCAAATGTATTATCTACAGTTTCTTTTGTACAGGGCAGAGCAGATAAAAACCAGCGCTCCTACATTCCTCAGTGCTAAGCTTTCCTAAAGGCCTCCTCAATTTTAACACATGGTTTGTCTAAAAGCATTTACATGAAGCACTTACTGGTTTCTGGGGGCTTGCTGGATAGTGCTGAGAAAGTGAGGTACATGACGTAGCAGCTGATTACTCCTGACTGCAGCAAACCAGAATGGGGCTGGCCTTTAGAAGAAGGAGAATAGAAGGTCATTTTCTGTAGATATTCTAACAATTTGAAAAATAAATTCACATCCTTTAAAGGACAGCAAGCACATCAGTGTCTTTCCAAAGAGGGGAGTACCATTTACTTTTTATTTAAAACAGTTTGTAAGTTTAGATATGTTTCCGCCAGCAAGTGAGAAGAGTTTGCTGTTTAGTTCTGCTGGCTGTTTTAGAAAGGCATTAAAGATTCCCACACAAGAAATGAATCATCTCTTTGCTCTTGCCAAAAGTACCAATTTTCCAAAAAGCTATTTACAGGCTGCCACGATAGATTTATTTGCCCACAAAACTTGTTTTGGAGCCACTTAAATTACTACTTCCAAGTCCAATATATGCAAGATATTAACAGCATACATTGAACATACCAGAGAAGAATGATATACTTTTGTCAACTACTTCAGGCCCAAACTTTACAGATGGTAAATCACAAGTAGACGAAAGCAAATGCTAAGATAGAGGTGAAGGAGTTTTACTGCCATTGCCTCAACTGCTAATGTTACAAGTGTTATGTAAACTCCTCTACACCTTACCAGCCACCAGCACAGGAGCATTCTTTACAGTATAGGTGCCTGATGATGTACCCAAAACATCTTACATCTCTGTAGTTTTAGCAGCTGAACTGGTAAGTGACAACAGCACAGCATAGTGCTGAAAAGGAGACAAGGATAAGAACAGCCCTAGCTCTGAATTATCGTGCCTCAAGGCGTACAACTTCAGCAGCACTAGAAAACCAGGAGGAGGTCAGCACTCACGATTCTGGACACAGGGTGATATGGCCACCAGTGACACAAAGAGGCACAGGCCACCATTTACACCAATCAGGATCTTGTTAGACAAGCAGCCCTCTGAACGCGTGTAGAAAAGAGCCATGAGGACCAGGGCTGCCACAGCAACAGAGTACAAGATGAGCGTGACCAAGGCGAGCAAACCACTCCACATCTGCTTGTGATTTGCACTTGCAGTCCTGGGGAGACAGAGACAAGCACCTTACTTCATCTCCCAAAAAATGAAGTTCTAATAGTTGAACAATTCATGCCATCAAACACAAAAGAATGCTTATGTTTCTGAAGTGTGCGTATACCGGTACACTAACAGAAGCCCTTGCTAGGTTCCATCCATGACACTGAAGGAAACTTTCCTTAGCATGAGTGCTTTTTTTTCTGTGGAAATGAACATCTATTGTAGAAAGTGCTAATGCTAAATGGTGCTACACAGAGAAGCAGCTGTTGTAATTAGCTGTAAAAATATCTGCCATGTAAGATCTCAACTCTTCCTCCATGAAAATAGATATCTAAAAAAGGTTTGCTTAAACGCTTCTTAGAAGACAACATGCTAACTGGGACAAGTGGACTCAGCAAGGGCTGTAGTGGAAAAAATGGAATACGGAAAGCTATAGAGGAGGCAGTGAAAGTTCCTGTATATATACAGAAGTACAATTTAAATATTTTAATCCATGAGCAGAGGCTAAAGACTGGGAGCATAATATGAAACTGAAATTAAGTCAGTGCCAAAGCATGGTATATGTGGGTTGACAATGGAATCTTGCATGTTTAGGTGAAAACAAAGAAGTAAGAGAAAGCAGCAGTTCTCGCAACCAAAAATACATAAATAACTAAATAAATCATGCAAAGTGCATTATGCTGATAGAAAACAAAAAACAAAAACAAAAAAAACCAGGATTTACCAGTTTGTACCACTGCATACAGTTTCACTGCTACACTTTGCAAATCCTGTTTTATTCTCTTGCAGCACTCTGTTTCTTAGCAAGTATATTTTCACAGAAAAATGAACAGCTTAAAACAAAGTGTTTGCATCCCAACATGCTACTACTTGTTGGAAGCAGAATGATTGAGGTTAACAACATATCAGCACATAGTAGAATAAGAAGGAAACACTTCCTTTGGGAAAAGACAGAAGTGGATGAAGAAAGATGCACACTTCTAAACGTCAACATTTATACCACTTTCAAATGCTTCACTTCCTTTGTTCCAAGGGATATGTTGTTCAGGAGTCCATCATAATACTATATGTTATACCATTATATGTTATATAGTCTATATATACAGTAGAGCATAATAATATATTACAGACTATACTACATTATATATAAATAACTGTTTGTGCAACACATACCAATTTTTATTCCATTTGTGTGCAAACTCAACAAGCAGTATGAGTTGAATGGCAATGAAAAGGAAACCTCCTGCTGCTCCTACATAGCGCCAGGCTGCAAGGGCAGAGAAACAGAAAATTGGTCAAAACTGTAGCCACCTTTTCCCCAAGATAAGATGAAATTGTTGTCTACGAGGTGAAGACATTACACAGTTTGAATATCTCAAACCCACAGATACAGCAAGAGATGAGAGGTTTTAGCCTAAAGGCCAGCTCAACTATCTCAAGATTAGCTCCCGGTTGAACTCATCTTGCAAGCTATTACACACTCAGAAGAAGCCTGTTATGACAGTTACTGAGACTCCCTAGCCCAGATTTTTTTTTCCAGACACAAGGTTACTATACTCAGACAGAAAATACTGAAACTTTTATTTGCGACTGGTAGGGTTGCAGGAGTCCTGAAGGCATTTTCCTGAAGCCTAAACCCTAAAATTGCAAGGTACTAGAACACAGTGCTAAAAAGGGCAACTACTTCCCTTGATCATCTATTTACAAATGCTGTCCTGAGCCACTCCCAAAGGAACAAGAACACTAGGTATTTATCAACTAGTTTTAAGACAGGTTATTTGACTACTTAACCACTGACCTACTATATTGCATGTGGGTAACTGCTTAAATTCTTTGGACAACAAATCTCCTATGAGCAACACCAAACAATCAAGAAGAAAATTGAAGAAACAAGTGTGGAGAAAAAAAAAAAAGCCAACCACTACATTAAAATAGAACATACTTAGAAGAAGTACTGAAGGAAAAAGCAGACCACCAATGCAGCAAGTAACTAAATAGCCAGACTCTCAGTAACAATCTCTTATTGCTACAGACAGGACACTGGGGCATGTTTTATGGAGCCATCATAGACAAGGTTGGCAGGCCAGTGCAGATTTAATGCTACAGCTCCCACAAACATAGTGCCTGCACATAGTGCCCCTCATTCATAACTAAAATCTTACACATGCGAAGAACACTCCACATTCTTTTGAAAAAAAAAAAGCTGTATGTTTCTTGATGGCTAACATGAACAAAAAAAACAACAACAAAGAGGGAAAATAGAAGCAGACAATGCTGAGACCCTTTGTGTGTCTGATTCAGGAACTTCCTCAGGAGCTTCCTGAAGAACAGCTGAACAGGATATATAATGGACACTGCCTTACAGAGAAAAGCCAAAAAGTAATGTGGGGATGAGAGCTTGTTACGCTGTATTTCCACGCTAGGTTAGACTGTAGTTCACATCAGCACAAAAAAACTGCTTCACTTCTTCCCCAAATACTTCTGATGACGTTTTGCCATGGAAAAGATTACTCAAGAGATGATAGGGTGTCTTGCTTGCTTGTGGGTGTAACACATTGTACCACCTAAACCAAGCAGTGATTATAAACTAATGACAATCTCACACAGCCAGCACATGACTGCGGGAAAAAAAAAGAAATATGGATAAGGATTCCTTGACCTACGAAGCACCAGACTGAACTAGGATCAGACATAAACAGCCAATAAGAGCAAGAAGTTGAAATAAGCCTACCTGTGGTTCACCTTGAGTGATTTTTACCTTAGATTCCCAGAGTGGCATGTTCACAGTATGTCTGTCCAGTGTACTGTTTTCCCCCAGGGTTACTCTTTCCTTTTACTCTATTATAAACACCCTGGCTAGTTATAAGAGAGAAGACTGGGGGAGTTGAAAGCACACAATACCCGGTGTGCTTCAGTGGAAGCAACTGCCTAGACTCGACACTTTAAGGGCCTACATGTGCTTGGCATACCAAAAAGCACAAATTCACCTTGGTGTCATCACCAGGACTGCTGCTGCCAGCCCACAAGGCTCCTGGTGTACCTCACAGAGGTTGTACTGAAGCACTTGACCAGTACTAGCAGGCCCAAGTTGCACCAGAGTGTACTCCAGAACTGGAAATGCATTGGACACAGCACTCCTAGCAGCATGCTTGTACAGGCTGCAAGAAGCCTAGCTGTACATTATTATCTACTTACTGTGATAGCATCTGCACAGTCAGCCCAAAAGCTTGTGACATCCCACATTATTTTATGGCACTGCACGCTTCCAGGCAGCAGCACCTGCAGGCTAAAGGTAGCCCTGTCCCTGATGGCTCTTCTTTGTCGCATATCATAGTCTCCAGCTGCTGTGCTACGCAGAGCTACTTGCACAAACCCAACTTAGATACAGCTCTATGCTCTCAAGTGAACAATTTCTTCTGCTTTATTGCAGTGTCTGCTTCTTGAAGAATTTGCACAATAGCTTCACAGTAGTATTTTACTAGCCCACTTGGTCTCCCTGTGGTTAGCACCAACAATGAGAGGTTACTCTGTGTGTGGTCACCCCCATACAGCTTCAAATATTCTTCTTCTCCTGGACTACACTGGATTTACTTGAAGAAATGCAGTCATGCTCATACTGAGCAGACTTTCAGGATTTATAACCACCCTCAAGGCAGTACAGAAGAAAGCAGCATTATAAAATGAGAAGGATGTACCATTGAGGAAAGTGTCCTGATCACGAATGAAGAAAGCTCCTGAGCACATTGCTGCCAGAAGTAGAAGCTTTAAAAACCAAAATCTGGATGAGAGAAAACAAAAGAAATTATCTGGTTACAACAGGAATTAGAGGTCTTCAGATCAAGTATTATCAAAAAATGTCTAACCCAGTAAGACAAAAAACCACCTTCGTTGACTGACTGCTGTTCTTTGCCCTTGACTGCTTTATACCCAACAAAAGCAGTGAAATCAACCTTTTTTTTCCCCTTGCTTTTTGCCTTGTACTACACTCAATTGGAAAGTAAGCAACACAAATCTACAAAGAGAGTGGAAATTAAACAAATACTCACCCATTATGAACATATGCTCGGCAGCTGTTGCTGTTGTTAATTTTGATGGTAAACAAGCAAAAGAAAAAGAAGAAACAGGCCATTCCAAAACAGACTTTGTACACCGCAGAGTATCCCACCAACTTCTCACACATCTCACCCGCCTGAATGCCCTTGCACATTTGCTCATAGAAGGGAAACTGAAAAATAAAACACATTATAAGCTGTTAGACAGGACATAGAGCACCTCACGACTACACCTTCATAAGCTGGTGCACCGCTGACTTTTCACTTCTTCATTTAACACTGACAACATCTGTCGATACCTTTTGCTGATACCCCTCAGACTGGATTTGAGAGTTCAAGAGATATAGAACAGTGTAAAAGACAAATTAGAGCTTTCCAGGACCTCAATTGTCAGCTACTTCCAGATGGCTTTGGGGTACAAGCCCACCTCACTTTCCTTCAGCTGTTGGCCTTAGTCATTGCAGTCCCTTAATACTTATTCACCCACTATGGGACCCTCTCTTTTCTTCCCATGTTTTACAACAACAGATTCTGTTTCAGTAATCCAGCTTACATAAAGCCATATTGGCATTTTAACCTGTCAAAGGGGCCACAAACAGGGCAGGAAGCTCTGCCTCATGCTGCCAGCACACCCAAGCAATATGGAAACAAGTTCCCTCTCTTGCATCACAGTTTCTGAAAGGGAGTTTTGCCAGTTACTCTGATATTATGTTAAATTAACAGAGAGGGAGGAAAATTCCACTTTCTTTTTGACTCATTAAATATTTGCTCTTGAGGCTTTGTGCTTGGCTGTAAGGGGAATGTAAACCGCCACACATTTTGGCCTTGGTTTCACCAGGTGGACATGACTGCGAGTGCCCAGAAAGCAGGACTGTGTAGACAGGACTGATTCGTGTGTAGTGCCTTTGTGGAGACTGACCCCTGCCTTCTCACAGCCAGGGAGTTGTGCAGAAGTAGAAGCATTTAATTAGAAAACCACCAGCTATTTCAAAGGAAGAAGGGCCTCTCTGTACGCACAAAGTGCTCAGCTAAGGCTAGCAAGACAAACCAAGCAACCCATCAAAACCTTCGGAGCTGATCATTGCTACCTGCATGGGTAACTGACAAAATCAGGAAACAACACCTGCTAGGACAAAACATCGTACAAATAAATCAAGCAGATGAAATGGGAATCAGATGTGAGAAGAATCAAGCCAGGATGATTTTCTGGGAGAAAGACATGCAAAGATTATGGGTAACACCATCTTTGAACATTTCCAAGAAAGAAGAGAAAATGCCTGTGTCCACTTCCTTTAGCAGACTGGTAAGTCTACAAAAACAGGACAGGGAAGAATGAACAGGACTTAACAGAAAGGGATCAGGCAGTGTTCCCAGCTGGACAGAGAGCCATCCAAGATGCAGGAAATGTAAGATTAACACATAAGCTCTCACCTTCCAGCTGTAAGGCTTTGAAAGCATGCTTTCCACAGTGAACGCTGCACAACTTTCAATTGCATTCAGTAACCCAAAACAGTCAACAGCCTTCTTAGCAGTTTCCCAAAAGGAAGTATTTCAGTAGCTCACGGCAACACATAGTTAAACTGTTGCTAAGTGCAGCTTAGGAAAGCCAAACTATGATACTGAGCTAATCTTAAGTGGGCTACAATCAGAGGAGAAGATGAAAAGCAGGTTTCAGCACAGCTGCCCGGCATTACAGAAATGAATTCAAGCTGTGCCACCCTGAGATGCTCTTTCAGAAACAACCTAAAGGATTAGCCAGGGTTTGAGAAGTTGCACAGTAAATAAGTAGTTGTGGCACAACTCACATACAAAAAATTTAGAGGGCTAGTAAAAAAATGTGTGGGGCATCAGCAGTGCCTTTTCTTAAGTCTTGAAAAGCAATGAAATGACAAACTGGCTGAATGTGCCAGCATTCCAAATGAGCACATGGACTGAATGGAATAATTATGAGACCTATCAATATCACAACACTGACAGGGCAAGCCATGGGGCCACAGCAACAGCAGGGAAAGCAACTGGGATGATGGCTAATGTCACAATCCTTTGCTTGTAATTGCCATCCATCAGCATGGTACTGAACAGTATTTTTAAGAATAATCAAAGGTTTCTTTTTATATAGAAGATCATACTGATTATATAGAGTTTCTGTTAGATCTAGACTTGGGACTAAGTAGCATTCTGATTATAAGTTTTAAAACAAGAAAAACATCAAGACACTTGACTAATTAGCTAGTTAGTTAAAAAACAGATCTCTAGGTAGCTATACATGGGAATCTTCTAATTACATGGAACTCTACCAAGGTCTTGATGGAATTCTTGACCCACTATGTTTTTTCTGTATCTTGCAATAATTTCCTTACAGATCAGGCTGAGAGAAAACGGATGGATTCACAAGAACAACAGCTTACTTTGTGCCTACATGAGCAACAAAGACCTCAGCACTATGTAGGATGCACAACATTATATACTGATAATTGATGGCCAGGAACACTTCTGTGCAACTAAACATCTTTTTCAGAGACCAGTGATCCTGAAGTAACAAATCAAGAAGAAAACCAAACACTTGGGGACCCTGGCAGATAACAAACATGAGTACATCGCTGGGGACAAAAGTGTTGATGTAATGAAAAGGGCATTTTTTCACAACAGGATTAATTACTGCTGTGAACAACTTATAAAGCCTTACAGGTATTCTTAATCACTGAAGGTTCAAAAAGACAATTTTTGTTTTGAAATTTTATCTCTGAAATACACTCAGCTGCAAGCAGCTTGTCCAAACCAAGTTTTTTATTATGTTTTCTTTCCGCTGAATAGTTTTGCTGGCTATTAAAGTCAGGGATTACTTAGCCAAGCTTGATGAAGTACTTACCTTCCTCCCTTTACAAGTAACATAAGCAAATTCCCTGGCCCTGAGTAGGGGGCAAGGCATTTTTATTGCAAAAATTCAGTCTCTTCTTGGATAACTGCATGTACAGCTGCATGTGCTGCTTTGAAGAGAAGGCTGAGATACTGAATGAGTTCTTTGCCTCGGTCTTCACTGGCTGCCAAGATTCCAGTATTTCTTACATCCCTGAGCCCTGCATCCCTAAACCTCAATGGTGGGCACCAGGGTGGTAAATCCCCCCACACTGTGAGGAACAAACAAGTCCAAGATCACCTCATGAGACTAAATGTGTACAAGTCTATGGGGCCGGATGGCGTGCATCCCAGGGTTCTGAAGGAGCTGGCTGAGGTGGTTGCTGAGCCGCTCTCCATCATATTTGTAAAGTTGTGGCCGTCAGGTGAGGTCCCGGATATCTGGAGGAAGGGTCACGTCACTCCCACTTATAAGAAAGGGAGCAAGGAGGACCCTGGGAACTACAGGCTGGTGAGCCTCACTTCTGTGCCTGGGAAGATCATGGAACAGATCCTCCTGGACGACATGCTTGATTACATGAGGAACGAGTGTGTGATCTGAGACAGCCAGCATGGCTTCACCAGGGGAAGGTCATGCTTGACCAATCTGGTGGCCTTCTATGGTGGAGTGACAGTATCGGTGGACAAGGGGAAGGTGACCAGTATCATTTACCTGGACTTGAGCAAGGCCTTTGACATGGTCCCCCACCACAATCTTATTGCCAAATTGGAGGGATGTGGATCTGATGGGTGGACCACACGATGGATAAGGAATTGGTTAAAAGGCCACAGACAGAGGGTGGTCATCAATGGCTCTATGTCCAGGTGGAGGCCAGTAACAAGCGGTATCCCACAGGGATCTGTTTTGGGACTCTTTAACGTTTTTATCAATGACATCAACAATGGAATCGAGTGCACTCTCAGAAATTTTGCTGATGACACCAAGCTGAGTGGTGTGGTTGACACAATGGAAGGAAGGGATGCCATCCAGACAGACCGGGACAGGCTGGAAGGGTGGGCCCAGCTGGAGGCTCAACATGGCAAAGTGCAAATTTTCGCACTTTGCCAGAGGAATCCCAGGCATCCATACAGCTTCCAGTCTGCAGGAGTCTGCAGGTCCTTAAGAACAGCCCTGCAGAGAAGGACTGGGGGGTCCTGATGGATGAAAAACTTCACATGAGCCAGCAGTGTGCACTTGCAGATCTAAAAGCAATGGTATCCTGGGCTCCATCAGAAGAGGGGTGGCCAGCAGGGACAGGGAGGTGATTGTCCCCCTCTACTCTGCTCTTGTGAGGCCCCATCTGAAGTACTGTGTCCAGTTATGGAGCCCTCAGTACAAGGAAGACAGAGAGCTGTTGGAGAGGCTCCAGAGGAGAGCCACAAAGATGTTCAGGGGACTGGAGCACCTCCCCTACGAAGACAGGCTGAGGGACCTGGGCTTGTTCAACCTGGAGAAAAGAAGGCTGCAGAGTGACCTCACTGCAGCATTTCAGTACCTAAAGGGAGCCTACAAACAGGAGGGGAATCAACTCTTTGAAAGGGTAGGTAACAGCAGGACAAGGGGAAATGGTTTTAAGTTGAGGGAGGGAAGATTTAGGTTGGACATGAGGGGGAAGTTCTTTACAGAGAGAGTGGTGAGGTGCTGGAACAGCTGCCCAGAGAGGTTGTGGATGCCCTGTCCCTGGAGGTGTTCAAGGCCAGACTGGATGGGGCCCTGGGCAGCCTGGTCTAGTAATAAATGTGGAGGTTGGTGGCCCCGCATGTGGCAGGGGGTTGGAGATTCATGATCCTTGAGGTCCCTTCCAACCCTGGCCATTCTATGATTCTGTGATGCGCAAAGACATCATCAAGTTGGTAATTTTTTTAAGTGAACTGAAACCCTTTGAGACAATGGCAACAACTACAAGAACAAGGTTAGACTACTTTGAGCAGGAACATCTGAAGAACAAGGTCAGACTGCCCTGAACTTGCTTTCCTATCAGGTCAAGTTGCTGGCATCCTAACCAACTGTGATGCAGCAGCAAGCTGGTGCAGTTGTGCTTTGCCCAGGCTCAAGCATTTCGGCCACTTTTGGATCTGGGCCTATTTGTGCCCAACACCATGAGTGTGAGAATTTTGGAAACCCCTGGACATGTGAGGACAAAGGCCTTTTGGCCTTAAAAGCCGAAGAACCTGCAGGACATTCCCCCACCCAACAGAGGGAGAATGTAGCAAATGAAATTTGTTATGAAAATAGAGAAAGTATACAAGAAAATCTTTATTAGTGGTGCAACAAAGGGAAAAAAACACAGGTAAAACCCCTTGTCTTGAACAGGTGAGATATGGAGTGAAAAGAACAAACAATGTGATCAAAACATGCATAAGCTTGCATCTACAGCTTAATTCTTGTCAGAAATAGGCAACAGGCAGTTTAATTTAAAAACTTGGGTTTGGTCGCAAATTTACGTTTTAACAAGTTGTAATGCAGTTATGCCTGGGGAAATGAGTCTGAAACTATGCTCCACCAGAATAACCACATAACCATCAAGAACTGAAATGCTTTGGCAATAATGACTTGGTTTTCACAAACATCTGTTTTCCTGAAATCCTCCTTCTGATTCTTTTTTCATTATTTAAGAAGGACATGGGTACTTTCAGGATTAAACCAGTAGTTTTGAAACAGCTTTGACATTAAAAAATAAATATATACGTTTTAAATATATATATTTATATATTTAGATTTAGATTATATAGATATATTTAGATTATATATTATTTATATATTTATATATATATATTAGATTATATATTTATATATTTAGATTTAGATTTATATATATATATATTTTTTTTTTAAATTAACAGTTTTTTGACAAACCAAACATTATCTCCCTCGTTTTGCATCAACCATAATTTCAAAGCCTGTGAAATGCAAGGCCATGCTTCAACAGAATGCTTGCCTGTATAAAGCTGTAGCTGGTTCTCACCAGAATAACTGGAAAAATATATGCATGGATCACAGAAGCCTTTCTTCAAGTTGAGTCCTGCTTTGCTTCCTCTTGGACCAAAGTCAAATTTTAAAATCAACCTGTATAACTATATTGTCATTGTGAGTGCCTTGCTGTCCATACTGCTAAAGTTTTCACATCTTGATACTGTATTCCATCTTTTGCCTTGATACACGCAACGTTGCTCCTTTGAAATCTATCCTACTTGCTACAGTTCGAACTGCTCTCCACAGCAAACCACTCCCTCCCTATCTGTTTCACTCCCTATCCACTCCCTCACCATTTCTTCTTGCTTCCTCCCCAGAGATCAAAGATAAATGCCATGGTTTCGCTGCACATTTTTCAGAATTTAACTATTAAGTCTCTCTCCCTTTGTGTCTCATGGGCACAGGAATGGATCAGATAAGAAAGAAGAATGAAAAAAACAGAGAAAAACCTATCAAAAAATCATGTTTACTCTGTTCAAGCAGGTTCCCAACTCTGGGCTGGCACCTGCAGAATTTGACAACTCAGGAACTAAAAATCCTGTCCGAAACATATATTAATAGACTGAGGCATGACAGTGGAGGCAAATGAATTATTTTAAAACAAATATATTTTTAAAAATCTTTTTACAGTGTCCATAAAAGATGTACACTGCTGCTGTTTCCTCTCAAAATAACTTCAAAGATCCAAAGGCTACAGGGCTACAATACTTTGAGATCTATTTCAGGCTTGGGAATTTGTAACCAACCAACAAAACAATCAAAATTTCTTCACTAACAAGTCGAGATTCCTTTCACATAACATCAATCAGTGCAACTATTAGATACCTAAACTGATAAAGGTGAGATTCCTTTCATGTAACATCAGTGTGATTATTTGATTTCTAAGTTGGTCATGCAGACTCGTGGTTTCCTGGCAATGTGATGGCTCCATAAAGGACTGCACTGAAATTCTAAATATTTTTTAACAGAGAAAAATAAACAAATCTAGTTAAAATGAAATAAAATTACGTCCCCTTTCAAGAAAGAGAGCGCAAGGTCCTAAAAGCATTCTGTAAAGTATTTGCTTACAGTCTGGCTTCAGGATTTAAGAATACTCTGTGATCCAGCCAAAAGCAAAGGAATCAGTAAGTGCCCTGCACTTTCAAAACACAGTTCATCTTCGGGAAGCCAAGACCAGTTTGTCTGGACAAATATTTTGAAGGTGCACTTTACTAGAACAGGCTTGAATTAGTTTCAAGAGTCTGAACAGCCCAGAATTATTAAATTAGAGAGGAGAAAGACTACTTTCAGATGGTCAATTTCCTATTCAAAGTCATCAAATGCTCGAAATTAAGATGGTAATTATCTTTCTACTTCACACTAACAGCTACTCTTCGTGCCATTTCTTCCTACACTGAGCTTTAAAGACTACAAACTGGAAAAGGAATTTGGCAAGACTGAAAAGCACGCTGTTGAAGCCTGCTTGAATCACTTTTCTGTTGGACAGGGAGACAGTTTTTTTTTATTAGGAATACAAGCAGCATCAAAACCACACTACTCATGGAAAAGTGACTTCATGAAATTTGGATACATATTAGCATATAATTTGTCTTCCATATGCTTCAGTTCCTTGGATTATTCACTTTGTTGCCAATCTAAGCATCCACTAAATCAAAGTAAATCCTGGCAAGAGACTTCAGCATCACGTTGAAAAGCTTTTGAGGTGCAGCTCACAGTCACATCTCAGTGTCTGTAGCAGGCACTCTTACAGAACTGACTGCAAGTTCTGGTGACCACAGGTAAGAAGGCAACATTGTGATAATACAAGCAAAGCAATACCAAAGAACATTAGGACAGAATGTACAAAAAGGGCATAATGGGGTGAAGGTCACTGGCACCAAACCCTCAAGAGAGCCCTATGTAATCTTGTTTCACCTTTTTTTCAGTTACAGGATGTTACCACCAGCTTCTGGCCCAGCCTGCTTCAGAGGGATGTTTTTCATGCTAACTGAAAGCCAGGGGCAGAAGTTAAGTAGGGCACCAACTCAGCCAACAGTCAGTAAAACAAGGAAATGACCATCGCCATGCTCCCTCTGGGACTCCCTCTTTGGGAAGGAATATGGAGGACTAGATGCTCAGAGCAACTGAAGTATTCTGAATCTTCAGGGCGAGTACAGTGACAGCCTCAAAGCAGGCCTGATGTCAAGCTCAGGGCAGGAAAGTTTCAGTATAACATTGCTTAATTTTTAAAATGTAAATGGTCCAGCCATTGTTCTCTCTACTTAAAAACAGACTTATTTTCTTGTAGCTTGTAGAGTGAGAGAAAGAATTTATGCTACTAAGAGCAACTTGGGTGGCTTAAGAAATGAAACCAAAGATGAAGTACAACAGGCCTGGCATCAGCTGGTAACATTTACCTCAGGAAAGTTATATATTAGGATTCTGAAAGAAATTTGAATTTTATAATCTAGTTTTAGTCATAACTCCTTAATGCTTTTGAAGCTTTTTAATTAAAAAGACATTAGAACTGAACAATGTCTGCTGTAGTTAGAGGCCATGTGAACATGATGACTCAACACACATGGAAGAAAATGCACTGCACAGGATTTACAGCATTGTGCTTTGTAGTAGTAATGTGTCACATAATATAAAGGACACAGAATTAGTATTATAAACACAGCTCTCAAAGTGCTGTTTTCTAGCTGCTTCTTCTGCTACTAAACAAGCTACCAAAGAAACCAACATCAAACTAAAGCAATTTATACTACTAGAAGATGTCTTGAAACCACCCACACAGCAAACTTGGGATGAGTTTATAGTAGTGGGCTTCCCTACAACAAAAGAGAAGGCAGGCCACTAGTTCCACAATCCCTGACTCCTGCTGTTGTGAAATACACTCAGAGTGTAAGGAATTGATGAGAAGGTGCTGATGCACAGTCCTCTGGGTTTGGAATTGGGTGGGTAGAAAGAATGGACTGCCTTTTCTGAAAAAAAAGTGCCTTTTCATACAGGAGGAGAAAAGAGAAAGATGGAGCTCCATCTCCCCTCAGAAGCAGTAGTGCATATCTTACTTACGTGTGTTTTCATTTCATTAGCTACCGTCGTTGACATCATGACACAGCAGATAATAGTCACCAGGATGAAGTAAAGAGCATACATGAAGCGGGTGCTTGTTGACTGCTTTATCTTGGGGCAGCATTTGCAGCACAAGGAACAAGCAGCAGTACCACAGCAGCAGGCCAACTGGAAAGGAAGACAAAAATCCAAGTCATTCCATTATCACCAGTATGTTTCTACTGCAACAGTCACATGGCAAAAGCGGGAGACTTCCTACAAACTCCAGAATTTCTTTAGTTGTCTTTTAGCAGACCTGTATTTCAGTAGAAGTAGCTTGTCCTCTGTGTCAAATCCTTAGGTCCAAACACACCAGTTTCTAGCTTTCCCACACGCAAAGAATGAGTGTGAGAAAGAACAGCTCCTGATTTCTTCGCCGTACTCTTTGCTGTCTGTGTACAGCTCACAGTCTTGTCACATTCCACCAAGCAGAACAGGCATTGCAACAGTAAGCCTCTACTTCCTGCAATACACAATTCCCCTTACACAGTAAAGAAACAAATCTGGAGAAGAGCACAGACTCAAAATCTGTTTGCTTTTAACGCATAGAACACAGTGAATTTTGTTCCCAGGACAAGCTGGAGATGGGTTTTATTTCACAAGAAGCTGTACAGACCCTATAGCAGAGTCTGCAGTAATAGACGAAGGGGAAATTTCAAACTTAAAGACGGTAGATTTAGCTTGGATATAGGGGAAAAGTATTTTACAGTGAAGCTGGTGAGGCACTGGTTACCTAGAGATGTGGTGGAAGCCCCCTCCGTAGAGGCATCTAGGATCAGGCTGAACCAGTCTCTGGACAACCTGATGTAGCTGTAGGTGTCCTTGCTTACTGCAGGACTAGATGACCTCCAAAGGATGCTTCTAACTCTAAGGATTCCATGCTTATCAGTTCACTGGAACCACAGTGCCCTCTTAAAAGAAGTCTTATTTCTAGTAGACACATGGAATCATTATTCTGCTACAGGAATTCATAAACTACTGAAGATTTTAAGCAAATTTATGTAGTGAAGAAATGCTGCTTAAGGAACACCTTGGGATAGTTGCACTTACAGCTTTGTAAACAGGTAACAATTACAAAAACAAGTAAGCAAAAATCACATTTACTGTTCTAAATACCCTCTGCAGTGGAGAAAGCCATGAAATATTTTGCTTATTGCACACAAAACAAAACAAAACAAAACAAAACAAAGGCTGACACTGAAAGACTGAAGTGTGATGGTATAATCTTATACTGAAGAACTGAAGAAAGCCAGAGAAGAAATCCAAACTCACAGTTGTTTAGAAACATTTTAGCGAAGAGTAAATTAGCGATTTTCATCTTTGCAAAAAGAAGAGATTAGAAGGAATGCATAACACAGCTACAAGTAAAACAAACACCAAGTCTTACTTCAGCTGATATCATCTGTAGAATTTGAATGCTATTGCATGGAATTGTATGTATGTTTTTATTTCCTTTCTTCTTGCAGCTATGTGAGCATCCAAGACAAAAACCAGGATTCCAAAAGGCATTCCAAAAAGCAAATAATTTCTTTATTCAACAGAGGAACAGGCACAAAATAAGTCCTGTGAAGGATTCAGCTTGGGGCTCATTATTTCCCTGCTGTTGTCAATATCATTAACTTCCAGATCAGCTGGAGTTACCTTCACTTCCTTCTACTTTAGAAGAAGTCATAGGTAAAAATACAAATGTATGTTATTTTTGTACACAAGGCAGCAGTCTTCTTGGTTGGGCCTTTCATTGCAACAGGGATCATCTTCATACAGCCCTGTTCTTCTCTCAACAGAAGCAACCACAGGAGTTTCTGGACATCAGCGGGCACCCAGGCACAAGGAGCCTCTCCTCCAGGCCCCGCTGCAGATCCAAGCACTCCCACTTGCCTGCACTCCTGATTTTGGGCTGTTGGTGGCCAGTACTCAGTACAGGGACAAGCACTGGATGTGTCAGGGGCTTGAGAATACCCAGAGTATTTATTGTCCATAGACACACATGCCCTGCAGTTCCTCAGCCCTCTGATGGGGTCACAGATGGTCAGAGGATCTCGCTGCTAGCTAGCAAGTAGCTGCAGGCAGCTTTTCTTAGCCCCTGCCAGAGGCTTCAAAATGCACTTATTTGTCACCAGGGTATGCTCTAAACAGCAAATGCTGCATTTGAGTTGTCCAGGCGCACACACACACACACACACACACACACACACACAGAGCTTTCCTCCTAGGGCACATCCTCCTCCAGCAGTGAAGCCTGTCTGACCCAGGAGCAGCAGGCGTCCCATGTGTTTGTTTGCAGACCTGTGTCTCTGATGCGACCCCACGGTCTGGCCCCTAGACTGGTTGATCAAAGAGTATCTGATCACAGCAAAAAAGAAGGGTCTTTAAAAGACTTCCAGCTTGCTATTTCCTTATCACTATTATCAGTTGCAACACTCAAGCTCAGACTTCCTGTCCTCAACCCGTGCCTCACTCCACAGCAGCTGTGTGGCTCACCCAGCAAAATGGGGACAGCACGACCCAATTTGCCTTGCTCTGGGTTCACTGCTCGCCTCACAGCAGAGAAGACAGCAGCCTCCATGCAAGCAGCTTCTAGAACTGCCACTGCTGGGGAACAGAAATCCTCCCAACAACACACGGAACGTAAGCTGTGGGGGATAAGCAGAATGGGCTCATGTTGGCACCAAAGTTGTTAATTAAAAACACAGTGTGCATAAGCAAGGCAAGTACATTTCGAGAAGAGAATACAATACCAGCTGAGTGAAATTATCTTTTACTGCACCAACTGCAAATCCAAGAAATAACCACGCTATGGTGATCTATTTTTTCAGCAAACAAATGGAAAAACAGTGCTTCAAAACAAAAATATATCCAAAAAACATAACCTATCCACCTCGATGGAAAAAAAAAAAAAGAAGAAGAAAAAGATTAAGACTGAAGGTTCTTTCGGTCTTTCAGTCTGTATCAGCCAGATCCAAAGTATCTAGGAAGTATTTCAACCGCTGGCTGTACTCAGCATACCATTAAAAACTATACTGAAAAATGGAAAAGTTATACAGCTTTGGCATTTTTAGGAGTGAGAGTGGAACATCATTTTCTTAGGTTTTATAGAGCTCTGCCAGTGAAACTTCATCCATGTCCAGCGACGTGTCTGCTATTCCAGTCCTGGGAGCCCTCCAGTCCCAGGCTGCTATTTAAAGCAACAAATACTTATATAGCACATGTAGTTTGCTAGCACATTGCTTCTCATTATTTAGTGAAACTTTAATGATAGCTTCTAATAGTCCGCATATAACCTATAAGTTGACAGTATCTGTGAAAAATAGCAGTGCATCCATCTCATTTCAGACACACTCCTCAAGACATTCTGAATAGTCATGGAAACCATAGAAAGCTGGTTAGGTTGTTCAGCCACAGCCCCATGTTTTTAAAAAAGAAAAAATAGAGTAACTGGTTATGATTAGCTACATTCCAGAGTGGGCCGCAATGAAATAGGTGTTATCCAAAAATATATGAAAACAGCTCTGTCCCAAAGAGTGAGATGCTGGCTGGCTGTGAGCCACTAACCTGAGGCGTTCCAAAGATGTTATCTTTGGATGGCAGACTTCAAAGTCCAGCTCTGCAATGAGCTCTCTGTTCAAAGGCTGCTGCAGTGCACAGCTGCACCACCACTGTCTGATGCCACATGCCTTACTACGGGCATTGGCCATCTCACTTCCTTCTGCCTTCCGACTGCAGTGAGGGTCTCTCCAGGGACTCAGGACCCACAAGTACAGAAAGCCAGGTACAAATTCTCATTGTGTTAGAAGAAAAAAAAAGAAAAGAAAAAAAAAAAAGAAGAAGAAAAAAAAAAAGGAAAAAGGAAAAAAAAACATGATCAGTGAAAAAAAAACAAACATGCCATGACACAGAACTTTTAAAAATCTAGCTTTTCATTAAACAAAAGCTCCTAAAAAGGCTTTGCTGGACAAAGGCGCTTTGCAGTTCTCTGATGAGAAACAAGCTAGATAACTCAAGATCCACAAGCTCTGTAAGCAGGCAAGTCTCAGGAATCCTGGTCCATACCTACATTGCTCCCTCACAGTGCTGTGACCCCTCCATCTCCTGGCTCCAAGGAGCCCAAGGCAGCTGCCCTGGGAAGTCTGGCTGCTGTGGCAGGAGTCTGTCACATGTGCACTGGTGTCTGGCTTCAAATCTCACAGATCCGAAGACTGCCACAAATCAGGCAATTACCACAAGGACATGTGGCCACCCGGGCAGCAGCAGCTGCAGACAGCAGTGTGGGAAATTCTTCCGTTAAAAACACTCATGCACAGTTCCACAGACGTTTCTTCTGCAGGCCAGGTTGGCTCAGCAGCCGCTGCTGCCCCAGCCCCTCTCCCTGTCCCCTACCGGCAGCTGCTAATCAAAGAAGTTAGATGGTTAAAAAACAAAAGAGGGCAGAAACAAATGCCTTATCAACCCTCCTCAGCTGCCAGACAGGATGTTCTGTTCAAAGGCAGAAACAATTTATCCTTTCATCTGAGGGGCTAGCACACACACAGGAGGGCAGGGCAGAGGTGAGCACTCCACACCATTCCCATGACCCACACACTCTGCCCCTCTGAGCAGGTATTTTGGTGGTGAGAGCAAGGGCACCATGTCTACCAATCCATGCACCAGCTGCTCATTCCCTGCAGCAAACGCTTCACCAACACACTCTGAACATCTGCTCTGCATGCAAGCCTTGGTCATGGCAAGATCCAAGCTGATCCAACCTGAGAAATGGCAGAATTAGAGAGGGTGGTAATGCTGAGCCAACACATGGCTATTTACGCACACGACTAAGAAGTGAAGTGGATGTGTACTATCTATCGCATTTATAGACACAGTGACATTTTTAGGAGGTATGTTCCAGAGATGTTTCCAAAAAAAATCTGGAGGTTGTAGAAAATATGTTCCGTAGCCATTAAAACAAAGTGCGTATCCATGAGGAGGTTCAGGCTCACTGCCCAAATTAGCCCACAGTATTTTTTAAATACACAAGCCACAGGGAAGTACCAAACTTGTCACAACAACACTCCCTTCGGGAGGCTACAGCAGAAATTGTAAAAATCAAAGCCAAGAAGATCGTGTTAAAAAAAAAAAAAAAAAAAAAAAGCACACTCATAAAGAAATGAAGACCTAGCAGCATTTCATCTCTTCCTGTGAACAATCAGCCAGCATCTTGACAGATCATCATGCTTCCTGAATCAAAGAAATCCACAAGAAGGGACTTAACAGCAAAAGCTTTGTTACTGTTAAGCAGGTATTCTTACTGGCAGCACTGGGTGCATGGGGGTAATCCTCTAACTACACATTGCTTATACAAAGCATCTTCAGTTTATATACATTACTTGTGTTACATATGCAGAAGTTTCCCAGAAGCGTGTTACATATTCAGTAACTACCAGCTGATTTGAAGAAGTAGAGCACAAGGTATTTTGTAACTTGTTTTTAGAAACAACTGATTTGAAAAAGTAGAAATGCTATATATTTTAGTAAAGTTTTTTAGAAATATAGTTGTTGCATTGTTGTATTGCATGATTAAATCTTGCTTGCAAAACTGTGATAGCTTTTAGATGCTGAAAATACTACAGATGTAGTATTGTAGACTAGAAGGCATATTGTAGGGTTACTCTGTTTTGGTAAGAGACCCTCAGCAAGACACACAGTAATGAAAGCTAGGGCCTCCACACAAGGCCAAATTGTCTCACTCTGGGATTAGGTTTGGATGCAACAGGCAGACATCAAGATATTCCCCTTTATCCTCCTTATCTTCTACACCCCAGTATATATAATTAAATGACAGATTAATACCCCAGTATACATTAAAAGATAGGTTACCAAACTTATCTCTATCCAGGGATAAGTAGATGTCAAGTGCTGAGTGAGCAAATGTTACAATTTTGGTACCTATCTATTACTTATAATAGGCATTCTCCTACTGAGCATCTGTCTATGAAGAAAGTTCCTCTAGAGGACAAGCGAGGAAGATCACTGGATGAAGTATAATCTTCAATCTTCGATGTCATCTAGTGTGCTCCACTGTTAGTTCTTGTGGTTGCTTACTTCCTCCCAACACTGCTTTTGTCCCAAACATTGCTGGTGCAATGCAAGGACATTGGGAAACCTCTGCACAAACAGGCAAGGAAGACCAGCAGAAGATCTTGATGGTGTCATATTTTAGGCATTCCACTGCTGTTTCTCTTGCCTTGTTAAAGCAGACCAGCTTTACATGTCTCACAATCTACAATACTACACCACAGTTATCATCCTCTACATCTAAAGACTACCATGGTGTTGCAAGCAAACATGAACGGAATATTTTGTGTAATTACTTCTCCAAATCAATACTGTTATAACTTTTATCATGTTAAAGCAGAACAGTCCCAAAACATGCTTCACATGCTAAACATGCTAAATCACAAGCACCATCCATAACATCTAAAGGCTTCTATGGTGTTGCAAGCAAGCACTGTGTATATTTTACAACAATTCAGTGGCTACAGTTATAAGGATATATTAACAGAATGTTTTGTGTAATGACTTCTTCAAATCATTCTTGACCATGCCGCAGAGTTGAGAAATATGCTGCACTGAAGCTTCTTTTCAGTTGGGCTGACAACAGCTTAGCCTTCATACAGTGATTACTTGACCACTAGCATTACCCTCATTGTAGGGTTTGCAGATAATGTGATCACTGATCAAAAGTCTGCCAGAAATGCCCCAACAGCTGCTCACAGCTTCATGAAGCATCCCAGCAGGCTGAACCAGCAACAGCACCAGCCCTGCACAACTCACAGCTTCAGGAAAGAGTGAAAAAGCAAGCAAACCTTTACGCTAGCACACTGTCTCAAGATGAGGTGTGCAATGCCAAGCAGGCTAAGCTTAGGACCTGGAATTACTGAACCCTCCTGCAGCTACACATACGTGTTGCAAAAATGTCTCCAACTGGTTGTATGGTTATGTGGTGATTGGTTTGTCCCTGTAGGCTGAAGCTTTATTTTCTTCTTTGCCCACCTAAGATGTCTTTTCACTGCTGCTTTAGTGACCAGCTGGCTCAAGACAAGAGATTCAGCAACTACTACATTAGTTAACTAATAACCTGTTTTTAGGAGCACAACTCACATCGGAAGCTGTGCAAAGGTACAACTGACTCCAAATATACATCCTGCTAGAATGCTGCTTTCTGATGAGGCCTTCTTGGCCTGAATTGAGGCAAAATGGAGGCTCACGCCCTGCACCACGGGGCAGGATCACCATGCGGCCATAAAACAAGAAGCAGAACAAAGCCTATTGGAAGAATCAGTGTCTGGGCAGTCACACCAACAGCTGAAGCACAAGCAAGCTGCTGGCAGATGCTGACAGAGCAGAAGTGAAGCACTTGGCTGGACTGATTCTCTTTTGTCTTTCTGCTCAAATGCTACTAAGTGGTGACTCAGCTCAACATTAGCAAATAACATCACTGCCAAATTTCTGAATTAAAGACTGGCCAACTGCTCTTCTCCGAGTGGTTATGGAAAATTCAAGGCAAATGTTTAGTCTGACCCAAGCACTGCAGCGCATCACATCACTCAGCCCCCCACTAGCATAGCTATGTCTCAGTTGTTAAATTTAATATAGAACACCTCAAAGGAGACGGGCAGTCCATTCCTCCCAGTCATCACTTGCATCTCTCACTAAAAAGAACAAGGAAAGAATATATTTATCTGCAACAGTTCCCCGGTTCTCACTGAGGTTTTCTTGACTAGCTCAGAGTGTCTTTCAAACCACAGAAGCATAGAATGTCTTGTGCTGGAAGGGACCTCAAAGCCCACCCAGTCCCAACCTGTTGCCACAGGCAGGGTTGCCACCCACTAGATCAGGCCGCTCATGGCCCCACCTGCCTGGCCTTGATCTTGGTCTTTTCTCCCTGCTCACCAAAGAGGGAACCCAAACCTTCTACCTTAGGTTTCTCACCCAAAGGCCCTAAGACATTTCCTACCACAGCATAAGGCTGTTTTTCTCCCTGGATCTCCTTGCTTCCCCAGCACCTCCGCCATAGCCACAGGCATGGGAACTGCACCCTCAACCTGAGTGCCTCTCACAGCAAAAGAGCTACCTAGAGAGTAGCTGGGTAATGGAAGACTTAGAAGCAATAGCATCATCTGTACATCATTTGAGACTGTCACTTCGTACAGTGAGCACTTTTTTTCTACGATATCTCCTGTATCTGAGACATGTGGCAGCACAGACACAACATCGTGCATCACTGGGCACAGTAAGAGCTACGGGCTCAAATCAGTGTTCCACAGGTCTGAAGAAGAAGATGAAGTCAAATTTCTTCATGTAGTGATTTACAAGCATGTAACTGGAACAGCTGCTTCACTTCAGAGCAAATGGACAGCTCTGAGCTGTCCCACAAAAATGCTATGCCTTTAAAAAGTACTTCTGCTATTAGTTCAGATTTTAAGGGGGAAAAAAGAGATTCTAATACTTTATATGAAGTGATGAAAGACAATAAACTGTACAAAAGATTAACTATTTTTCACCATATCTTATATTAAAATTAAAAAAAAAAATCTAATTGCTCACAACATTGCTAAAGATATTCCAGTTTATATCAGAGTCCAAAACAAGCACCTGCACACACATTTCTAACCAGGTAGATTCAAAATGGAGCTTGCTCACATCCCCATCTCCTACTTTCTGATCAGCAATTTTTAAATACCATCACAATGACAGCTTCAAAAGTACCTTGAAGAGCACTCCTAAACCACTGGTTTGCCAGTGGCGGCAATACAAAGAGACAAACATGAGGCTAGTCTCTTCAGAAGCTGCTAGGAAGGGTTCCTATTAAAGCCTGGTTTGAGAGGTGACACAGTTGACACACCTTGTGTAAGTTCTACTGCACAGAAAAGAAAATGCAAGAAGCTTTTCAGAATCAGGCTGTGAACTCTTTTATATGCCTAAATATTTACATATACTGTCTCTAATTGCTAGGAGGTCATCACAAGCTGCAAACAGCACCAGTCCTATGGAGTTATGCAAGTGCCGGGTGTGTCAGACTCAGAAGAAAGGCAGCAACTTGCTCCTGTTGCTTCTGTTGAGACAAACAATGTTCCCAAACGCTGCCCGTCCCTGCCGCCCCACGCCTCACTCAGCAGCACAACACAGCCTGCAGGCAGCCCTGCGCTTCAGCTGCAGAGAAGCAACATGGGGGATGCACTCAAGATTACAGAGATTATCTCAGATTAATGAGTCCAAATGAGAGACATCATTGTCCTTCCATCACAGCAATTCAAGGACATCCTCCCTCAAAACAAAAGTGTTCAGACTGCTGGTGCTGAAATCTGTTTCCTGGGTGACCTGAACAATGCAGTAGGTCAAAGCCAGTGGTCAGAACAGTCCATCACGTCCTAGAAATCTAAGAACATTTAATACATCAGGGCATACTACAGCCCAAATGCTATTAACTCAGATTTAAGAAGGGCCTTGGAAGCAACCTGAAGCCGAGGCACCTTTACACAACTAAGTTGCAAACCTGGAACATGTCTGGGAAGGCAGCAGACTCCAGATCCATGCAGGACCTCCAGCTCACACCCATACTTACAGCCAAGGCTTTCACTCAGCTGTTAACCAAAACAAGCACGTCTTGCACTGGCAATTATGAGCAGATCCACTGCAACAACAGTCTCAGTAATGCAAAAAAACACCCTGAAATAACAACACTTGTGAATAAAATAAATGCAGCAATCAGATGCAAATCCTCTCACAGAAAAATACCGCCTTGCTCTTTAAAGTGCGTTCTAACACAGCCTTCGCTCCTCTGCTGTATGAGTACGGGTGTTTAAGCTGTTTCTTTAAACACACGGCACAACCAGATGACAATGTGGGATGCAAGAGGAAAAAGACGGAAAAACAAAATAATGAAGCAGGAATGAGAAATTAAGCAGGAATGAGAAAGCGTATTGTCTGCCTCTAAGCACTGCCAGGGAAGGGATTACTTTGAATTTAAGCTAGCAGTGCAAATGTAAGATAATACAATGCTTACACGACCTCACTGTCTTTTAGTTGTTGTCAGCTCTCTTCTCATTCACTTCTGCATCCATCAGCAAATTTTATCCAGCTACAAGAGGGTGATGGGGCCTCAAAGATATTACTTTCTCACTATTTTCATGAAAATAAGTAGAAGGGCTAGCAGAGAAAAGCAACGTCTGAAACCTGAACAAAGACAAAGCTGCAGTATTTACTAGAAGAGGAAACCAATGTAGGATACCAACCTCAACACATACAAAACCGTAAGAAAGCAGGCTTCGTTAATTCTGTTGCTTGGACACCCATTTGCCTTAAAGCAAAACCTCCACATTTTTACAAATGAGGGAGAAGAAGAGGAGAAAAGCCTTGCTTTTCATGAGTGTACCTGTGGTACCCCAAACCAGACCTCAGGTAGCCAGCTGTCCAGAGTGTTGGTGTCCCCCTCCCTGCCCCAGAGGCCCCCAACACAGGCGAGTACGAGCATGGCCAAAGCCCTGGATTTGAAAATGGCATTTCATTGTTTTATTTAAACCTGAGTTAGAGGCCTGGGCATAAAAGAAAAATCTCATAGTCTACTTATGGTGCATATTACTACATTTACTACTTGATATGATTTCAAGTACTGAACAGCACTAAAGACAGCACTTGAGATTTAACAGACCTACAAAAATAGCTCTGAACGCTTTATAAGCTCTAATAACTACCAATTCTAATTGAAAAATCCATCTTCTTTAGCAAGCCAGCTGCA
Source organism: Perdix hodgsoniae (assembly GCA_035772895.1). Taxonomy (NCBI): domain Eukaryota; kingdom Metazoa; phylum Chordata; class Aves; order Galliformes; family Phasianidae; genus Perdix; species Perdix hodgsoniae. The sequence goes on from JAPSGF010000003.1 coordinate 19,426,070, forward strand.
GCACACTGCCCCCTACAAACTAAACAGTAACTATTTAAATTACATTTATTTAACTTAGGAAAAAAAAACGTATTCATTGTAATAAAGATTTTCCATAACAGCTGCTTTTCTTAACCATGATCTCAGCTCGATTCTCTTGAGAATAACTACTGAAGAAAAGCCAAATGTAAAATCCTGTTTCCTGTCAATTTAAGCAGATGTTTTTATGTAATCAAAAGCATTGCGGAGGTCCAAGCTAGGCTGTATTCTTGCTGCATCCTGAAAATGGGTCTACCAAAGAAGTACCTGCAGAATAAAAAACACTAGCAAGCCCATTAGAGCAGAAACACCTAAAGATTGCCATTTTCTGCAAAAGTCAGTTTGCATGCTATGCGACAAAAACAGCTGCTGAAACTGAAGTTTGTCAGAGGCCAAGCTCCTTAAGAGCGAGTTCCCATGGTCTGTTTGGCAAGGATGCAAGTCACACAGCAATGTTAATTAAGATTATTTAAAATAATTTTTAGTGCAAAATCAGCATAACAAAAGTACACTAAAGTTTGGCAGCTGGCCACTGTATGCTTTAACAACAGGAATTTGGGCTGGGAAACCTGAATAAGCTTATTCAGACAGGCATAATCAACTAGACACTAAGTACAGTTTGGTCCAGACCCAAAAGAACTGATAACTCATTGTCTGCTTCATATTAAAAGAGTTTGCTGGCACTCTGAGGGGAAAATTGATAGCCAAGTAATAGTAACTCACAATATTTTGATATTGCCTACAGACAATAACATAGAATCATACAGAATCACAGAATGGCCAGGGTTGGAAAGGACATCAAGGATCATGAATCTCCAACCCCCTGCCACATGCAGGGCCTCCACATTCAATACCAGACCAGGCTGCCCAGGGCCCCATCCAGTCTGGCATTGAACACCTCCAGGGACGGGGCATTCATAATCTCTCTGGGCAGCTGTTCCAGCACCTCACCACTCCTTCTGTAAAGAACTTCCCCCTCATGTCCAACCTAAATCTTCCCTCCCTCAACTTAAAACCATTTCCCCTTGTCCTGCAGTTATCAACCCTTTCAAAGAGTTGATTCTCCTCCTGTTTGTAGGCTCCCTTTAGGTACTGAAATGCTGCAGTGAGGTCACCCCGCAGCCTTCTTTTCTCCAGGCTGAACAAGCCCAGGTCCCTCAGCCTGTCTTCGTAGGGGAGGTGCTCCAGTCCCCTGATCATCTTCGTGGTCCTCCTCTGGACCCTCTCCAACAGCCCCCCATCTACAGAGGGCATGTATAATAACATGTGATACTTGCACTTTCCCAGCTCACAAGGAGAACAAACCTCTCTAGTCAGTTCTTGCAAAGCAGAACCACAGAAACATAGCACAGTAGAGAGTGCAGGGCCAAAACACTTCCTAACAACAACAGGAAAAAACCCAAACCTCTGAAAAGAACAATTACCATGGGATATCAAACCCATCAAGCTAGTATTTCGTAGACAGGAAGGAGAGACCAACATAAAGGCTGTTTTTCAGAACCTATTGCATAAAGTCCCATCTTTCCTCAAGCACTTCATTACTGTTTCTTTAGGCAGGGTTATATTTTGGAGAATACAAAAGGAGAGGAGAAACTCCTTTCTGATTTTCCAGCATGATTAATAGTATTCTTAAAATGCCTGAAGAAGCTGAGTTGAGAAAGAGGAATTTCTATCCCTTTTATTTTTGTGCATTATTTACACTAAACCAACATCCTCCTCTCCATCAAGGTTGGAGGTAATCTAGCTGTGAACTCAAAGACCATTTTCCCTTTAAAAAAGTTACAGTGCACATTACTGAAACATGTTTTATATCATTTATCATCTTAATCTGTAGAAAGGTTATTCACACTAAGTTTGCTGGTGTAAATCCAGCAACATGCTGTATATATGTCTCACCAAAAAAAAAAAAAAAAGTTTAATCCAGTAGAATACATTTCCCTAGGGTATTGCATAATTTTGGCACTATGACTGCATCCACTTTAGGGCTTTTGCTTAGGCTCCAAAATCATGAAGGAGTTCAGTTTCTTTCCAGACTCTGAAGTGACACATCAGTGTCAATAAAACACATTACTACACTAGAAGATATTACTACATAGGATATTAAGAGTGGTTTTAAGAATTCTTCGAAGTTCAGATATGCTAAAGCAAGCCACTCACCATGTGAGCCTCAAAATGCTTTTGTCCTGTTTTACGCTATTCCTCCAGGAGATACACTAAAACAGACAGGAAGGCATGAATAGCCAGCAACCACCTAACAGTATCTACTAGCAGCACTTCGTTCTCTTCATTCCATGGAAAAGACCGAGCAGGTAAAAAACTTGCTTCATGTGCTGCAAAAATGCAGGTGAGGCAGCAGCCTCGAGCCCCTTTTTCAAGAGGAGCATTATCAAATGCAGCTCCTGATAGCACCCAGGAATGTTGGTGTGGCACAGGGCGGCGTTTCATTTGGAGGACAGACGTGTGGAGGCACACTGAACAGTCCTGCAGCCCGCTGAACACTGGAACAGCCACAGGACTAGATCTAGACTGGGCTCTCAAACTGCTGCCACAAGCTGGAGTTCACTGCCAGACAGCTGACACAAAAGCAGGAGAATAGTCAGAAGCTGAGGGTGGGCAGTCGCCAATGGGGCAATACCAACAGAATTTGGGCCTTACGGTGCTTGAATATGTAAAAGGCTGTTGTAAACCAACAGAATTAGCCTGCTGCCGTCAGGACGAGTAGTAACGGGTTAATGCGGCAGTAGTGAAGATCTGGGAAAATGAAGCAAAGAATAAAGCGCCGGCGGGGTGAGCGCAGCCCAACAGCAGCCTAAAGACAAGGGGGGCACAACCGCCGTCCCTCCCTGCCCTGCAGCAGCTCCGGACGCGGCCTCGCACACCCCTTCCCGTCCCATTCCGCAGTCCTTCGCCCATCAGAACGCTGCAGGCGGGCAAACCGGGGCACCCCGGCTTCAGGACCCCTGGCAGCAGCCCGGCAGCTCCCACGGCGCCGGCACCTGCCGAGCCCTTCCCGAGCGGCGCCGCGGGACGGGACGGGACGGGACGGGACGGGACGGGACGGGACAGCACCCGGGCTCCCTCCGTGCGCCCTCGGGCAGCGCCTGCGGAGCGCTTCCCCGCTCCGCTCCGCTCCGGCCCGCGGCACAGCCGCCGCAGCGGCGGACCCATTCCGACAGCCGCGCCGGAGCTGCCCCGTCCTCCCGGAACGTCCAGGACGCGGCGGGACGCGGCTTTCCCCGCGACGGGCGCGCACGGCTGCGATAAAGAGGCGCCTCAGCGGCGCGGGGAGTCAGGTGCTCTGAGCGAGCCGGGCCGGGCTCCCCCGGCCGCGGGCAGGGACGCGCCGCGAGCTCCTCCCCTCCGCCGCCGCGGCAGGACGCCTTCCCGGCGCCCCGAGCCCTACCTGGCCGGCGCAGCAGCGCGCGGACATGCCG